>JARHVA010009328.1:0-92500 GCA_037957365.1 Torreya grandis | reverse complement strand
TAGATATTCAACAAAGGTAACCTAAGGTGAGTTCTAGTGACGTGTATCATCCTACATTAGTTTCCCCTAAAATAAAAATGGTCACCATTGCATGTATTTTTTTTAAATATATTTAAATAAAGTGTCAACATGTGCTTCTATATAAAATAAATCCTTGGAAGAAAACCTGACCTAATTTGATGATTTGTAAGAAATGGATATATTACGTATGTTTTCATTTAATTCGAGTGTCAATGAATTAATAATTTTTTCTTAAATGATAAAATATATATTTATCTCCATCTAGTGAATAACATCCATAATATTTTAAGTATCCAATAGAGTTGGAAAGTAATAGTGAATGAGGTTTTCATTTAAGACTAGATGCAACCCAGTATAATAATGATATTTGAGATTGAAATAAGTATCTCATATTTTATTGGTGATGGTATATTCAATGTACCAAATTGGACTAATCTTGAATTGAGGTCTTATTAGTATTTCTTTTTTTATGTGTTTCCAAACTTTATCACCATCATAAATGTGTGTAAAGTCTATTCTTTTTCATGTAGCTACTTTTACTTTGCACTAGCCTGATGCATAATTGTTTTCTCACTTGTTGTTGAGTGTGTTGAAAAATGGATATGTGAAATGGAGTTTTATAGATGTTTTTTTACATATATTTAATGAACACAAGGATATCATACCATATGTGTTTCTTCTTTGAAATGTGCACTCTAGTAAAGTGATTTATCTTCTTATTTATCACTTTCACCTATCAATCAATGTATGCAAGAAGATTCGTAGACTTAGTCAAGTTTGTATTTATAAACAGTAAAATTTCATACTATAAACTTATCAGTAAGCTTGTATGGACATATTAAAAATTATATTATATGAGACTAAAATGTGAATCAAGATGTATGCATAAGTATAATTGGGTTATTTTTAGAGTTGACATTGTTTTTTTAGAAGGTATAAATTTATTCATATTTGAGATGATATCAACTACTACATAACTACAATCATTACCATGCTTGGTATTAGGTATCTTGAGAGAAAATACATGGAAATGTATTTCCAAAATCTCATTAAAACTTAAAAATGGAATACACAAACCTTGACTCTTATTATTTGGTTTTGTAATTATACATATGGTAAATTACATGATGTATTTGGATACGTCAAACTTGAGATGTAGATAGAATAAGTACTTATATAACACCATAATATTTTTTTTAAACTCTAAAATATCATGAAACTTTTCTAAAATGATCATTCCATATTAGTTTGTGTTTGTCTACCTCGTACAAAATTCACAAGTATCTAATATTATATTGGAGTCCATACTACAAATAAAAGTTTAAATATGAATTAACATAAATAAAATATTGATACATATCTATCAAATACATGTAATATTGATATAATTATAAACATGCATTGACTTCATGCCCATGTGCTTTAAGTAAATAATGAATATATTGAACTAGTAGATGGTCCATACAATCTGATATTGGATTTTTCACTTCCATTATTTTACTTGATTTTCATATGTAAATGTTGAATATAAGATGGCCAATTTTGATGTTGCTATTTAGGTAACATATTATAAATCTGAAATAAATTAATTGGATTATCATATATGTGGATGTAAATCTCATTTCCAAATATATAATGCTACTAATGCTTACTTTATTGAACAAAAGAATAAATCTCATGATCATAGGTCTAGTACTTCCTCATGGATGTAGTGAAAGTTACAATGTGTTAACTAAATGGGTGTCCAAATTTAATGAGTACTAATCCAAATATGAAATTAAAGGTGTCTATCTCAATCTAAAATGGTTGATGAAGATTAGATAATGTAAGAATTGGTGTGTAAAAGAGTCTGCTTTTAAATTCAATGAAATATTTTTATTGTATGGATTCCTAGATGAGATTTGATTTATCTCCACCTTTGGAAATTTAGTTCATAGGCCTTGTCACATAATAAAAATAATGAAAATATTCCTATATAAATTTAGTAATCAAAAAAATTTCTAGATGTTAGTGATATTATATGATTGTCATTATTTTAGTTGAAATTAATTAATAAGTACATCAAACATAATTCAGAAAAATTGAATGAAATAATGTAAGATTTTGTATATATATGATAAAAAAAGGTTAGTTAATGCAATGAATCACTAATTCATCTATTTTGGATTCTTATGAAAACTTTCTAAATTACCCATAATTTCACATTAAAATTGGATTAAATGATTAAAAATTAGATGAAAAAACTAATCTTAAGTAGAAATTAATGATAAAAAGACATAATAATTCAGATAAAATTGATAATGGATTTATTTTAATGAGTATTACATCTCTGAGTTTACCTCAACATATAAACCAATCAATTACAATAATGAAAATACACTTTATTACATCAATTTTCTCTTAATATGGGGTTGTTGATCTATATAGAGGTTTTTGATGTCCTCTACAAAGGCTCTGTAATAGACTCTGAACCTTAAATTTTATTTTTCCTATAATAAATAGACTAACCCTTTCTTATTCTCATTCTAAAATAGGTTATTTCTCCTAATAAGATGTTATTTTACCCTCCCAATAAGGGGATGTCTCTCCTTATACAGAGCTAAAATTCTTTCTCTCTCCTTTACAAAGGCTCTCTTACTTATAATCTCCTTTACAAAGGGAAAAATTCTTATAATATCCTTGATATAAGGCCAACTATTTCCAACAAGGGCTAAAAATTACCCTTTTAAATTAAAAATCATTCAGTTTATAGTTTTTTCAAGGTATATGGTGTAATGATTAGCACATTAATCCTTTTGCATTGTAATAGGGGTTAAAATACCCTCTCGTTTACCTTCCATATGACTTATTTTGGTATATATAATAAAATATTAAAGGATAATTACAATATCATGTCATCTATTTGCCAAACATAGACTTGGTGTAATAGTAAAGTCTCAAGGCATGGGAGGTGTAGTGTTAAATTCCTGATCAAAATGCCTTTGCTTTTTCATGAGAATCTTGAAATATAATGGATGTGTACACTTTATTTATACTTAATCACCTAAAGTAAGCATGGCATGTTATTCAAGTAAAATATATCCATGAGGTTAGGAAGTTGAGTCTACTTCTAACAGTTTTGGCCTTTTGATAAGGCTTTATGCATTTCTATGTGGAAATATCCCACATGAAATAGAAACTAAACAAATCCAATGTTTAAATTGAATAATCTTTGAATTTGTATTCAGTCTTAACACACCATCCATTGCTTCAAAATAACCTTGGAAATTAGTGTAATTTTGTAGCATATGTGTTCTATCTTGGTCGATGGTGTTAGGACTTGGTCTCAGCTATGTGGATAGTTAGCATGCCACATAATTCTTAAAACTTGGATGCTTTCCATGGTTTAAAGGATCCACATAGAATCTTGATGTGCATTCATATGACTCAGGCACCAATCCTTTGTAATAATGGGAAAGTTTATCCCATATGTATCATGGGAAAGCATTTAAATGGTTTATATGGAATTTCACCACCATTGTATAATGAAATAGGTAGCAAGCTCCCCCTCCTTATAAAAACTAGACCCCAATAGTTGATTGTCCCTTACTAAAAAAATTATTGGGCCCACATGTAAATAGGTACATTATCAAAGATAAGAGGTGAAAACCAAACCAACCCTTTAATCTATCTCCACCATGTGTCACCATTTGATTAGTCTACATGTTAGGTCTTAATTAGTCTATTTTTAAGTGTCGAATAATTCAATCATCATGATGATGTCATGTATGTTCCATGTGAATATGTTTTTACCTATTTGCTAATAACTTTGTCAAGTAATAGCTTATGCATACAATTTCCATTTGACCCCATTCAAACTATATTGGAAATCTCTTAATGAGCTCTTCGACGTGATTGAATTTTTAGTATAGTTTGAAACCAGCTAAATGTGTCTAAAGTGGAGATATTCATTTATTACACCTCCCCACTAAAAAAATTTTTGACTATAAGAAATTTGATTTCATACATAAAGCTACCCCTTCACTAATTTCACTCTTTTTTGTCAAATAAAAAATTCTTATTGCAACTCCTTAAGTAATTTAATAGTAAAATATTAGGAAAATGAACTTCTCACCTTGATCCATGATCAAAAGAGCCTCATTTATTTATCTCTCTTAGAGGATGAATTTATTTATCTCTCTTAGAGGTTAACTATCCAAATTAAAATATGCCAAATGGTCATCTTAGGCTCTTGGTGTGTTGGTCTTATTATTGGTGGATTATCTTAGCCTCTACATTTATTGTAGGCTAGAATGAATCTCTCCCACTAATATATGATTTGTCCACTATCCTTACTATTAAAATTTTCAATAAGGGAAAATTGCATTTCATAATAAGTGAGTGGTGTTATAATACATCACTAATTGTAAAAGTTTTCCTTCTTGGGTTCTTAAAATTGAATTAAACATAAATCGATTGTAAACATAATTCTATTTATAAAAATTACCTAAATTTGGTTATTTATAAAATGTGTATATAAAAAATTACATATACATTAAAAGAACACATTTCAATGAAAGAAAATGACTGCCAATATGCATACATAAAAAAACAATTCTCTTATTGAGTTCTACTCACCATGGAAGCAATTTTCATGTTTATTTCATGCCACTTCATCTCCCTCTTGGAATAAAACTTCTTCCTTTAACATGTATCTCAAGTATTGTCTAACTTGGAGAATCCTTGTTTGGATTTATCTCTCAATGGAGTGCCTCTTCACCCATATTTCCAAACTCTAGACAACATGGTACAAAAAACATGCTAACATAAATTTCAACATGAACATGAGAATACAAAATAAAAAATGATAAAACCTCTCATAATGAGGTGATCATATTTTTTTGTCAAATTGAATGGTTGTTCCATGTTTAACCTCAGTAAATGATCTACCTCTACACTTGCTCATATAAATGGGGTTGATTTTATTTATTCTTATTCAAAAATGGAAACCTAAAATTTTATTTTGAGGTGATACATAAGCATGATAAAATAGAATTAAATGATAAAAATATGCCATCCATTAAACCAAATTATCTCTTACTAATATAAATTGAAGGATGTTCCTTGTTGGTTTGCTCATTCTTGATGGGATCTTATTTGGATAATTGGGTTTGCTCATGGGATACCTCTTGGAATATTAGTGCTTTAACAACTCTTCCACATGTGCTACCTATTTCTTTGTATGGGTTTGATAAACTTCCTTGGTTTTAGGTGCTTACACAACTTCATTCTCACATGGATATTTACAAATATTTGGATGAAGTTGTGGATGAAGCTTCTAGCATTTGTGAAGCCAGTGTCTTCTCATATTATAGTGAGAGGAATAATTATTTACCTTTTCCTTAGGTAATAATCCCATCTTTCCATCCTTCACATTTTGACTTGGACAGTTGTCTTTATAACTTGTCTCCTTCCTCTCCAAGGACATGGACTTATTTAGGATGGACTTTCTCTTACAAAACATGGCCACACAATGGTTATTTATTCCATAAAAATAACATGGATATGCATACCAATTATTTAATGTTAAGAGTGAAATTATTAAGATAATCAAAGTAAAAAATTTAATATTTATAATTTCCATACATTTTAGGGTCATCCTTTGTGTAAGTCTAATGAAGGGAATTTGTGTTACCTCTCCTTTGGGATGTTTTTATCTCTTTTGAGATGCTTTTAATTATTTATATATCCTTTTCCCATTTTTCAAAGTTTGTCTCTTTCTTAATTTTAGATTGGATTCACTCTCACCATCATGGAGTGAAGATGTACCTTCTCCTTATACAGGTTTTTTTTAAGAGCTAGTGGTTTGGGCTCTTTTCTCATAGAATATTTTATTTCTTCAGTTGAATTATATCATTCTCCAACTTCTCCTTTACAGATAACATATCTAAAACCTACATAACAATGTCTTTCCTCAACCTATATGGGATTAGTCATTTCTTGGCCATTGATGCCAAGGCCCTTTCCATCAAAAACCATCTTTGTTAGTATCTTATAGCTAATACGATGATTTCACTTCAAAAAATAATCAAAGCAAGCATATACATATTGATGGGAAGAAATAGAACACAGTGAATTACTTATTGTGCATACCTTAGTAATGGTTTATACATCTGTGGTAGAAGATGGTCTCCTTTACATGGTAGAATCTTCTTTCTCCTCCACTTCCTCACCATTCTGTATTTTTTATAAAATATATTCCTTGGATTATAAATTAAGTTACAACTCCTAAATCATTCCCATGATAATTTATTCCTGAAACATCAATCGATCTTGAAACTCTTGTATCTCATTCTCTAAAGACTATAATATTTATTTTAATGTAGATTTTTACTCTTGAATATAACAATTTATGATTTCAAAATCCTGAAGCCTTTTTGTCTTCAAAGCTTTTCCCATGGTTGTAATTTTGAAACCAAGAAACTTGTACTTCCAAATTATAATTTAAAAAAATTAAGAATTGAACACAAAGTGTAAAAGGTGTTAGAAACCCTTTGGAAAACTTGTCTAATATGAAACTTGATCTTAAAAGGTTAGTTAATAAAACTAGTCACTAATTCATTTGTTTCATATTATTATGAAAAATTTCTCTATTTCACATAATTTAGCATGAAATATAGATTAAATAATTAAAAATTTGATTACAAGTAGAAAATAAATGATTAAAATACATAACAATGCAAACTATGTTGATAACTAGATTTTATCCAATGTGGATTACGTCTCTGATTTTGCCTCAATGTATGGACTAATTAATTATAATAATACAAAATACACATTATTACATCAATTTTATCCTAATATGTGGATATAAATCTACATACAAGGCTCTAAGATACTCTAGAAAGGCTTTGTAATAGGATCTTTACCTTATAATTTATTATTCCTACAATAAATGGATTAACACTTGCTTACTCTCTCTCTAAAAGAGGTTATTTCTCCCAATAAGGTGTTATCTATCCTTAAAAAAGGAAAAAATTATTTATTTCTGCATTACAAGGGCTCACTTGATTATATTCTCCTTTACAAAGGTCAAAATTGCTCATACTCTCATTTACAAAAGGGTTAACTATTTACAATAAGTGTTAAAAATTGCCCTTTCAAAATCAAAACCCTCCTTTTTATAGTTTTTCTAAGGTCTATGGCATAATGGATAGGGTATTAATATTTTTTACATTGGAATAATGATTTGAATCCCCTCTAATTCACCTTCTATATTTTTTGTTTTATGACATGGACCTGAAAATTAAAGGTTAATTACAATACAATGCCATTTATTTACCAAACATAGGCTTGGTGTAATGCTTAGGGATAAAAAATAGGTGTGGGAGGTCTAGGTTTCAAATATGTACTCTTGATTCCTTTGATTTTACTTGATAATCCTAAAATATAACATATGTGTACAATGTATTTAGTCTTAAGCACCTAAAGTAGGCATGGCATGCTGGTTAAGACCTAAAAATATATCCATGATGTTAGGAGGTTATGTCCAATTCCAATTTGTTGAGATTTTGATAAGTCTTAATCTATTTCTAGGTGTAAGTATCCCTCATTAATTGGAAACTAAATAAGTCTAATGTTTAAGTGAATAAATATTTCCCTTTATATTTAATCTTAAGAGACCATCCATTGCCTTAGACTTGAATTGGAAATCAATGGAATCTTGGAGCATATGCATTAGAACTTGTTCAATGGTCTTAGGACTTAGTCTTTATTGTCTGGGTAGCTATCATGTCATATAATACTTATAACTTAGACACTTGACATAGTTTGAAGGATCCATATGGAGGCTTGATGTCCCTTTAGGTGACCTTGCCACCAGTCCTTTATAACAATGGCAAATTTTGTCCCGCATGCATCATGGAAAATATATTTAAATGTTTTATATGTAATTTCACCATCAGAGTATAGTCATATGTGTTGTAGTCCCCCCTCCTTACAAAAAATGAAAACCAACTAGTTGATGGGTCCCCAACCAACAAATAGTATGGCCCCACATGAAAACATGTATGTTGTCAGAGACTAGAGATGAATACCAAACAACCTAATTTATTGTCTCTTTTTACCATGTTTCATCATTTCATTGATCCACATATTAGGTCCTTATCCCACTTGGTAGTGTCATATAATCCAATCAACATGATGAAGTCATCTATATCCCATGTGCATATCTTTTTGCAAATTTTTTGATAAATTTTGTAGGAAGTAACTTATGCATATGACGTCTATTTGACCTTATTAAAATTGCATCATAAATCTCTTGATGGGTTCTTCAATGTGCTAGAATTTTAAGTAGAATTTTGAACCATATAAATTTTTCAAAAGTGGATATCTTGAAAGATTAATTATATACAATACATTCAAATCAAATGAGACTAGAATTATAAAAATAAAATACTCAACTATTATTTTCCTATGACCCATATTTTTTTATACTAAATAGGGGATGAAATTTTTTAGCAAAGATTGAATCTTCAATTAACACTAAAACTAAAATTGATGAGAAAAATATTATCCAAACTAGGACTGTAATGTTTTACACTATTGTCATGAACTGGTTGATTTTATTCAGTAATGTAAAACATGTAAAATGGGGTATGATCATCTATGGTTTCTTAAAATAAACCATTGTGTGGATAATTTACCTTTGGATGTAAATAAAAGACTTAAAAATGACAACTTCAAATTTTAACCCCTATGAAGGCTTACAATAGGTGATAACCTACAAATAGGGGGGAGTGTACTATTTTGAGACAACCCCAATCACCCCATGATGATTAATTATTTTCTATGTAACTAATACTCCAAATAGGGAACTCAATCTCATAGAGTTTTCACACATAAATTATTTATGAAAATAACATTATTTAAATACATATATACATCTACAGTGGGCTTGGATTATTTATAATGATTTAGTTTGTCTTTGATAAAATATAATTTTTCACATGGTTATCAACTCCTTAATATTATTAGAATTAAAACTAGAAAAATAGAACTTTAGAGAGGAATAGGTCCATATAGGTGCTTAGGATAAAGTGGGATGGGAAAATAGGTTTATACTAAGTGCTTAAGTCAATTAATGTGAAATAGGGCCAAAAATAATATTACCAAGTATTTGTGATAAAATTTGTGTCACTACATTTTCCACCTCTTTAGTATATATATGAAATTACTATAACAAATGAAGGATATACTTGAGTGTGCATAACACACTTTATCTTTGGGATAAATCTCCAATTATGCAAGGTGTTCCATGGAACTACTCATGCATTAAAATTGAAATTGAAATTATGTAACTTGAACTTGAAAATATTTAAAATAGCAAGGAAGGAGTACACATGTATGTATGAAATAATGTCACTATTTTAAATTTTATAGGAGATAATCCTTCCTAAAAGCATTGGATAATTGGTGCTTCACTTTATTCACTTGGATATGTTGGTTATTTATCTAAATATATGGATAATTTTAAGGTGATTAATCCCCAAATTGATTTTAAGTTGTATATAAAATAAAATCCATTGAGGCACACAAAAATATCAATTTTCGCACTTGTATCTGTAACCCCAAGATGTGAAACAAGTTAAAATCCATAATGAATTCATAAGAAATATTTTTAGAGGGCACAAAACCTCTATGTTATGAATTATGAACTTTAACTTAATCAACTAATACAAATGGATCGTATATTTAGTTGTCACATTTTTCCTTAGTTTTTGAATGCATGATTTAAAAAGAATGTAAAAAAACTATGCTCATACCATGTCCAAAAATAGTAATTAGTATTCAAAGCATCGCATGAGTTTGTAATGTGCCCCATGAATTTTTAAAAATGTTATAGTATGCATAAATCATTATCATTCCCTTACTGATAAATGTAGAATTTGTAGCTATATGTAGATGAGATTTTTTAAATCATGTTTGAAACTTATGAGTTAATTTGTATCAAACACAAAAAATTATATGAATTTTTACTTTATTCATAAAATGTGAGTGGATAGGCATGGCATACGCCTCCATAAGATTTACCTATTAATATATTTGAACCATTTTGAAAAATTTTCGGTATATTCTTATGCCAAATAAATAGTTTTTTAAAAGGATTATATCATGTACAAAAATGTCACTAAAATTTACCATTTCAAGTGAGGGAATTGATATTGAAACTGACTCATCTCAAAATAAAATTTTACTACATTATACATATCAAAATTTAACCATTAAATAATGTATCATATGTGATAATTAAGTCAAGATCATGAGATATGCACCATTCAGATTAATTTTGTATCATATCAAGAAAAGCCTATATAAATGTATTAGTGAAACTCATAGTAATAAATAGTAAACTTATTATCTTATGCATTGGTTAGTGCATGTTATACATCATGGCGTGCATATAACATTTCAATATCAACAATCACATAAAGAGAAAAAATAAATCTCATACAATTAGTGATGAAGATGCATCACTACCTTCTTGTAATTATTAATCCATTTTTGTATTTGGTGTCATGTTGGTTTTTAGGAGTATATAGTCTAGTATAAAGGAGTGTCAAGTGGTAATTTTGTTTAGTTAAATGTTAAAATTTAGTTTAGGATGACCTAATACATACCAAACTATTTAGTTAGTCCCTTTCATAAGTTTGTCAAAGATTAGTTTGAACCCTCTCAACGTACATTAGGATGTTGGATGGAAGTTAGGGTAGTTATAAATTAGTTATGGATTTTGAATCTCTTTTTAATAATGGTTGTGCTAGTGGTTTGAATTATTCAAGGTAGAGAGAGTAGGATGGGTTGGATTTAGATTGAAAATGGCTATTAACCCCAAAATGAATGAATATTTTGTATTTTTAGCAATAAGTGGTAGATCCTATAATCTGATTTATCAATTTTTGTAAGAACTATGATTTAAATGATGATGAAATAAAAATTCAAGAAGGATAGTTTTGAATGTAAATGGTGAGTATACTAGTTACTTTTGATGGTGATTTATGTTCTTACTTTATGCAATTTCAATGTTAATTAACAATATGTATGTGTATGAACCACGTGATGACTATTTAGAATGACGAGGAATGATAAGTAGGTTTACTTGAAAGAAGAATCATATATCAAATAAATTGACATTAAGATATATGTATGGGAAATATGATTCTCTAGTGATCATAAATTACTTTAAAACTTATGAAGATGTTTTCTATTCATGAAACTACTCTTTAAAGAGTGTTACAATGCTATAGGAAGGTAAGTTACATGCAAACCATGTTATAAATTGAACCTCGATAGACAGTTATGAAACTATCATATAACTCAGGATTGAATTTTGTATTAATCTAAGAGATATAGTAGATAGAATTGAAATAAAATTTACAAGAATCAAGAGGAAAATTATATTCATATCAACCTTATCTAATAATTTCAAAAAGTTTGGAGAGATTTTGAATATTTGAGTTCCTATGGATAGAGAGTAGGGTGAGAGAGCGTTTTCAAGAGTTTTATGGTAAAAAAAAGAACAAATTATGAAGGAGATTTTAATGTATATAGAGATTTAAAAATGATGAAATTCATGTGAAATTCATTTCTGAGCATGGAATTTAAAATTTACCCTTTTTGGGCTCTTATTGGCCTTCTTGCAATCTTGCATTAATTTTTTATTTTCAATCTCAGTTTTCAAGGGAAACCCAGTATAATTGCCTAAGTTTTGGATATTCATTAAGTAACAATAAGATTTAAAATATTTTGGGGTTTAATTGATGTATTGATATGTATATGTATTATTATAGAGAGTCTAAGTAAAAAATAAGATATTCACAAGCTTGAGAGACTTTATCTGAGGGATTAATAGGATACATAAAAAAGGATCTGAAGAAAAAATTATATTATGATTTTTTAGAAAGTAAAGGTCTTGAATATATCAATGTAGATTTTATGGTGGGTATGTGTATTGAATAAAGGGGCATTAAAAGTTTTGGATTAGGCTTGTGCAAGGTGTTAATAAACACAAATTAATTCACTGCATCCAATAACCAATAGAGGAACATTGAACTAATGATATGCTGTCAAGAAAGTAGATAGTGAATAAAAGGCAAGGTGTGAAATTGTCCATTACGTCTCTACATCAATAAGGCCAAGTTTTTTACACAAGGGACATATTCAAATGTTGGATAAGTAAATATTCCACATATAATTTCATATTCTACATGCAAAGGACCAAATGCAAAAGACATGAATAATGTCACAAATAAGAGACATGTTTAAATGTCATAAATAATAATGGGCCAATTTCTATAATCAAATGGACATATTAAAATGTATCACATGGAAAATAAGCTCTCATGTAGATGTTCATGCAATTTCACACAAGGTCTAATTGACATAAACAATAGAGAATCAAATTATATTCTACTATATACAAATAGTAGAATCAATAGAACATAAAACTATAAAATAGCCTACACCATGTATATTTTATGTGATCATATAGTATCTAATAAACATATCTAATCACATAATGTAATATATAAATACTAGGGAGACATTTTTAGGAAGTATAGAGCTCAAAAGTATAGGAGTCATAAAATTATAACACCTGTAAATACTATAACCTGTGCATAAGATGCCCTTAATTGAGCATGGGTATTGGGTTGTGGTACATCCAAAATGTTAGTCCAAATAAAATATGTATATCTTACATAAAAGTCATGAATACTATAAAAATGCATGTGTGATATAAAAATGAGTATTTTATATACCAAACATTAGATAAATAACATCTGATAATGATGTAAACTATATGTGTCTATGAAACAACCCTCCCAAAAAAAAAACAATTAGAATTGTATAACAGAGTAATTTTTGGATGCATTTTGAACCCAATTACCTCACTTTCTAATTCAAATGATAAATGTTCAACGTACTTACATATGTGTAACTAGAACCAAAGGAGATGAACTGAGGTAATTAACTAGAGATAAATACATACAAAAGGTGTTATGGGGAAGTGTGTTACTTTAATAGATGTTTTATGAGGTTAAGGTTATATCAGTGTATGCATACATGGATAGGACATGATTTCCATATGTGGAACTCGTACTTTCATATAGGACCATTTCTAAGTCATTAACCCCAAGTAAATACCTCACTCTTCTCAATGGGTTTCAGTCCCACTTGTGGACGGTTAAGTTTAAGCATTAGTTTAACCATCAAGGATAACGTTATCTCCTAAGTTATCATTCAAGTTAACATAATCTTACATTAAAGTTACATGTTACTAACCTTATATTTAAACATAATTTAAACAAGTAAACATAACCAGTAACCATAAATCAATCCATCACATGCAGTTTCTAATCATTCATGTAACAAAAAATGTTTCTTTATAAAGAGAAAATATATTTAAAATTCAAGGTTTCATATTTCAATCATCCAAGGTCATAAACTCCTCACTGCCTTTCAAGTCACCTCACCGCTATTTAAATAATTCATACATCATTTGTTTACTAACATACATGTCATTATTTAGAATAATGATTAATGATATAGTTATGATCAACATCGTTATCCTATAAGTAGTCAATAAGTGAATTCATATAACCATTATATTGGCATAGCCAATGCAATATTGTGAAATAATAGATACTAAGACATTATTCATTAAGGTATGTACTCAATTAAACCATAATTATTTCAAGAGAGGAAATTATGTATTCATTTGATAGTTAAGTCATTTTTAGACAAATATATATGAAAGGAATTAATTATTTTTACTCAATGTTCCATTATTATTTAATTAAATGTATTCCTAATAAACCATTACATTCTAGAATTAATTTCATAATTCAAATAGACTAGAAGAGGGAAGCAAGTGATTCATAATAGTAGAACACAATACAATCATAGAAAATAGAATCTAATAAAATTTCAAGTTGAGTGGAACTGCAATAAAATGTTCCACTCAAGGAAATATTATAATTTTTCTGTTGGGCAAACCAAGGGCTGTGGGACAAGTGTAACTTTTGGAAACGAATGTGAAAATAGATACAACTTAAGTAAAACAAATCAACAAGCATGCAAGTTTTAGTTATATAATTATGCAGCATCAAATGAAGTATAAAAATTATATAACTTTCTTATTTATTTATATTGATTCATAATGATGATATTATCTTAAATTCATTTAACATATTTCACTTAATCACATTATTATTCTATGCAAAAATATTACACATACTTATGAAATATTTTTATCAGCTAAAGGAAATAAGTTAACCTTCAACTCATTATTATTTAATTTAAAACTAAAATTAATAATTTTTAGATCATATATATGCAACATACATAACTTACTAGCAAACATATTTGTCTAAAATGAGAGTTAGAAGGAAGGATTCTCATTAGTTTCCACATGTACTAGCAACTAGTAACTAGAATAGATTATGCATAGTTGAAAATGACTAAAAGTTCACTATACATGAATATATGTAAATGAATTTACCATATATAATTGATAAACTAAATGTATCTATTAATATTATTTTTCATGTTTAAATTATGACTATGTATTGATGAATCAAACAACATAGTTATATCTAACTTAATAATCTAATCAAAGATTATTATGCATTGGAATAGGAATCCCGATATTCAAATCAGATTTATATGCTATGTGGTTAATAAATATAAACATCTAAGTAAATATTACTAAGTATAACGTTCATAGATCAACTTGAATATCTGAGTTATCTAATTGAATCAAGGAATCATTTTTATAAAGAATGTATAAATTAACCATATACAAGAATTTATAATAACAAAACTTGATCATATATGAATATTGAAAGAGTATTCCAATAATTGATAATACTAATGGATTTCTTCCTCAACATAGAGAGGGTTCAACTAATCGACTAATAATTTAATATACCTGAATTATATTACCTTCTTCAATATATATATATATATCCATTTAGCCATCTTACACTTTAAGTACTATTCAACTTTTACTTAGATTTATGCAACCCATTATTAACACATGTTAGCATTAACATAATTATCCTATAATAATAAAAATATACACCATCTAAATCAATTTTCAATTCTAAAATAAACCAAGTATTAATCATAATTGCATAATTAAATTGTTATTAGCTTAATTAACATGTATGTGATATCACTGAAGCATGGAATAGGAAGTAAATAAACTGGACAAGCCCTCCCAAGTAGTTATATGATTCCAACCATCAGTGGCCCTCACCACCACAACCATTAGCAAGATGGTGGTTACAATAACCAAAAACATGAAGAAAATTATGAGCAATCAAATTTTCAACTAAAGGACATCATGGAAATAAAAGAAAACAAGAAGACAACTATACCATTCCGATGTGAGATAGGAAAAATTAGTCTATCTAAATATAGATCAGAAGTAGATAAGGTTAATCATGACTTGTAGATGATATACAATGGATTAGCATTAATCTATTGTATATTCTTTGAATTAACCACCTTGGATCCATGTCTAAGTTATGGTTAGCCTTTCCCATCCTAACTACCAATATATACTAGTGTACAATATAGCCATTTATTTTAATCATTTAATTCTAGTCTAGGAATCATAACCATAAAATATAAAACCCAAAAAAGAATCATATAAACATCCAATATATTCAAACCAAAATAATAACTCAAACTAGAATATATCATTCCTAGGATTAAAGGTTCAATACAAACCTAAACATTTCATAAAGGTGAAATGAAAATGCTTCAAAATAATTTAGTGCCCTATAAGGTTTAACAAATAAAACCATTCATATTTGTTCCATCCTAATATATTCAAGTCACTAAGTCATGCATTGGAGCCAACACATAGATTAACAACTTAAAAGCAATAGAACTAAACACTAACTGTAGTCAAAGTTTTAATCACTAAAACATATAATCACAACACAGTGATATGGGACATAGGCAAGATACCAAAGAAACCCCATCAAACTTTAAGACCATGTGAAAATCACACCATCAAAATCTTTGATACAAGACATAATCACAAAACCCAGTCATTTAAAAATCATGACATAATGATCAAAATGTAGTCACCAATAATAATCCAAACTCAAAATATAACTTCAAAGCCGTGATATATATACAACAATTTCAATGAAATCGAATAACATAATCATCATGAGTCGTAAATGAAAACAATAATAAACCCAATAAATTATCAAAATATAGTGATCAAAATGTGGCCCAAAAATTTTTAAAAGCCATGGCATATATATAGACAACTTATATCCAACTCATTTAATGATTCCATTAAAAAAATACAAAATATAAATTTAGTCACAAGTAATGCCACCCAATGACATAGTCAATAACAATAATCTCAAATCAATGTTATCAAAAATATTCAAGCCATGATTATATTACATGCATTCAAATAAGTGACAAGAAAAATCAGATCAAGATAATGTAATGCAAGCATATAAAACAAGTGAAAAAAATCAATATTTAATATGGCCATGAATCTTGTAACATCTTAAACAACTTGGTAAACTAATCTAAGAAATATTATAGAAAGGAGTTTAAAAAAAAAAAAAACTTATAAAATAATAATAATTGTATGTTTTGAATACAACAAGCAAGGTTATATTAAATAAAAATGATAAGAACAAAATTTAACGTCGAGATATAACTCAGATGAGACCCAACCAACTATCATGGGGTCCAAAACACAATCACACACCCGAATCGTAATTTTGAAATAAAACAAAATCAACATTAGAAACCCAAACCTACCTTTAGGGTTTCTACATGCAGATAATAAATAGTTTTTATTAAAAAAAAAAAAAAAAATTCCAACATCAATTGTTTACATCATTCCATGCAATGATGATATATATAGAGGTGGTTAAAGCAACCAAGAAACATATATTTATACAAAATGAAGAACACAACTTTTACAAATAAGTAAACTTATATAAGTTCCCAACAAGCCAAAGAAACCAATGACCATTATTTAACACAAAATAGATAAACCCTATGGGGTATCAATTTTATATTAACTAATGAAACCTTTCATGCACACATAGGTCAAACCACTCAATCCTTAACATAAATCATCAAATTTAAAATAATAAATAAAAATATATTCATATATATCCATTTGCAAGTTTATAAGCAAATGATATATCAATATATGAAATCCTTGAGGGTTTACATACGCATTAGGAAGTCCTAATACTTCCAGCTACATAAGCAACATTTTATTTTTTTCTCTCCATTTCTACATAGTAAGGAAAATAACTAGGAAAAACATAACTTACTTGATTTTATAGAGATAGTAAAACTCAAAAAGACACCAAGAGAGGAGCCAAAACCTCTAGTCTTTCCCAACCATCTTTGCCTGTCCAAAAATCCATCATGGTAGCCATAAAAACTAGTCAAACTCTCACTGTTCTATCTTTTTTGCGTCCATCTTCTTATCCCCATCAACTTTATCCATCTACCATCTAACTTCCCATTCCTTTTCATCCATTTTCTCTATAGCCATTCAATTTAAGCATTGAATGGGAAGAGAGATAAATCCTCTTCTATTCCCAAGGCAAATCACCTACCAAATTTTCCATAATGGTCAATAAATGGCCTATCTAGAAAAATCAATCTATCAAACCAACCAAAAACTAATAGAAACTCATGTTAGAGTCTAAACTACATGATTAATACTAACAAAGTGGATTAGTGACTTAACCCCCATGATCTATGGTACTAGCCATTATAAATGGCATTAAATCAAATACCATAGTAATCCATTGACCTAAGTTGATTTAAAACCAAAAGATTTAAAACTAATTAAACCATGTTTAACACTAAGGTCGATGCCAAAACAATATAACCAAGCCACTTTAATAAACATGCTACCACCTTAGGATATGAGGTGTTCATAAAGTCAAAGGGATAGTCAAAGGGGGTCAAGGGTAGGTCTAAGTAGATCTTAGGTAAGTCATATGGTTAGGTAAGTAGGATCTTTGTAGGGGTGAAGTAGTGAATGAAAGTTTTAATGGAAGGATAATTTGTATCTAAACATGAAGGTGGGATAAAATACTATGTCTACAATACTAATAATGGTAAGCAATGACTTGAGAAAACAAGGTGAAGTACAATCAATAATGAACAAAATTAAAACAAGTACCAATGTCAAAATAATGATAAGATTAATGACCAATCAAGATATCATAAGGATAGAAAGCATAACCAAACAAGTATTCTTGTCATACATTCCTGACTTGCTCAGCATTCCTTCAGTACCGTGTGTACTACTACAAACATCTACCTAGCTCATTGATGGAACCTATAACCACCAAAAAGGACATCAACTGTACCTTATATAAAATTGATAAATAATTAAAGATTCATAATAATATCAACTGCATTAATTTTTCCAAGAAATTATTAAGTGTAGAGTTAAACATGCATTCTAATATTATTAAAACATGTACCAACATATAGTCTAACTGAAGTAACAACCACTAGTCAGTTTAACAATAATTAATAATAATGTTTTAATATTAGAACAAATTATAAAAAAGGTTGTATCATATGATCCTCATACCCCTGAAAGGGAGCTATCCTAGTGAATTAGTCAAAAATCCATGCATAATGCTTCTTGAAAAGATGTTCATCTTCCTAAGTAACGTTCCTTTCATTTAGCAGGTCCCACTACACCAAAAGCCATTGTATATTTCTATTTCATAGCTTAACACTATGATGGTCTTAGATTCTCACTAGTTCCAAATGGATATTTTCCTCTTCCATAACATGTAAAGGAGTCCAATCCAAAACATGAGATGGATCATGTATATATTTTCTTATCAAAATAACATGAAATACATCATGAATCCTTGATAAAGGAGGAAGATTCAAGTGATAAACAACAAGACTAATCTTTTCCATGATATTGAAAGCCCTAACAAATCATGGAGATAACTTGGAATCCTTGATTAACTTATTATAAATTTTTTGTGGTCTAACACATGGAAAAACTTTGTCCCCCATGACGAATTCATGTGGATTTCACTTTTTATCAACATAGATTTTTTGCCGATCTAAAGCATTTTTAAATTCTACCTTATAAATTATATCTTTCTATTATATTCAAATAGTAAATTAGGTCAAACAATAGCTCTATTTTACAATTTATCCCATCCAATTAAATTTTTCTATTTACGCCCATATAAAGCTTCAAATGGAGCCACATTTATTTCATAATGATATGAATTATTATATGCAAATTCAACTATATGGAGGTATTATTCTCATTTAGTTTGTTGATCCATGGCATACATACACAACATGTCTTCAACCACTTGGTTTTTGTTTGTCCATCTATTTCTAGATGATATGAAGAATTAAAATTCAACCTAATTTTAAAGGTTGAAGTCAATGTATGCCAAACAATTGAGGTGAATAACTTGTCACAATATAAAATAATCACATTAGGTATGCCATGAAGTCTAACCACTCACTTCATGAAACATTTTGTAAACACAAAAACATCATCCATTAAGTTTCCATCAATGAAGTGGCCAATTTTAGTGGCTTTATCAATCACCATAAGAATTGTATCATGCTTGATGTATGATTTTGGCTTCCCCACAATAAAATCAAGTGAGACTACAACCCACCTATCACTTGGAATTTCATGAGGGTAAATCATCCCTCTTAGATGGGAATACTTGGGTTTAACCCACTGACATTCCAAGCATCATGTTATAAAATCAATGACATGATGCTTTATTACAAGCCAAAAATATAGCCTTTTCAACTCATGCATCATCATTTTAACCCCTAGATGATCTTAATAATGTTTTGTATGCACTTCCTTAATCACAAAATTTCTCAATTTGCCCAGATTAGGTATATAAATTATGCGTTTATGATTTATAATGCCAATTGTTGCAATAAAAAAATCAACAAATCTTTTTTCTATAAGCTCATTAGCCAAGCTTACTCTTACATCATGGCAAAATTCATAAACAAGTTGCTAATACAAAACAAAACTTCTAAAATTTCCTTATAATACTAACAAATTAGCAAGGTATGTGCATCTGCTGAGTGCATTTGACCACATGATTCTCCTTGCCTTTGACATATGATATGTCTATGTCAAAATTGCTCAAAATTTTCAGCCAGCTACATTGGTGTGAATTTAAATCATCTTGATAAAATATATACTCAATCTTTTGGTGATTATATTTAACCTTGAAAGGATTTCCCAATAGGAAATGTTTCGATTACTTGAGTGCATGAATAATGGAAATAAGCTCCATGTCATGTGTAGGATAGTTCTTTTCACGATCCTTCAATTTACGTGACTTTTAAGCCATAACTTTGCCATCTTTGGTCAAGATGCATCCATAACGTTCCTTAGAAGCATCAACCAAACTTCAGAGTTTCCATTTAGGTATAAAATGACAATAATAGGTGTTGTTTTAATCAACCCTTTCAATTTACTAAATGCTTCCTCACACTGAGGTATACACACAAATTTATTACCTTTGCACTATAAAGAGGTAATGAGATAGGCCACACTAAAAACATTTTCAACAAAATTTAGGTAACAACTAGTCAAACCCATGAAGCTGTACAATTTATACACAATGGTATAAGCAGACCAATTTTGAATATCTTTAATTTTTATGGGATCAACAATGATGCCCTCTTTAGAAATAATGTGTCCCAAATAATAAATTTCATATTTATAAAATGCACATTTGGAGAATTTTCCATATAGCTTATGTTTTCTTAGTCCTTGTAAGACTAAACAAAGGTATTGATCATCCTCAGCTTCATTTTTATAATAAATGGGAACGTCATTATGAAAAACCAACATAAACTTATCCAAAAGGTATCTAAATACATTATTCATAAGATTCATAAAAGCTACAAGTACATTAGTTAGATCAAAAGGAAAAACTATGAACACTTAGTGTCTATATCAAGATCTAAAATCTATTTTATGAATGTTCTCTTCCTTGATTCTTAGTTGATGGTATCCTAATCTGAAATTAATCTTAGAGAAGACTGCAGTGTCCTTTATTTGGTCAAACAAGTCATCAATCCTAGGAGAAGGATAATAGTTTTTTATTGTTACCTTATTTAGCATTTGATAATCAATGCAAAGCCTCAATGTATTGTCCTTATTCTTCTCATAGACCACTAGAACACCCCAAGGGGATGTAGTTAGATGATTTTGTTGTCCTATCCATAGTGAGTTCTAAAATATATTTTATGAATATCCTCTTACTTGATTCTCAACTGATGGTAGCGTTATCTGAAATCAATCTTAGAGAAGACTTTAATGACCTTTATTTGGTCAAACAAGTCATCAATCGTAGGCAAAGGATAATTATTTTTTATTATTACTTTATTTGGGATGTGTTAATCAATGTAAAGCCTTAATGTGCCATCCTTATTCTTCCCAAGTAGCATCAGATCACCCCAAGGGGATATACATGGCCAGATGCTTCTATTATCCAAGATTTCTTGCAATTGATATTTTAGTTCTTAGAGGCCATACACACTCATGTGGAAAGGGAAGAATTGGAAATGATATCAATGGAGAAAACAAATTACCACTTAGGTAGTAAACCAGGGAGTTTCTCAAGATAGACATCCAAAAACTCCCTTAAATAGTAACATTTGGCTATACTAACTACTTTTCCTTAGGTAATTCTTATAGTTGGACTACATAAAGCTTACATGCTTTCCTACTAGCCCTTTTTAGATGTAAGGCTGAGAGTTTTTTACATATTTTGGATTGTTTCATGCCTTGTAATTTTATAATTTGTCTAAGGTCATTGATGCACTTCACTCTTTTAACTACATAATCAAGCATGGTTTGATGTTCATGTAGCCAATCCATCCCAAGGATGATATCATAAGACCCTAAAGGTGTAAGAAAAAGATTCACCTTGGTCTTAAAAACACCAAGATCTAGTTCTACTTGTTCTAAGCACTCAAAAAAAATCACTTTGTTACTTGTACCAAACTCAACCTCCCAACCTTCTCTTATCAACAAGGGTTCAATATTACATTGCCTTGTCATAAAAGGAGAAATAAAACAATCCACTACACCTTAATCAATTAATATACTCAAGGTAAAACTAATTATTAGACCTATTATTTCAATTGGAGTGGCTTGCAAATCAGTGTTATGATTATCAACAATATCATATATCCTTTGATTCACTATTTGAACTAATTTCAATTTAGGATAGTCCTTGTTATAGTGGTTGTCACCACATTTTTAGCAAGGAATAAGTCTAGAAAATGCCATGAGAACCATATTAGCACCCGTGCTAGATCCACATTAATTTATTTGATGCTTCTCCTTCTTGTAAGAACCAAATTTAGAGGATCCATGAGACTTGAAATTCATATTCTAATTAGAAAACTTGCTGAAAATTTTATCATTACCTAAAAATCTATGATTCTGATTTGATTTTTGAATGCTATTTTGATGGGAGAAAGGCTTTTTTATGTAGACTTATACCTACTTGTCTTAATTATTGTATTGACTTTTGGTAAGACTTTTCTTTTTCCTTAACCCTATAGGCTGATTCAATTATTACGGTTAAAGTCTTTAGGTTTATCATATTGAAATTATGCATAATATTTACTTGAGCCTAATTTTGAGCTTAATAATCTTAGTTTCTTCATCATGCATATAGTTCACATGACTTATTAAATTCATAAACTTATTTTCATACTTTGTAATAAACATGTTTTCTTGTTTCAAAAGCTAAATATCAATGATTTTCTAGTCATTATAGTTTACATTCAGGTATTTTTTATGAAACTATGTCTCAAAAATAGACTATTACAAGTTCAAGGGATGTTATCCTTTGATATCAAAAATTTGATTCCACCATAAAGTTATAAGACTAACTAGATGGTATGTTACTACCATGGTTTTCACATTCAATGATGTATTATGCAAGATGACATATTTCTATAAGTGCACAATCCATGCATCAACTACATCACATAATTCCTCACTTGAAAAGGGAGGTGGTGAGAGCTTCTTCATCTCTTTCATGATTAGGTAAATTGTTGTCAAAGGTATTTCTTGAATCATAGGTCCTTCTGCCTACCCCATTTTTAATATTGGTATATTCTCTTGGGATAACCCTTCAAGATTTCTTATTCTTTGCTCTTGGTTATCAACCTTTCCCTATAAGGTATTAAGAGCTATCAGGATTAAACTAAGGATCTCCTCATACTTGTTAGTTGTATTCTTACCAATTATTTTAGCATTGAGTACCTTGGTATTGTTGTTAACACTATTCATGATCAACTCTTCTTGGTTATGAATGGGGATGTGGCCATGACAACCCCTTCCTTATCCTCTACCTATACCCTATTTGGGTTGACATTTAAAGGTTCCCCATTGACATTGACTCCACTTGATCACATTCTAACCATCTCATAATTACAAGTGATAACTTAGTAGATTACAAAATTATAGGAATAAAACTCAATTCCAAAGTTCTCTAGAGCATAAAATTGCACTGATGCTAGATGAAATAACTCAAAAGAAAATAGAATTGTATATTAGAATAAATTTTAGATGTGTGTTAAACCCAATTACCTCGATTACTAACACAAGCGACAAACATTTAGTACATTCATGTATGTGCAACTAGAATCAAAGGAGTTAAACTGAGGTAATTAACTAGAGTTAAATACACACAAAAATTGCTATGGTGAAGCATGTTACTTTAATAGACATTTTATAGGGTTTGGGGTGTATTAGTATACACATAAATGGATAGGACCCAATCACCATATGTGGCACTCATACTTCCACATAGGACCATTTATAGGTCCTTAACCATAGGTAAATAGCTCAATCTCTTTAGTGGGTTTCAGTCCCACTCAAGGATGGTTAAGTTTAAATAATGGTTTAATTGGAAAGGATAACTTCATTCTCCTAAGTTAGCATTCAAGTTAACATAATTCTACATTAAAGGTACATGTTACTAACCTTATATTTAAAAATAATTTAGATATGTAAACATTATCAGAAACTAGATATAAATCCATCACATGTAGATTTCTAATCATTCATGCAGCAAAAAATGTAGTTTTATAAAGAGAAAATATGTTTAAAACTCAAGGTTTGATATTTCTACCAGCCTAGGTCATAAAATCCTTATGGCCTTTGAGGTCACGTCACCACTATTTAAATAATTCCTACATCATTTGTTTACTAACATAGATGCCATTATTTAGAATAATGATTAATGATATAGTTATGATCAACATCATTATCCTATAATAATTCAAAAAGTGAATTCATATAACCATTATATTGGCATATCCAATGTGATATTATGAAATAAGACAAACTAATACATTATTAATCTAAAGTATCTAATTAATTAAACCATAATTATCTAATTATTTCAAGAGATGAATTTACATATTCATTCAATAGTTAGGTCATTTTTAGACAACTATATAAGAAAGTATTTAAATATTTTCATAGAATATTCCATTATTATCTAAGTAAATGTGTACCTACTAAACCATTAGATTCCATAATTAAACTCATAATTCAAATAGGTAAGAAGAGGGAAGAAAGTGATTCACAATAGTATAGCACATTAAAATTATAATTAATAGAGTCTAGCTAAATTTTAAGTTTAGTGGAATCCAAATAAAATGTTCTACTTTAAGATCTATTACATTTTTTCTATTGGAAATACATAGGCACCAAGGCAAGTAAGTTTAGCTATTGGAAGGGAATGTGAAAACACATACATCTTAAGTAAAAGAAATGAATAAGTGTGTAAGTTTTAGTTATATAATTAAGCAACATCAAACTAATTAGAAACATTATATTACTTGTTTATCTCCTTATATTAATTTGTAATGATCATATTAACTTAAATTTATTTAATATCGTTCACTTAATCACATGATTACTATATGCATAAATATTACACATGTTATGAAACATTCTACTCGAATAAAGGAATAAGTTAACCCTCAATTATTTTCTTATTTAATTTAAGAATGAAATTAATAATTTTTAGATCATATATATGAAAATTACATAACTTACATGCAACCATATTTATTTTAAATGAGAGTTAGAAGGAAGGATTTGGGTTTTATTTGTGTGTACCAGTAACTTGTGATTGGAATAATTTATGCATAGATAAAAATGTCTAAAATCTACATATACATGCATCTATGTAAATGAATTTAGCATATATAATGTGATAACTTAAAGGTATATATTAAACTTAATTTTCATGTTTAAATTATGACTATGTATTGATGAATCAAACAACATAGTTTATATCTAACTAGCTAAATAATGTAATCAAAGATTATTCTAGCATTGGCATAAGAAGCCCAATATTCAAATCAGAATTATATATTATTCAGTTAAGAAATATAAACATCTAATTAAATCCTACTAAGGTTAACATTCATAGATCAATTTGAATATCCAAGTTTTCTAATTAAATCAAGGAATCAATGTTATAAATAATGTATCAATTAAGCACATACAAGAATTTATAATAATCCAACTTGATCATATATTAATATTTAAAGATTATTCCAAAAATTGATCATAATAATAGATTGCTTCCACAACATAAAGAGATTCAAATTAATTGACTAATCATTTAATATACCTGAAGTATATTACCTTATTCAATATTTATCCATCTTACCCTTCAAGAATTATTAAAATTTTACATAGATTTATGCATCACATTATTAACATAGGTTAGCATTAACATAATTATTCCATAATGATCAAAATACATACCATCTATCTCAAATACCAATATCAAAATAAACTAAGTAATAAACATAATTACATAACTAAACTGTTATCAACTTACTTCACATGTATGTCATATCATCAAAGCATGGAGAAAGAAGTGAATGAACTAGACAAACCCTCTCAACTAGCCTATTATACCAATCATCAATGGCCTTCACCACCCCAACCATCATCAGGATGGTGGTTGTGGTAACTAGGAACATGAAATAAAATGTAAGCAATCAGATATCTAGCTAAAAGACATCATGAAAATAAAAGAATACAAGAAGACAACTATACCATTTTGAGGTGAGACAAAAATAATTAATGCATAAAAATATAGATTAGAAGTAGGGAAAATTTATCATGGCTATCAAATGATATAGAATTGATTAAAAATAATCTACTATATAGTCTTTAATTAACCACCTTAGATCCTCATCCAAGTTATGGTCAATGTTAACCATCCTGACTACCAATATATACTAGTATATAATATACCCATTTATTTTAACCATTCAAATCTAGTCTAGAAATGGTAACTAAACAATATACAACCCAAAAAAGAATCATATTAACATATAATATATTCAAATTAGAATAGTAACTCAAACCAGAATATATCATTCCTAGGTTTAAAGGTTCAATACAAACCCAAACATTTCATAAAGATGAAATGAAACTATTTCAGACTTTTGTAACACCCTCTCAGGTCTATTAGAATAAAACCATTCATATGTTTTCCATCTCAATAGATTTGGGTCATTAAGCCTTCTACATGAGCCAACACACAGATTATCAACTTAATCAAAATATAACTAAACATTAATCGTAGTCAAAGTTTCAATCACAAAAAAAAAATTACAACACAATGGTATGAAAGATAAGCAAGATACCAAATAAAACCCATCAAGATTTAAGACCATGGGAAAACCACAACATCAAAATCTTTGATAAAAGACATAATCATAAGACCCAATCATTTAAAAATCATGACATAATGATCAAAACATAGTCACCAATAACAATCTCAACTTGAAATATAACTTTAAAGTCATTATACATAGCCAAATTATATCCAACTCATTTAACTATTTCATTAAAAACACAATATAAAATATAAATGTAGTCACAAATAATACCACCCAATGACATAGTCATAACAAAAATCTCAAATCAATGTTGTCAAAAATATTGAAGACATGATTATATTCCATGCATTTAAAGAAGTGGAAAAAAATCCTAGATCAAGATAATGCAATGCAAGCATATAACACAGGTGAAAACATCAATATTTAATATGACCACGAATCTTATAACATCATAAATAGCTTGGTAATCCAACCAAAGAAATATTTTAAAAAGGAGTTTATATAAAAACCCTATGAAATAAGAATGCTTCCCTGTTTTGAATATGATAAGAAAGCTTATATTAAATCAAAATGATAAGAATGAAATGCAAAGTAAAAATATAACCCATATGAGGCCCAACCAACTATCCTTGGGTTTGAAACATAGTCACACACCTAAAACATAATGTATAAAGAAAATAAAGTCACCATTAAAAACCCAAACTGACTTTTAGGGTTTTTACATGCAAACAATCACATGTTATTATAAAATCCAAACACTTCAACTGTAATTTTTTCCATCATTCCATGCAATATATATATATGTGTGTGTGTGTGTGGGGGGGGGGGGGGGGGTTTCAACCAAATAAATAACATATATTTATACAAAATAAAATACACAACCTTTACCAACAAATAAATAGATATAAGTTCCAAGCAAGCCAAAGAAATCAATGACCATTGTTTAACATAGAATAGATAAACCCTACAAGATATCAATTTTAGATAAACCACCAAAACCTTCCATGCACACAGAGTTACAAAAACTCAAGCCTTAATAGAAAGCAACAAATTTAAAATAATAAATAACAATATATTCATATATATCCATTTTCATGTTTATATTCCAATGATATATCAATATATCAAATCCTTGAGGGTTTGCATATTCATCAAGAAGTCCTACGACTTTTGTCTACATAAAAAAAAAGAAAATATCCATTTGTATAGAGTAATCTAAATAACTAGGCAAAACATAATTGACTTGATTTTTTAGAGAGATTAAAACTTAAAAAGCCAAGAAGATAAGATCCAAAACCTCTAATCTTTTTGATCAAGATCTACATGTCCAAAAATCCATCATGAACACCATACAAGCCAATCAAACTCCCATTTTTCTATCTCTTTTTATTTCTTCTTCCTAATCCCATCAACTTTTTCCATCTACCTTCTAACTCCCCATTCCTTCTTTCCATTTCCCCATACCTATTTAATGTCTACATTAAATGGGAGGAGAAAGAAATCCTCCTTCGGTCCCAAGGCAAAACCCCCACCAAATTTTCCATAATGGTCATTAAATTACATATCTATAAGAATTGATGTGTCAACCGAACCACTAACCAATATAAATGTACTTTAGATTCTAAAGTGCATGATTAATATTAACAAAATGGATTTGAGACTTAAACCCTATGGTCTATCCTACCAGCCATAATAAATGGAAATAAATCAAATACTATAGTAATCCATCAACCTAAGTCAATTTAAAACAAAAATATTTAAAACTAATTAAGCCATGTTTAAGATTAAGGTCGATGATAAAACAATATAACCAGTCTAATCTAATAAACATGTTACCACCTTAGGATATGAGGTGTTCATAAATTCAAAAGGTTAGTCAAAGGGGGTCAAGGGTAGGTCTAGCTAGGTCTTAGGAAATGCATTTGGTTAGGAAAGTAGGATATTTTATGGGTTTAGTAGTGAATGGATGTTTGTATGTAAGGACAAGTTGGAACTAAATGTCAAGGTGGGATAAAAGGTTGAAATAATAGTAATGGTAAGTAATAGCTTGTGACATCAAGGTGAAGTACAATGAAAAAAATAACAAAAAAGTAACAAGTACCAATGTCATAATAATAAAAATATTAATGATCAATCAAGATTTTTGAAGGACAAAAACATAACCAAACAAGTATACATGTCAAACATATCTAACTTGCTCAGAATTCTTTCGATACCATCTGTACTGCAACCAACATCTTCCTTTCTCATAGATAGAAATTATAACCACCAAAAAGGACATCAATCACACCATATCAAAAATCAATAAATAATTAAATATTCATAATAATATGAACTATAGTAATTAGTTCATGAAATTATTAATTGGATAGTTAAACATGCGATCCAATACCATTACAACAATGACCAAAATAAAATCCAATTGATGTAATAACCACTAGTTAGTTTAATAATAATAACAATATTTTAATAGCATAACAAATTATTTAAAAAAACATGATTGTATCATCTTCCCCCTCTTGAAAGGAAGCTATCCTGATGATTTAGTCAAAAAGCCATGCATAATGCTACCTAAAATGATGTATATCTTCCCATGTAGCACTCATTTCACTTAGTGGATCCCATTACACAAAAATATATTTTATATCTATAGTTTATATATTAACGCTACGATGGTCTAAGATTCTCACCAATTATAACTAGATATTTTCCTCTTCCATGACCTATAAATTACTCCAATCTAAAACATGAGATGGATTAGGTATATACTTTATTAGCAAAGTAACATGAAATACATCATGAATCCTTGATAGAGGAGGAAGAGCCAGTTGATAAGAAAGAGGACTAATATTTTACATGATGTTAAAAGGCTCAAAATATCATGGAGCTAACATGGAATCCATGCCAAACTTAATATAACTTTTATACGATCTGGCATGTAAAAAAAATTTCTCCCACAATAAATTCAAAGGGAGTTTTATTTTGATCAGCATAACTCTTTTACCAATCTGAAGATATTTTTTAATTCTACCTTATTAATTACATCTACCTATCGTATTCCATTAGCAAATTAGGTCCAGTAACAACTCTATTTTCCAAGTTGTCCCACCCAAGTGGAGTTTTGCATTTACATTTTTATAGAGTTTCAAATAGAGCCATATTTATTGTAGAATGGTATGAATTATTGTATGCAAATTCAACTAGATGGAGGTAATCTTCCCATTTAGTTTTTTTATCCATGGCATACATGTGTATCATGTCTTCAACCACTTTGTTGAGCCTTTCCATTTATCCATCTATTTTTTGGATGATATGAAGAACTACAATTCAGTCTAGTTTCAAAGGATGCAATCAATGCATGCTAAAACCTTAAGGTGAATAACTTGTAATGGTTTTAAATAATCACTTTAGGTTTACCATAAATTCTAACCAATTCCTTCATAAAATATTCTACGAACATGGAAATGTCATCCATTAAATTTATAGCAATGTTGTGACCAACTAAAGAGGTCTTATCAATCACCACAAGAATTGTGTCATGATTGCGACATGATTTTGGCAACATAAAAATAAAATAAACTAAGACTACAAATCACTTATCTCTTAGAATATCATGAGGGTAAAACAACCCTCCTAAGTGGTAATGCTTATCTTTAACCTATTAGAATTCTAAGCATTTTTGTATAGAATCAGTGACATCATGCTTCATTTTAAGACAAAAATAAAGTATTTTCAACTCATGCATCATATTTATAACCCCTATATGAGAATAATAAGGTGGTTTATGCACTTCCTTAAGCACATAATTTCTGAATTCATCTAAACTAAATACATAAACTCTACCTTTATGCCTTATAAGGGCATCTATTGCAACATAAACATTAGTAAATCTCTTTTATATAGGATCATCGATGAAACTTGATCTTACATCATGTCATAATTCATGAGAAAGTTGTTTTTAGAAAAAAACACTTCCAAAATTTACTTATAACACTAAAAAGGTAGCAAGGTATGTGCATCTGCTAAGTGCATCAGCCACATGATTCTACATGACTTTGACATATGATATGTCCATGTCAAATTTGCTCATAAATTCTAGCCACTTACACTAGCATACATTTAAATCATCTTGAGAAAAAAAATACTCAAGACTATAGTGATAAGATTTCACCTTGAAAATTTTTTACAACAAGAAATGGTTCCATTGCTTGAGTTCATGAATGATGACAACAAGCTCCATGTCATGCATAGGATATTTATTTTCATGATCCTTCAATTTTCGTGACTCATAAGCCACAACCTTTCCATCTTGGGTCAATATGTCTCAATAAACCTCCTTGGAAGCATTAACCCAGACTTTAAATTTTCCATTTAGGTCTGGAATGATAATAATAGGTGTTATTATAAGCAAAGCTTTTAGCTTATTAAATGCTTCCCCACACTAAAGGGTCCACACTAATTTCTTACCTTTGTGATGCTAAGAGGTAATGAGATAGGTCAAACTAGAATTTGTTTCATAACACACTGATAATAACTAATCAAAACCATGAATCTGTGCACTTCATGCACATTGGTAAGAGCAGGCCAATTTTGAACAACTTTAATTTTCATGGGATCAATAGTGATGCCCTCTTAGAAATAATGTGTAATAAATAATGAATTTTAGATTCATAAAATGCACATTTTGAGAGTTTTCCATAAAACTTATGTTGTCTTAGTCTTTGGAAGACTAAATGAAGGTGATGATCATGCTCAACCTCATTTTTAGAAAAAATGAGATCACCATCAAGAAAAACTAGCACAAACGTATCTAATAAGTCTCTAAATATGCTATTTATTAGATTCTTTAAAGTTGTAAGTGCATTAGTTAATCCAAAATGTAGAACTATGAACTTGTAGTGTCAATATCAAGTTCTAAAAGTTATTTTTTGAATGTCCTCTTCCTTGATTCTTAGCTGATTGTAGCCTAATCTCAAAACAAACCTATAGAATATTACAAAACCATTCATTTGGTCAAAAAAGGAAACAATCCTAGGGAAAGGATAATGGTTTTTTATTGTTGCCTTATTCAACATGTAGTAATTAGTGCAAAGCCTCAATGTACCATCCTCTTTGTTCACAAATACTACTAGAGCACCCCAAGGGAACACACTTGGCTAGATTCTTATGTTATCTAAGAGTTCTTAAAGATAGAATTTTAATTCTTATAGTTTAACCACATTTATGGAGTAGGGGGATTTAAAACCATGGGTATAACTAGGCATGATTACGAATGGATAAATCAAATTCTTACGTAGGTAATAAATAAGGTAGTTTCTAAGGAAAAACATATGTAAAGTCCCTCAAAATAGAAAAATGTTCATGTAGTAAATCCTTTTCCTTGGGTAATTCATATAGTTAAACTACATAAAGCTTGTATCATTTCCTAATATCCCTTTTCAAATGTAAGACTGAGATCATTTTACATCTTACAGACCCTTTGTATGCCTTATAATTCTATAACTTGGCTAAGGGAATTAATGCACTAAACTCTTTTCCCTACACAATCAAGCATGGCTTTATGTTCATACATCAATCCATAATAAATATGAGATCATAAGACCTTAAGGTGTAGGAAAAATATTCACCTTGGTATTAAGAACACCAAGATCTATCTTTAATTGTTCTTAGCAGTCAAGAATAAGCACTTTCTTACTAGTATCAAACTCAACCTCCTAACCTTATCTGGTCAAGATGGGTTCAATATTACATTAAATTTCAATAAAAGGAGAAATAAAGTAATTTATTGCATCTGAATCAATTAATATAGTCAAGGGAAAACCATTTATTGTACCTCTGGTCTCAATTAGAGTGGCTTGCAAATGAGCATTATGAATATTAGTAACATCATATACCATATTAGTTATTTCATGGATTGATTTTAATTTAAGACAGTCCTTTTCATACTAGTTGTCACCACATTTCCATCAAGTAATAGGTCTATAGAATGCCACTAGAACTGTATTAGCACCTATGGTAGGTCCATGTTGGTTGTTTTGATTATGATCCTTCTTATAAGAGCTATATTTGGAGGATACATTGGACTTGAAAATTATTTTTTGATTAGAAAACTTGCTTAAAAAATTATTTTTACCTAAAAATATGTGGTTTTGATCTAATTTTTGAAAGTTATTGTTCATGGAAGAAAGGATTTTCAATTTAAACTATTGTTTGCTTATCTTAAATTCTGTTCTTGAGGATTTTAACCTTAGACTATTATCTTCTTGTCTTAAATTCTTATCTTGTCTTTTGGTGAATTTTTTTCCTAAAATCTATAAGCTAATTCAATTATTGGAGTCAAAGTCTTTGGGTTCATCATATTGACATCATGCATCAATATTTCCTTGCTCCCAAGTTTGAATTTAGTAATATTGTTTTCTTCATCATGTATATAGTTCACATGACTTAGCAAATTTATAAACTTGTTTTCATACTCGATAACATACATGTTTTCTTGCTTCAAAATCTAAAAATTCATGATTTGTTTTATCCTTATAGTTTAAGTTCGGGTATCTTTTGTAAAATTGAGTCTTAAAAATAAACTAGGATAGTTTCAAAGGCTAATATCCTTTGATAGAACAAAGGTGATTCTACCATAAACCTATAGGACCAACCAGGTAATAGGTTGACACCCTCAATTTCATATTTGATCACAAGTTATGTAACTTAAAATACTTATTTAATTTCACTATCCATGTATTGATTGCATCACCTAATTATTCACCAAAAAAGGTAAGTGGTGGGAGCTTCTTTAGCTCTTTGATGATTGGGACAACTATGGTCAAATTAGTTCTTGAATCATAGGTCCTTCTATATGACCCATTTATAATCTAGGTACATCCTCTTAGGATATACCTTCAAAATTATTCAATCTTTTTTCTTGGTTATCAGTATTTCCTTATATGTTATTAAGGGTTGTCAAGATTTGAATGAGGATATCCTCATGCTTGTCAATTGGATTTCCTTGGACTGCTTCAACATTGGTTGCATTGGTATTACTGTCAACATTAGTCATGGGTAGCTCTTCTTGGTTATAAATGGGGATACGACCATGATGACCCCTTACTTATCCTCTACCTTTGCTCCTTGCTGGATTGACATTGAAAGGGTTCTCATGAATGTTGCCTCTGCTTAATCATGTTCTAATCATCCTGAGAATTACATGTGATAACCAGATGAAACAACCACCCCCCCCCCCCGCCGAATTTTCTTTTTGAATTGTATATCAAAACACATTTTGAATGCATTTTGGACCTAATTACCCCAATTGATAACGCAAGAGATAAAAATTCAGTGCACTCACATACATGTAACTAGAACCAAAGGAGGTAAATTTAGGTAATTAACTAGAGGTAAATACATACAAAAGGTGCTATAGGGAAACATTATAATTTAATATATGTTTTATGTGGTTTGGGGAATATCGGTGTATGCATACATCAATAGGACTTGAGCATCATATGTGGAACTTATTTTTCCACATAAGACCATTTCTATATTCTTAATCCTAGATAAATACCTCATATTCATTTGGGGTTTTTATTCCCACTTGAGGATGGTTAAGTTTAAGAATTAGTTTAACTGGGAAGGATAAATCTATTCTCCTAAATTATCGTACAAGTTTAACATAATTTTACATTAAAGGTACATGTTACTTACCTTATATTTAAACACAATTTAGACAAATAAACGTAACCAAAAACTAGAAATCAATCCATCACATGCATATTTCTAATCATTCATGTATCAAAATATGTTATTTTATAAAGATAAAATAGATTTCAAACTCAAGGTTTCATAAAGATACTGGTCAAGGTCATAAACACCTCATAGCTTTTGAGGTCATTGTACCACTATTTAAATAATTCATATATCATTTGTTTACTAGCATGGATGTCATTATTTAGAAAAATTATTACTAATATAGTTATGATCATGATCATTATCCTATATGCATTCAAGAAGAGAATTCATGTAACCATTATATTGGCATAGCCAATGTGATATTATCAAACAAGAGATAATAAGACATTATTAATCTAAGGCACTAATCAATTAAACCATACTTATCTGATTATTTCAAGAGAGGAAATTATGCATTCATTTGATAGTTAAGTCATTTTTAGACAACTATATAAGAAAGGAATTAATTATTTTCACACAATGTTCCATTATTATCTAAGTAAATGTATACCTAATAAACCATCACATTCTAGAATTAAACTCATAATTCAAATAGACTAGAAAAGGGCATCAAATGATTCACAATAGTAGAACACAATGCAATCATAGCAAATAGAACCCAACCAAATTTCAAGTTGAGTGGAACCTAAATAAAATATTCCATTTAAATAAATCTTACAATTTTTCTATTGGGTAATCTAAGGGCATTGAGGCATGTAATTTTAAATATTAAAAGGGAAAGTGAAAATACATACAGCCTAAGTAAAATAAATTAGCAAGTGTGTAGGGTTTTGTTATATAATTATGCAACATCAAATGAAGTAGAAACACTATATAACTTGTTTATTTATTTATATTGATTTGTAATGATGATATTATCTTAAATTCATTTAAGATATTTCACTTAATCACATGCTTACTATATGCAAAAATATTACACCTGCTTATCAAACATTATTAAAAAAATAAAGGAAATATTTTAACTCACAATTCATTTCTTATTTAATGTAAGAATGAAAGTAATAATTTTTAGATTATATATATGCAGCATACATATCTTATGCATAACTAGATATGTTTAAAATGACAGTTGGAATGAAGGATTCTAGTTTGTTTCGGCATGTACCACCAACCAATAATTGGAATAATGTATCCATAGCTGAAAGTGACTAAAAGTTCCATATATATTCATCTATGTAAATTAATTTACCATATACAATGTGATAAACTAAAGGTATGTATTAAGCTTATTTTTCATGTTTAAATTATGACTATGTATTGATGAATCAAACACTATAGTTTATATCTAAATAACTAAATAATCTAATCAAAGATTATCTATCATTGGAATATGAAGCCCAATATTCAAATCGGATTTATATGTTGTGCAGTTAAGAAATATAAACATCTAAGTGAATCCTACAAAGGATAGCATTCACAGATCATTTTGAATATCCAAGTTATCTAATTGAATTAAGGAATCAATGTTATAAAGAATATCTAAATTAACCATATACAAGAATTTATAATAATCCAAATTGATCATATATGAATATTAATAGAGTATTCCAACAACTGATAATAATAATGGATTGCTTATTCAACATAAAAAGAGTCAAATTAATTAACTAATAATTTAATAGACCTAAAGTATATTACCTTCTTCAATATATATCCATTTATCCATCTTACACTTCAAGTATTATTCAAATTTTACTTAGATTTATGCATCACATTATTAACACATGTTTGCATTAAAATAACTATCCCATAATAAAAATACATAAGATCTAATTCAAGTATCAATACTGAAATAAACCAATTAATAAACATAATTGCATAATTAAATTTTTATCAACTTACTTAACATGTATGTGATATCACTGAAGCATGGAGTAGGAAGTGAACGAATTGAAAAATTCCTCCCAAAAAATATTATGATCCCAACCATCGGTAGTCCTCACCAACCTAACCATAAGCAAGATGGTGCTTGCATTAAGCATGACAATAAAGGAAATTCCAAGAAATAAGATTTCTAACTAAAGGACATTGTGGGAATAAAAGAATACTAGAAGATAGCTATACCATTCTGAGGTGAGATGGGAAGAATTAATCTATATAAATATATATCAAAAGTAGGGAATATTAATCGTGGATGTCAAATGATATAGAATGGATTAAAATTAATCTGTTATATAGTTTTCAAATTAACCACCTTAGATCCGATCTAAGTTACAGTTAACCTTAACCATCTTAACTCCCAATATATATTAGTATATAATATAGCCATTTATTTTAACCATTAAGGTATAGTCTGGGAATGGTAACATGACAATATACAACCCAAAAAAGAATTATATAAACATCCAATATATTCAGACCATAATAATAACTTAGACCATAATATATCATTCCTAGGTTTAAAGGTTCAATACAGACCTAAACATTTCATAAAAGTGAAAGGAAACTCCTTCAAACTTTTCTAATGCCCTCTTAGACCTATCAAAATAAAATCATGCATATTTGTGCCATCCTAATAGAGTCGATTTGCTAAGTCATGTACGAGAGCCAACACATATATTAGCAAATTAATCAAAATAGAACTAACCATTAACTACAGTCAAAATTTCAATCACAAAAACATATAATCACTACTTAGTGGTATGGAACATAGACAAGATACAAAATAAACCCCATCAAAATTTAAGACCATGGTAATGTTTGCAATATGATTGAAATTTATGTCAAAAGGGAGATTATTGACATTATGGATGTCATTAATTTTAGAGGATTGGGTAGGATTGATGGAGAGAAGAGCATGTTTTATAGTTGCATAGTGTAAAGTTGTCATGATTTTACAATGACCATTTTTAGATGTTTGCAAAGAAATTTATAGAAGATCTATTATGGGTTTTTCATGTGCATCTCTTATATATGTTCCATAGGTTCAGATGAAGAGAAATGATCTCAAAAATGATTTATCTTTGCTCTCAGCCATTACTATGGTTTTTCAATAAAACCCTATGGGATTTGGGCATGGCATTTACATGCACTTCTAATTTTATGTTGATTAGATATAGGTGGGAACTAGTAGCTTAAGTTATAACTTAAGAATTCCTTGTCATTGTGCAACTGACCCCTTCAACCTAGCAATCAGCAACTTGAGTAGTGACTAAAGGCTCTATTATTTCCTAAGTCCTTGATTTAATATTTGTCTAATATTCATAAATGGTTATAATTTAATTGCATGATTTATATCTAATGACGCATAATGAATTAAATATGTCAAAGGTATCTAAGAGTAAATGTGCAAGTGACATGTGTCACATTCACAAGAGTTTTTCATACAAAGATCCAATAAGCATATTAATCTATTAGAGGATCAAATGATGAACATGTGATCATGCCATAAATATCAATAAAGAATGTGGAGTCAAAAAGGTCAAAGTGTCTAATGTTTAATGAGTTAAAAATTGAGCTACTTTGAGAAGATCAACAGTGTGTATATGCTCTAATGTATCAAAAATCAATGAGATAAAATCAGGTGATCGATGTTTAATGATAGATGGAGATGAATTCAGCACTAGTTTTGAAGATCTAATGGCATGTGGGATCTCAGATCAAAAGATCAATGAATGGATTTTAAAGTTGAAATGTTAATGTTTGGAAGCATATAAAGATCTAATGGAGTGAGTGAGCCTGTCAGAGTATGATATAATGGTTACATTTTAAAGTTAAGTAAATTGAATGAGGATCTTCATATCCTAACACAAAACTTAAGATCAATGGTCAATATTTAAAGATATTTTCATCCCAATGTTAAAGTGATGGAATACTCAAGAAATATGCATTATAAAATGTAGTGAATGATATAGATAATTGCAATCAAACAAAATTGTGTAATATTTCATGTGCATCAAAATGAGAGCCTAATATATGGTAAATATAGTAAAAGATAGAAAATTATGGTAGTGGTGTGTGAATTCCAGAAGTGGGAAACTTGTCATTAAATAAATATGAACTGAGTCCAAAAATGGAGCATGATGTGTGAACTACCAAGTGTGAATATAGATAAGATGTAAGAGCTAAACCTAATGCATATATATATGTCAGATAGGATATAATAAAATATTGTTGAAATGTGTCAAATAGAGAAATATAGAGATAGAGGCAGATGGGTAGAGTGGAAGAGAAGAGAGAGAGAGATGAAGTACAGAGAATGAGTAGTTATAGAACAAACCTATAATAGAGAATTGGATTCAATTGAATCAATTTGTAAACAATAGTTGTAACTCCATAGTTGTTAATATAGATCTGATTGGTAGGTGCCATCAGAAGTGCTGAGTTAGTGTTGAGTTAATGAGTTGGTGATTCCTTAAATTAGGTACTCTTAGATTAGGGGATTGATTTCTCCTTAGGGTCAGTGCCCTTAAACATTTTAATCAATGAAGTTTTGATTGTGAAGATGGATTAGAATAATAGATTCTAGTAGTTATTCTCACTGTGGCTTTTTCCATATTGGTTTTTCAACATACATTTGATTATTATGTATATTCGTGTGTGTTTGACCTCTACATATACTTTTTAATCTACATAAAAAGTATTAAAGGAATAAATAAATCTACTAATTCACCCCCCTCTCAGTAGATAGTTGTGTTCCAATAGTTAGTATCATATAATTGGTTCCTTAGAATAAGCTTAATCAGCTCAGGTAGATCTTGGATAGTGAACATAAATGGCTAGTCAAGAAGGCTCTTCGTCAAACAAAGCACCTCTCTTTGATGGATCAAACTATGCATTTGGAGCATTAGAGTGGAAGCATATTTATCTTCATTAGGGCTTCATGTATATATGTTTATTTTAAATGCATGTATAATGCTTACCATAACTCTTACTGATTAGGCTACCAAAAAAGCATATGAGAGCAATGTCAAGGCAAAGAATGTTATCTTTTATGGATTCTCCAGCTCAAATTTTGTTAAAGTAATGCATTTTCAAATTTCACATGATGTTTGGAATAATATGAAGAGCATATATGAAGGAGATGATTTTCAAAGCAGGACAAGCTACAAACACTTAGAGGCAAGTTTGAAATCCTTAAAATGAATGAAGAAGATAAAATTTTAGACTACCTCCTCAGACTAGATGAAATAGTTAATGAAATTAAAGGAATTGGAGAAGAGATAAAATATTTGATCATTGTCAAAAGGGTCCTAATATCTCTACGATTCAGGTATGACTCTAAAATATGTACATTAAATGATGCAAGATATCTAGATAAACTCACTGTAGATGAGTTGCATAGAACCTTCACAGCCTATGAGATGAGAATGGGATAAGAAGATACTTTCAAGAGAGAATCTACATTCAAAGCATCCAAACAAGTAAAAGTAGAAGCATCTACATCTAGATCTGAAGAGACTAAAAAAGAAGAATCCAATTTTGTCAAAAAATTAAGAAGAGTGACGGGAAAATACCAAGGTAAATTACCCTTTAAATGTTGTAACTATGGTAAGGTAGGACATTTAGTTTATAAATGTCCTTATAACAAAAAGGATAACTTTGATCAGGAAAAGGATGGTAAAAAGATGAAACCCCACTACTCTAAGAAGATGAACTTCTTCAAAAATAATAAAGGCTTATACACAAAAGAAGATAGTGATTCATTAGATTATTTTGATAGCTCATATGATAGCCATGATTGTGCCTTTATGGCTAAGGGAAATGAATTCCTATTCATATCATCAAGATTAGATTATGTGGATCAAGAAAAATAAGAAGTTGCAGACTCTGATGAAGAAGAAGGAGAGGTGGATATAGAGTCTGAACTCATCTATGCTCTAAATGAAATAGAAAATCTAAGAAAAGAGAACTCAAAGCAAAAGTAGCCATAAAAATAAATTTAAAAGCTATCCAAAGGTCTTAAAAATATGATTAAATGATAGTTATCCTAAAGACATAAGTTAAAGAGGATAAAATAATATAAGATGCAGGCAAAATTGAACAATAGTCCAAATTTGATGAATGCATGAAGTTAGAAGTAGAAATAGTGGCTTTGAGAAAAGAAATTGAAAAATCTAAAGGATAAATATAAAAGTGTTTGAGGTTGAAAGGAGGTTCAAAAATTCCTAATGAGCCAATCAACTCTCAAAATCCATCAAAAGAAAGATCTGGTATTGGTTTTAAAAAAGGAAAAAGTCCCATTTCCAATACATCTATTAACTCATATGATAAATTCAACATAGAAGGAAAATCAGGAACAAATAAATAAAAATCTTGCATGAATGCCTCAAGAGATACAAAGATAAATAAAAGCATTAATGATGTGAAAAAAGCTGAAGGAGAAAAGAAGCCTGAATAAAAGAAGAATAACAATGAGTCAATCTCTGCAAACTCAAAGAAGATGTAAAACATAAAGGTAGCTAATGTAGATGGTTACATAAGGGTGAGAGACTTGAATAATTCATAATTAATGAGATCTCCTCATCCTACATAGAGAAATGTTATGACTAGGTATTCCTCATTTTTCTTTGGTTATTGCTATACTTATAATAAGTTTGGTCATAGGACTAGTGATTGTAGAGTTATACCTGAAAAGAGAACAAAATTTTTAATCATAAATTAATTTTCACCCTTGTTAGATACAACATTATATGTTATAACTAAAATAATTTCAGTCACATAGCTAAACAATATAGAAAAAACTTTGTAAGACCAAAAATACAAAGTGAAAAGGAAAGCATGCCTCTTAGTGTGAAAAAAAAATCATATGTCTCTAGAATAGGGGAAAATAATCCAAATAAGAAACCTAAGTATGTGTGGAAAGTTAAAAATTAGAAAGTTGCACAATCTATGACTATTCAAACTGGACTTCACGTCAAGGAATAGAATTTATGGGTAATAGACAGTAGTTTCTCAAAACACATGATGGGTGACAAAGAGTAAGTTCATCAAATTGACTAAATGTAAGGAAGGATCTTTTAGCTTGGGAGACAATAATGCAATAACTATTTGTGGTAAAGGAAGTTTGAACATAGATGGAAAACTACCTACACATGATGTCCTTTATGTTGAAGGATTAAAAAATAATCTACTAAGTGTCATCCAAATGTGTGATAATGGATATAAGGTCACATTTAATGTATAAGGCTATAAAAGAAGGAAATATGGAAGATTAGTTGTAGAAGTAAAAATTATTGAAAGCAATATCTATAATCTTAGTGAAGTGAATACTAATAGCTGTATGATAAAAAAGGTTGATGAGATTTGGTTATAGCATAGAAGAATGGGTCATGTCAACTTTGATAACATAATACAATTGAGCTCAAATAATTTTGTTAGACACATACCTAAGATTACCAAACCTATAGACACTACTTGAAAAGAATTTCAGCAAGGTAAGTAAACAAGGGTCAAATCTCAAACAAAGGAGTATACAACTACAAAGCCTCTAGAGTTATTTCATACTAATCTTTGTGGTCCTACTAAGAGAAGAGGATATAAAAGGGAAATATACTTTATGTTTCTAATAGATGATTACTCAAGAATGACATGGGTAACCTTTTTTAAGGATAAGTCTTAGGCATTTGAATGATTAAAAATCTTTAGGGCCATGGTAGAGAATGATATTCAAAATAAATCAAATGCTTAAGATCTAATAGACGTGGAGAATCCACCTCAAATGAGTTCATAGAATAATATGAGAAGAATGTAATCAAAAGACATTACTCTGCAATAAGGATTCCAAAGCAAAATGATGTTATTAAAATAAAGAATAGAATAGTCAACGTGATGGAAAGAATAATGATAAAAGAGGACAAGTTACTTGATGGATATAGGAAATAATTAGTACATATAATAGTATATATCTTGGATAGAGTTCAACTGAGGGTAAATAGTGATTAAAAAAACCCTATGAGCTATGGTATGGAAAACTTGCCTCCATTTAGTATTTCAGAGTGTTTTGTAGGAAATGCTACATCAAGAGAAAAGAAGATAATGTGGGAAGTGAGTCAAGATGTGATGATGGAATATTTATTGGTTATTCTACCCAAAGCAAAGTCTACATATGCTACAACAAAAGGCTACATAAAGTTGTATAGTGTATCAATGTCAAGGTTTATGATGGCTTGAAACATGTTAAACCTGATAGAGACATCTATGAAGAAGAATACGAATCTGAAGAGGAAGTAGATAATGAAGAGCTTAAGGAAGTAAATAAAAAATCACCTACAATATTCATTGAAAATATCATCCTATAAATTAAATCATTGGAAATAAAAAAGAAGGTGTTTAGACAAGGAAAAGAGCTACACAAAACAAGGAGAAAGTAAGCTTTGCTCTAATATCTAAAATTAAGCTTATGAACTATGTTGAAGCTAGCAAAGATGAGAATTGGATAAAAGCCATGAAAGAAGATTTGAACCAAATTGAAAAGAATAAAACTTGGAAATTAGTTCCAAAACCTTCAAATAAGAATGTAATAGGTACAAAGTGGGTCTTTGCAAACAAACTTAATGAAGATGGAATTGCTATAAGGAATATGGCCAAATTGGTGTGCAAAGGATATGTAGAAGTTGAAGGCATAGATTTTTAGGAAACATGTGTTTCAATTCCTAGATTGGAGGATATAATAATGTTTATATCATTATTTGTTTATAATAAATTCAAAGTCTACCAAAGAGATGTTAATTTTACTTTTCTAAATGGAAACCTAGAAGAGGAAGTCTACATAGAACAACTTGAAGGTTTTTAGTGGTCAAAAGAAAAAGATCACATTTGCAGACTGGAGAAAGCTTTGTATGGTCTAAAATAGGCACCTAGAGCATGGCATTAAAGATTAGACTAGTGCTTACAATAACAAATATTCAATAAAGGTTGTGTAGAAAATAATCTATACTTAAAATCAGAAGGTGGGCATATGTTAATTGTTGTTTTATATGTAGATGATATCATTTTTGGTGGTATCAACAATAGCATGGGCAAATAATTTTCTACTCAAATGCAAAATGAGTTTTAGATGTATATGCTTGGATAAATTTATTTCTTCCTTGGTCTATAGATATCAAAAACTAATGAATGGATACTTATATCTCAAACCATGTATGCTAAGGAAATGCTCAAGAAATTTGGAATGAAAGACAACAAACTAATAAGTACTCCCATAATAACTGGATGTAAGCTGAGTGCAAAGGATGAGTCCCTTGATGCAAATCAGACTTTATATAGATCAATGATATCTATCTTGTTATACCTAACCACATCAAGCCTAATATCATGTAAGCAATATACATGGTTTCAAGATTTCAATCTACTCCTAGAAAATCACATGTTAATTCAGTGAAAAGGACCTTTAGATATATGAAGACTTAACTATGGTCTATGGTATCCTAAATATGAATACTTAACTTTAATATAAATATGGTTGTTGGCATTATGGATGTCAAAAGTGGGAGATTATAGGAAATATAATTATCATTAATGTCCAAAGGGAGATTTCTGGCATTATGGATGTCATTGATGTTAGAAGATCAGGCAAGATTGATGGAAAGAATAGCATGTTTTACAGTTCCATAGTGAAAAGTTGTCATCCTTTTATATAGATCATTTATGAATGTTTTCAAATAAATTTATAGAATACATATTATGTGTTTTTCAATTTCATCTCATATATATGGTCCACAAGTTTAGATGAAGATAAATGAGCTCAAAAATGATTTATATTTGCTCTCAGCCATTACTTGGGTTTCTCAATAAAACTCTATGGGTTTTGTTCATGGAATTCATAGTAACTTATCATTTTATGTTAACTATATATAGGTGGGAACCGGTAGCTTAAGTTATAACTTAAGCATTATTCATCATTGTGCAACTGACTGATTTGACCTAGAAATTATTGGCTTGAAAATTGATCAAAGACTTAATTATTTCCTAATTTCTTGACTTAATATTTTTCCAAACTTCATCAATGGTTAGCATTTAATCGCATGTTGTAGAATTAATGATGTACAATAAAGTCAATATGTCAAAGGCATCTAAGAGTAAACGTGTTAGTGACATGTGTCACATTTATGGGGGCTTGTCAGATGGATATCCAATAAGCATATTGATCTATTAGAGGATATAATGATGAACATGTGATCATGTAATAAATATAAATTCAACATATGGATTTGAAGAGATCAATGTCTATGATGTTTAATGAGTTAAAACTAAGCTACTTTGAGAATATCGATGGTGCTTACATGCTTCAAAGTATCAGGAAGTAGTGAGATGAAATTAAGTTATTGATGTTTAACAATAGATAGAGGTAAATTTAGTAATAATTTAAAATATCTAATGGCATGAGGGATCTCAGATCAAAATATCAATGAATGATTTCAAATTTGAAATGTTGAAGTCCAAAAGCATACAAAGATCTAACTAATCGAGTGAACCTGTCAGAGTCTGATCTAATGATTGCATTTTAAATTTGTGTAAATTGAATAAGGATCATTATATCATGGTGAAAAACTTAAGATCAATAATAAATAATTAAATATATGTTCATCCCAATGGTCAATTGATGGAACACTCAAGAAAGATGCATTATACGACATAGAGAATGATATAGATCACTGTGATCAATCAAGATTATCTAATATGGCATGTGCATCAAAAAGAGAGCTTGATATATGCTAAATATAGTAAAAGATATAGAATTATGGTGATGGTGTGTGAATTCAGGAAGCAAGAAACATATAATTAAATAAATATGAATTGAGTCCAAAAATAGAGCATGACGTGTTAACTACCAAGTATGAATACAAATAAGATGTGAGACCTATACCTAATGCATATATATATTTCATATAGGATACAATAAACTATTATTGAAGTGTGTCAAATAGACAAATATAGAGACACAGAGGTAGAAGGGCAAAGTGGAAGAGAAGAGAGAGATGAAGTGTAGAGAATGAGCAGTTACAGAACAAACCTGTAACAAAGAATTGGATTTAATTGAATCAATTTGTAAACAAGAGTTGTAACTCTAGAGTTGTTAATATAGATCTAATTGGTGGGTACCATTAGAAGAGCTGAGTCGATGCTTAGTTAGGGAGTTGGTGATTTCTTAGATTAGGTGCTCTTAAATCAAGGGATTATTGTCTCCTTAGGGTTGGTTCCCTTAAACATTATAATCAATGAGGTTTTGATTATGAGGCTAGATTAGAAAAATAGATTTTAGAAGCTATTATCACCATGGTTTTTACCATATTGGTTTTCCCCTATACATTTGAGTGTTGTGTATATTTGTGATATCTACATATACTTTTTAATCCACATTAAAATTATTAAAGGACTAATTTAATCAATTTATTGATTCACCACCCCCTTAGTAGATAGTTGTGTTCCAATATGGAAAATCACACCATCAAAATCTTTGAAACTAGACATAATCACAAAACATAGTTGTTTAAAAGTCATGATATAATGATCAAAATGCATTCACCAATAACAATCCCAACTCAAAATATAACTTCAAAAACATGATATATCATGGTTTTGAAGTTATATTTTTAGTTGGACTTGTTATTGGTCATAATCAAAAGTTATATATCAGCTTTAGTGAAATTGAATAACGCATTAATCATGAGTCGTAATCAAAAGCAATCATAAACCTAATTTATTATCAAAATATAGTGATCAAAATACAACACAAATAATTTTAAAAGTCACAACATAGACACATCTAACTTATATCCAACTCATTTAACTATGTCATTAAAAACATAATATGAAATATAAATGTAGTCATAAGTAATACCACCCAACAATGTAATCAATAAAAACAATTCCAAATCAATGTTATCAAAAATATTCAATCTACGATTACATTACATGCATTCAAAGAAGTGACAAAAAACCTAGATCAAGATAATGCAATGCAAGTATATAACATAGGTGAAAAACATTGATATTTAATATGACCATGAACCCTATAACATCCTAAACATCTTGATAAACTACCAGAAGAAATATTCCAAAAAGGAGTTTATATAAAAACCTTGTGAAATAATAATAATTCCATGTTTTGAATATAACAAGAAAGTTTATATTCAATCAAAACAATAAGAAATAAATTCATAGTTGAGATATAACCTAATTGAGACCCAACCAACTATTGTGGGGTTCAAAACATAGTCACACACCTGAATCAGTTAAAAACCCAAAACAACCTTTAAGGTTTTTAGATGCAGACAATAACATGTTTTTATAAGAAATAAACACTCCAACAGTAATTTTTTCCATCATTCCATGCAATGATACTATATATACAGGTGGTTCAACCAACCAAATAGCATAAATTTATACAAAATGAAGCATGTAACATTTACAAACAAGTAAATTGATATAAATTCCAAGCAAACCAAAGAAACCAATGACTATTGTTTAAAACAAAAAACATAAACCCTATGGGATATAAATTTTATATAAACCAACAAAACCATCCATGCACATAAAGTTAATAACACTCAAGCCTTAATAGAAAGAAATAAAATCAAAACAATAAATAACCATATATTCATGTGTGTGTGTGTGTGTGTGCGCGTGCGTGTGGGCACACGCGTGTTCGTGTGCATCAGGAAGTCCTAAGACTTTCAGCTACATAAGTAACCTTTTATTTTTTAATCCATTTATACACAGTAAATCAAATAATAAGGTAAAACATAACTCACTAAATTTTATAGAGAGATTAAAACTTGAAAATCCAAGAAGATACGAGCCAAAACCTCTAGTCTTTCCCATCAATTTTTGCATGTCTAAAAATCCATCATAGCTACCATGAAAACTATTTGAACTCCTAATATTTTATCTATTTTTATTTCATCTTCCTAACCCAATAAAATTTCTTTTTCTGCCATCCAAATCCCCATTCCTTACATCCATTTTCCCATACCTATTCAATGTCTACATTGAATGGAGGGAGAGATAAATCCTGCTCTATTCCCAAGGCAAATCCCTCACCAAATTCACCATAACAATCATGAAATGACCTATCTATAAAAATCAATCTATCAACCGAACTACCAACCAATATAAATGTAGGTTAGAATATAAATCACATGATTAATACTAACAAAGTGGATTAGTGACTTAAGCCCCATGGTCTATCCTACTAGCCATAATAAATGGACATAAATAAAAAACCATAGTATTATACCAACCTAATTTGGTCTAAAACCAAAATATTTAAATATAATTAAACCATGTTTAACACTAAGGTCAATGCCAAAACAATATAACCAAGTCAATTTAGTAAACATGATACAACCTTAGGATATGAAGTGTTCATAATGTCTAAGGGTTAGTCCAAGGGGGTCAAGGGTAAATCTAGGTATGTCTTAGGTAATACATTTGGTTAGGCAAGTAGGATCTTCATAGGGCTATAGGAGTGAATGGAATTTTGAATGAAAGAAAAATTTGAAGCTAAATGTAAAGGTGGGAAAAAAAATTGTAAACATAAATATTGGTAATGGTAAGTAATGGCTTGTGACAATAAATTGAAGTATAATTATCAAACAACAAAAATTCAACAAGTAGCAATGTAAAAATAGTTACAAGATTAAAAACCAATCAAGATGTCTAAAGGATAGAAAACATAACCAAACAAGTATACCTATCAGACATGTCTAACTTGCTAATAATTCTTTTAGTATTGGGTTTACTGCTAGCAACATCTACCTTGCTCATAGATAGAACCTATAACCACTAAAAAGGACATCAATCATACCATATTGAAAAGCAATAAATAATTTTAGATTCATAATAATATCAACTATAGTAATTAGTCCATGAAATTATTAAGTGTAGAGTTAAACATGCAGTCCAATACCAATGCAACAAGTACTAATATAACAACCACTAGTCAATTTAATAATAATAATAATGTTTTAACTATAGAATAGATTATTTTAAAAATGTGTGATCTTAACATCCTCCCCCTATTGAAATCGATCCTTCCTAGTAACTTATTAAAAAAGGCATGCATAATGCTTCTTGAAAACATGTTTATCTTCTCAAGTAGGGCTCTTTTCACTTAGCAGATCCCACTATACCAAAATCTGCTCTATGACTTTTTTTCATAGCTTAAAACTATGATGGTCCAAGATTCTCATTGGTTTAAACTATATATTTTCATCTTTCATGAGGTGTAAATGAATCTAATCCAAAACATAAGATGGATCAGGTATATACATTCTTAGCAAAGCAACATGAAATACATCGTGAATCCTTGATAGAGAAGGAGGAAGACATAGTGAATAAGCAATAGGACTATTTTTTTCCATAATGTCTAAAGTCCTGACAAATCATGGAGTTAACTTGGAATCCTTGCATGGAGCTAACTTGGAATCCTTTCTAACCTTAATAGATTTTTTTTCTAGTCTGACATGTAGCAAAAACTTTGTCCCCCATGCTATATTTATGCAGAGTTTTTTTTTGATTAACATATCTCTTTTGCCAATCTTTTTTTTTTTCTTAATAATTCCATCTACCTATCATATTCCAATAGCAAATTAGGTCCAACAATATCTCTATTTTTCAAGTTGTCTTAACCAAGTGAAGTTTTTCATTTATGCCCATATAGAGCTTCAAATGCAACCATATTTATTACAAAATGGTATGTATTATTGCATACAAATTCAACTAAATGGATGTAACCTTCCCATTTATTTTACTGATCCATGGTGTACATGTGAATCATGTCTTCTACCACTTGGTTGAGCCTTTTTGTTTATTCATCTATTTTTAAATGATATGAAGAACTAAAATTTGGCCTAATTCCAAATGCTACAGTCAATGTATGTCAAAACCTTGAGGTGAATAAATTTTAATGGTCTTAAATAATAAATTTAGGTATGCCATGAATTCTAATCAATTCCTTCATTAAACACTTTGTAAACATGAAAGCATCATTTGTTAAGTTTCTAACAATGAAGTGTCCAACTTTAGTGCAATTATAAATCACCTCAATAATTGTATCATGATTTCTACATGATTTTGGCAGCCCTACAATAAAATCAAGTGAGACTATAGCCCACTTGTCTCTTGTAATATCATGAGGGTACAACAGCCCTCATGGATGGCAATGCTCAGCTTTAACCCATGGGTATTCCAAGAATTTTGATATAAAATCATGGACATTATGCTTCAATATAGGATTAAAATAAAGCCTTTTCATCTCATGCATCATCTTTGTAACCCTTAGATGATCATAATAAGGTGATTTATGCACTTCCTTAAGCACAAAATTTCTTAAGTCACCCAATTTGGGTACATAAATTATACCTTTATGACTTATAAATCGATCTTGTTCCAATAGAAAATTCAATAAATCTCTTTGTTATAGGCTCATCAGCCAAACCTTTTCTTACATTATGGAAGGTTTCATTAGAAAGTTGTTCCAAAATAATGCTTCTAAAATTTCTTTATAAGATTGACAAGGTAGCAAGGAATGTGCATCTACTGACTGCATCAATAACATGATTCTCCTTGCCTTTGACATATGATATGTCTATGTCAAAATTGCTCAAAAATTCTATCCACCTATGTTGGTTTGCATTTAAATCATCTTGAGAAAAAAATACTTAAAACTATGGTGATCAGATTTCACCTTAAAAGACTTTCTAGTAGAAAATGTTTCAATTGCTTGAGTACATGAATGATGAAAATAAGCTCCATGTCATGCGTAGGATATTTATTTTAATGATATTTCAATTTTCATCACTCATAAGCCATAAATTTTCCATTTTGGGTCAATATGACTACATAACCTTCCTTAGAAGCATCAACCCAAACTTTGAAGTTTCCATTTAGGTCTAGAATGATAAGAATAGATGTTGTTATAAACAACACTTTCATCGTATTAAATACTTCCTCACATTTAGGGGTCCACACAAATTTCTTGTCTTTGCTCTACAAAGAGATAAAGGGATAGGCCTCACTAGAAAACTTTTAAAATAAAATATTAGAAATAGCCATCAAAACTCATGAAGCTATGTACTTCATACACATTGGTAGGAGTAGGCCAATCTTGAATAACATTAATTTTCATGGGATCAAGAGAGATTCCCTCTTTATAAATAATGTATCATAAATAATGAATTTTAGATTCATAAAATTCACATTTGAAGAGTTTTACATACAACTTATGTTGTCTTATTTTATGTAAGACTAAACAAAGGTGTTGATCATGCTCAACCTCATGTTTAGTTTAAATTAGAATGTCATTAATAAAAACTATCACAAAATTATCCAAGAAGTCTCTAAATATGATATTCATAAGATTCATGAAAGATACAGGAGCATTACTTAGTCTAAAAGGTAGAACTATGAACTCGTAGTGTCCATATCGAGTTCTAAGAGCTATTTTTTGAATGTCCTCTTCATTGATTCTTAGTTGATAGTATCTTGATCTCAAATAAATCTTAGAGAAAAATAGAACATCCTTAATTTTGTTAAACAATTCATCAATCCTAGGCAAATGATAATGGGTTTTTATTGTTACCTTATTTAGCTTGTGGTAATCAATGAAAAGCCTCAATATACCATATTTCTTCTTCACCACAAGAGGACCCCAAGGGGATGCACTTGGATAGATATTTCTTCTATCCTAGATTTCTTACATTTAAATTTTTAATTCTTATACGTCAACCCCATTAATTTGATAGGGGATTTTAAAGGTAGGGGCATAATTAGGCATGATATCAATAGAGAAACCAAATTCCTTCTTAGGCAATAAACTAGGTAGTTTCTAAGGAAAGACATCTATAAACTCTCTCAAAATAAGAAAATATACATGTACTATCTCCTTTTCCTTAGGTAATTCCTATATTTGGACTACATAAAACTTGTAGCCTTTCCTAATATCCCTTGTTAGCTATAAGGTTACGAGAGTTTTAATTCTTGTAGACCCTTGCATACCTTCCAATTCTATAATTTGACCAAGGTCATTGATGTATTGCACTCTTTTTTCTACATAATAAAGTGTGGCTTGATTTTCATGGAACCAATCCATCCCAAGGATGAGATCATAACATCCTAAAGGTGTAATAAAAATATTTCCCTTGGTCTTAAAACACCAAGATCTAGATTTACTTATTCCAAGCACTCAAGTATAGGCACTTTCTTACTTGTACCAAACTCAACCTCCCAACATTATATTATCAAGATGAGTTAAATATTACATTGCCTTACAACAATAGGATAAATAAAGGAATCTATTTCACTTGAATAAATCAATATTCTCAAGATAAAACCATTTATTATACCTATGGTTTCAATTGAAGTGGCTTGTAAATCAACATTATGATTATCAATAGTAGCATATACTCTATGATTTACTTCTTGGCCTCATTTTGGATTAAGATAAATTTTGTTATAGTGTTTTTCATCATATTCCCTGTAAGCAATAGGTCTAGAATATGGCACTAGAACCATATTAGCACCCATGTTATGTCCACATTAGTTGATATGATATTTATATTTCTTGTAAGAATAAGATTTAGAGGATCCATGGGACTTGAAATTTGTATGTTAATTAGAAAACTTGCTGAAATTTTTATTGTTACCTAAAAATTTGTGATTCTAATTTGATTTCCAAAAGTTCTTGTTCATGAGAGAAAGGCTTTTCACTTTAGACTACTACCTGCATGTCTTAAATTCTTGTCTTGCCTTTTGGTGAGACTTTTCTTTTTCCTTAGCCTTGAAGGTTGATTAATTACTATAGCCAAATTCCTTGGGTACATCATATTGACATCATGTATAAATATTTCCTTGAGCCCATGTTTGATCATAGTAATCTTAGTAAGTTCAAAAAATTGTTTTCATACTCCATAAAAGACATGTTTTCTTGCTTCAAAATTAGAAATTTGGTGATTTTTTTACTCCTTAAAGTTTATTTTTAGTTATCTTTTATGAAACTAAGACTAAAAAATAAACTAGGATATGTTCAAAGGTTGATATCCTTCTATAACACAAAGGTTATTCCACCATAAAGCTTCAAGACCAACTAGGTGGTAGGTTACCACCTTAGATTTCACACTCGATGGCATGCTATGAAAGATAAAATATTTTTTCAAGTAAACTAGCCATATATCAACTATGTCACCTGATTCTTGAAACAAAAAGGTAGGTGGTGAGAAATTCTTCATCTCTTTGATGATTAGGTTAATTGTGGTCAAAGGAATTTCTTAAATCATAGACCATTCTACCTACCCCATTTCTAATTTAGGTACATCCTCTTGGGATATCCCTTCAATATTGTTCAATCTTTAGTCTTGGTTATCAATCTTTTCTTGTAAGTTATTAAGGGATGTAAAGATTCCATTGAGGATCTCTTCATGTTTATTGGTTGGAATCCCACTAGTTGCTTTAACATTGGGTATCTTGGGATTACTATCAACGTTATTCATGGGCATGTCTTCATAGTTATTAATATAGATATAGCTAGGATAACCCCATCCTCCTCCTCTACCTCTACCCCTATCTAGGTTGACATTGGAAGGGTTCTTGAAAACATTTCCTCCACTTGATCACATTCTAACCATATTAAAACTTATAAGTGATAACTCAATAGATTACAAAATTATAAGAAGAAAACTTGTTCCTAAAATTTTGTAAAGCAAAAAGCTACTCTTATAACAGATGAAACAACCCCAACAAAAAAATTTGGAATTGTATATCAGAGTACAATTTAGATGCATGTGGACCTAACTTCCTCACTTACTAATGTAGGTGATAAATATTCAATGCACTCATGTACATGCAGTTAGAATCAAAGGAGGTGAACTAATGTTATTAACTAGAGGTAACTACATATGAAAGGTGTTATGGAGAATTGTGTTAATTTAATAAATGTTTTATGGAGTTTGGGGTAGACTGGTGTATGCATACATGGATAGGACTTGATCACCATATGTGGTACTCATGATTCCAAATAAGACTATTTCTAGATCCTTAACCATAGAATAATACCTCACTATCCTTGGTGGGTTTTAGTCTTGCTCAAAGATAATTAAGTTTAAGGATTAGTTTAACTAGTAAGGATAACTCTATTCTCCTAAGTTATTATTTAGGTTAACATAAGTTTACGATAAAGGTACAAGTTACTAACCTTATATTTAAACATAATTTAGACAAGTAAACATAATTAAAAATTAGAAATCAATACATCACATGCAAACTTATAATCATTAAAGTAGTAAAATTTATTGTATTATAAAGAGAAAATAGATTTAAACACAAGGTTTCATAGTTCTACTGGTTGAGATCAAAAATACCTCATGGCCTTTGAGGTTACTACACCACTTCTTAAATAATTCATGCATTATTTATTTACTAACATAGATGCCATTATTTAGAATAAGGATTAGTGATATAGTTATGATCAACATCATTATCTTATAATCTGTCAAGCAATGAATTCATATAACCATTACATTGGCATAGCCAATGCGATATTATGAAATAATATAGACTAAGACATCATTCATCTAAGGTATCTAATCAATTAAACTATAATTCTCTGATTACTTCAAGATAGAAAACTACATATTCATTTGATAGTTAAGTCATTTTAAGATAACTATATAAGAAATGAATTAATTATTCTCACACAATGTTCCATTATTATCTAAGTAAATGTATACCTAATGAACCATCATATTCCAAAATTAAACTCACAATTCAAATAGACTAGAAGAGGGAAACAAGTGATTCACAACTATAGAACACAATGCAATCATAGGAAACATAATCCAATCAAATTTTAAGTTGAGTGGAACCCAAATATAATGTTCTTCTTAAGATAATCTTACAATTTTTTTGTTGGGCAATCCAAAGGTACTGAGGCAAGTGCAGATACTAGAAGGGAAAGTGAAAACACATATAACCTATGTAAAATAAATCATCAAGTATATATATTTTATTTATATAATTATACAACATTAAATGAATTGGAAACATTGTATAACTTGCATATTTCCTTATATTGACTCGTAATGATGATATTATCTTAAATTCATTTAAGATATTTCACTAAATCACATGGTTACTCTATGAAAAAATATTACAAATGTCTATGAACTATTTTGATCAAATAAAATAAATAAGTTAACCCTTAATCATTAAATTAATCATTTTTATATCATATATATGCATTATACATCCCTTACACAAAATCAAATTTCCCTGAAATGAGAGTTAATAGGAAGGATTCTAGTCTGTTTCTTTGTGTACAAGCAAACAATAATTGGAATAGTTTAAGCATAGATGAAAATGAATAAAATTATCATTTACATGCATCTATGTAAATTAATTTATGATATATGATGTGATAAACTAAAGGTAACTATTAATCTTAGTTTTCATGTTTGAATTACGATAATGTATTGATGAATCAAACAACATAGTTTATATCTAACTAACTAAACAATCTAATCAAAGATTTTTTTGGCATTGGAATAGGAATCCCAATATTCAAATTATATTTATATGTTATGCCATTAATAAATATAAACATATAAGTAAATACTATGAAGGATAACATTCATAGATCTATTTGAATATCCAAGTTATCTAATTGAATCAAGGAATCAATGTCATAAAGAATTTATAAACTAAGCACATACAAGTATTTATAATAATCCAACTTGAGCATATATGAAAACTAAAAGAGTAATCCAATAATTTATAATAATAAGGGATTGTTTCCCCAACATAAAGAGAGTCAGATTAATTAACTAATAATTTAATATACTTAAATTATATTACTTTATTCAACATATATCCATTTAACCATCTTACCTTTCAAGTATTATTCATATTTAACTTAGATGTACACATCTCAGTATTAACATAAGGTAGAACTAACATAATTATCCAATAATAATAAAAATACATAACATCTAACTCAAGTATCAATACTGAAATAAACTAATTAATAAACATAATTAAATTTTTATCAACTTACTTAATGTGCATGTGATATCACTAAAGCATATAGCAGGAAGTGAATGAATTGGACAAGCCATACCAAATAGACCTATGATCCCATCCATGGGTGGTCCTTACCACCCCAATTATGAATATGATGGTGGTTGCAGTAACCAAGAACATGAAATAAAGTTTGAGCAATCAGATTTCCAACTAATGGACATCATGACAAAAAAAGAAGATAAAAAGACAATTATACCATTATAAGGCAAGACATGAATAATTAGTTCATCTAAATATAGATATAAATAACGTAAGGTTGATCATAACTTCTAAATGATATAGAATGGATTAAAATTAATCTTTTATATAGTCTTCAAATTAACCACCTTCGATCCCCATCCAAGTTACAATCAACCTTAACCATCCTGAATACCAATATATAGTAGTATATAATATACCCATTTTTTTAATCATTAATTTTTTTTTTAAGAATTCTAACCAGACAATATACAACCTTAACAATAATCATAATCATATAAACATCCAATATATTCAAACCAAAATAATAACTCAAACTAGAATATATCATTCTTAGGTTTATAGGTTCAATACAAATGCAAACATTTCATAAAGGTGAAAGGAAACTCCTTTAGACTTTTATAATGACCTATCAAGTCAAGAAAAATAAAACCATTCCTATTCATTCCATCCCAATAGATTTAGGTCACTAAGTCTTACACAGGAGCCAACACACATATTAACAACTTAATCACAATAGAATGAAACATTAACCATAGTCAAAATTTTAATCAAAAAAACTTATAATCAAAACATAGTGGTATGAAACTTAGATAAGATACTGATAAAACCCCATCAAACTTTAAGACCATGGAAAAATCACACCATCGAAAGCTTTGATACAAGAAATAATCACAAAACCTAGTCATTTAAAAATCATGACATAATGATCAAAATGCAGTCACCAATAACAATGCCAAATCAAAATATAAATTCAAAGAATATGTGTTTGTGTGTGTGTGTGTGTGTGTGGGCACATATACATACACACACACACACACACACACACACACACACACACACACACACACACACACACACACACACACACACACACACACACACACACACACACACACACACACACACACACACACACACATATACAAAAAATGTATATGTAAATGTATGTTTGTGTTTATATATAAAAAATTTCATGAAATCATAAAATCAAATAATGTAATCATCATTAGTCGTAATTGAGAAAAATCATAAAGTTAGTTGATTATCAAAATAAAATGATCAAAATGTGACCAAAACAATTTTAAAAGCCATAGCATATACACAGTCAAATTATAACTAACTCATTTAGCTATTATGTTAAAAATATAATATGAAATACAAACATATTCATAAGTAATACCACCCAATTATGAAGTCAATAAAAAACAATCCCAAATCAATGTTATCCATAATATTCTAGCTATGATTATATTCCATGCATTCAAAGAAGTAACAAGAAAACCTAGATCAAGCTAATGCACTGCAAACATATAACACAAGTGATAAACATTGATATTTAATAGGACCATGAATCATGTAACATCTTAAACATCCAAGGGGGTCAAGGGTATGTTTGGGAAGGTCTTAGATAATGTGTTTAGTTAGGTAAGTAAGATTTGGATAGGGGTGTAGTAGTGAGCAAATGTTTGCATGGAAGGATAAGTTGCAGATAATTGTGAAAGTTGGATATAACACTGTGATCACAATAATAGTAACGATAAGTATTGGCTTGTGACAACAAGGTGAAGTAAAATCAAAAAACAATAAAAATGAAAAAATTAACAATGTCAAAATAATGATAATATTATCAACAAATCAGGATGTCTAAAGGACAAAAAGTATAACCAAACAAGTATACATATTGGACATATTCAACTTGCTCAAAATTGCTTCAGTACCAACTGTATTACTACCAACATCTACCTTGCACATAGATAGAACCTAAAACCACAAAAGAGGACATCAATCATACCATTTAAAAAATTGATAAATAATTATAGATTCATAATAATATTAGCTATAGTAACTAGTCCATGATATTATTAAGTATAGAGTTAAACATGTAGTCCAATACCACTATAACAAGTACCAACATATAATCCAACTGAAGTAACAACCACTAGTCAGTTTAACAATAATAATAACAATGTTTTAATAATTGAACATATTATTTAAAAAAATAAGGATCATAACATCCTCCCCCTCTTGAAATGGAGTTGTCTCGGTGACTTAATCAAAAATATATGAATAATGTTGCTTGAAAAGGTGTGGATCTTTGCAAGTATCACTGCTTTCACTTATTAGGTCCCACTGTGACAAAATCTACTCTCTATCTCTATTTTATAGCTTAACATTGTGATTGTCCAAGATTTGCATTGGTTTTAAATATATTTTTTCCTCTTTCATGACATGTAAATAAGTCCAATCTAAAACATGAAATAGATTAGGTATATACTTTCATATAAAAGCAACATGAAATACATCATGAACCCTTGATAAAGGAGTAAGAGATAACTAATAAGCAACAAGACTAACCTTTTCCATGATGTTGAAAGGCATGAAAAATTATGGTGCTAACTTGGATGCCTTGCCAAACTTAATAGAACTTTTTTAGAGTCTGACACATTAAAACTCTTTTTCTCCATGTTGAATTCATGCAGAGTTCTCTTTTGATCAACATAGCTCTTTTGTCTATATGAAGTTTTCCCAACTAAGAAGAGTTATGCATTATGCCCTTATAGAGATTCAAAAATATCTATATTTATTTTAGAACAGTATTAATTATCATATACAAATTCAACTAGATGGAGATAATCTTACCATTTAGTTTGTTGATCCATAGCATACATGTTCAACATGTCTTAAACCACTTGGTTGAACCTTCATATTTATCCATCTATTTTTAGACAATATGAAGAACTAAAATTCACCTAATTTTAAAGGTTGTAGTCAATGTATGCCAAAACCTTGAGGTGAATAACTTGTAACTATCTAAAATAATCACTTAAGGTATGCCATGAAGTCTAACCAATTCTTTCGTAAAATATTTCACAAACATAGAAGTGTCATTCATTAAGTTTCCAAAACTGAAGTGGATAAATTTAGTGGCCTTATCAATAACCACAAGACTCATATCATGATTGCTATGTGATTTTGGTAGCCCCACAATAAAATCAAGCGAGACTATAACCCACTTCTCTCTTATAATTTCATGAGGGTACAATAACCCTCCTAGATGAAAATGCTCAACTCTAACCCATTTGTATTCCAAGCATTTTGATATAAAATTAGAGACATCATGCTTCACTCCAAGACAAAAATAGAGCCCTTTCAGCTCATGCATCATTTTTATAACCCTTGAATGAACATAATAAGGTGTTGTATGTATTTTTTTAAGCAAACAATTTCTCAAGTCTCTCAAATTAGGTAAATAAATTCTACCATTATGCCTTATAAGGCCATCTGTTAAAATATAAAAATTATCAAATCTCTTTGCTATAGGATTGTTAGCCAAACCCACTCTTACATCATGGCAAAATTCATCAGCAAGCTATTATTCCAAAAAAGCACTTCTAAAATTTCCCTATAACACCAACAAGGTAGAAAGGTATGTGCATTTGTTGAGTGCATCATCCACACTATTCACCTTGTATTTTACATATGATATGTCAATGTCAAAATTTCTCAAAAATTCTAGCCACTTGCACTAGTGCATATTTAAATCATCTTGAAAAAATAAATACTCAAAACTGCAGTGATCAGATTTCACCTTGAAAGGCTTTCCCAACATGAAATGTTTCCATTGTTTTAATGCATGAATGATGATAACAATCTCTATGTCATGTGTAGGATAGTTCTTTTCATGATAATTCAATTTCTATGTCTCTTAAACCACAACTTTGCCATCTTGGGTCAAGATGCATCCATAACCTTCCTTAGAAACATCAACCTAGCTTCAAAGTTTGTATTTGGGTCTGGATTGATAAAAATAGGTGATGTTGTAAGCAACACATTTAGATTATTAAATACTTTTTGAAACTGAGGGTTCCACACAAATTTATTGCCTTTGCACTACAAAAAGGTAATGGGATAGGTCACACTATAAAATGTTTCAACAAAAGACTGGTAATAACTAGCCAAACCCATGAAGTTGCTTACTTCATGCACATTGGTAGGAGTTGGCCAATATTGAATAGATCTAATTTTCATTGGATCAATAATGATGCCCTCTTTATAAATAATGTGTCAAAATAATGAATTTAGGATTCATAAAATGCACATTTGTAGAGTTTTCCATACATCTTATGTTGTCTTGGTCTTTCTAATACTAAATGAAAGTGTTGATCATGCTCAGCCTCATTTTTAGAATATATGAGAATGTCATCAAGAAAAACTAGACAAAAAATATATCCAAGAAGTCTATAAATATGATATCGATAAGATTCATGAAAGCTATAGGTGCATTAGTTAGGCCAAAAGGCAGAATCATGAACTCATAGTGTGCATATCATGTTCTAAAAGTTACTTTTTTAATACCATCTTCTTTGATTTTTAGCTTATGGTAGCCTCATCTCAAATAAATCTTAGAGGATATTACAACACCCTTCATTTGGTTTAACAAGTCATCAATCCTAGGGAAAGGATAATTTTTTTTTATTGTTACCTTACATAGCATGTGGTAATCAATGCAAAGCCTCATCATATTTTCCTTCTTCACAAAGACCAATAGAGTACCCCAAGGGTACACACTTACCTAGATGCTTCTACTATCCATTGTGCTCTTGCAAGTGAACTTTTAACTATTACAAGTCATCCACATTCATGCATTAGAGGGTTTTAAAAGTAAGGGCATAATCGAGCATGATATCAATGAAGAAACAAAATTCCCACTTAGGTGGTAAACTAGGTATTTTCTCAAGATAGACATCCATAAACTCCTTCAAAATAAGAAAATCTGTGTACTAACTCCTTTTCCTTAGGTAATTCCTATATTTACAATACGTAAATCTTGTATCCTTTTCTAACATCCATTTTCATCTATAAGGCTGAGAGTGTTTTACATATTTCACACCCTTGCATGCCTTGTAATTATTTAATTTGGCCAAGGTCATTGATACACTACACTCTTTTAACTACACAATCAAGAGTGGCTTTATCTTCATGCAGGCAATCCATCCCAAGGATAAGATCATAAGACCCTAAAGGTGTAAGAAAAATATTCACATGTCTTACAAACACTAAGATCTAGCTTTTCATGTTCCAAGCACTCAAGAATAGACACTTTCTTATCGGTACCAAAGTCAACCTTCCAACCTTCTCTTATCAACATGGGTTAAATATTACATTGATTTATAACAAAAGGAGAAATAAAGTAATCTATTGCACCTAAATCAATCAAGATAGTCAAGGAAAAACCATTTATTATAACTCTAGTTTTAATTAGAGTGTCTTGAAAATCAACATTATGATTATCTATAATTGTATATACCCTGTGATTCATTACTTGGCCTAATTTCATTTTAGGATTATCCTTTTTATAGTGGTTTTTATCACATTCCCAAAAAGCAATAGGTCTTGAGTACTCCAATAGAACTATACTAGCCCCCATGGTAGGTCTAAATTGATTGCTTTGATGTTGCTCCTTCTTGTAAGAACTAGATTTAGAGGATCCATGGGACTTGAAATTTCTATTCTTATTTGAAAAGTTACTAAAATTTTTATTGTTACCTAAAAATGTGCGATTCTGATCTAATTTTTGAAAGTTATTAATCATGGGAGAAAGGATTTTCACTTTAGACTATTTCATGTTTATCTTAAATTTTTATCTTGATTTTTGGTGATACTTTTCTTTTTCCTTAGAACTATAGGATGATTCAATTATTATAACTAAAGTCCTTGCATTTATAATATTTGACGTCATGCTTCAATATTTCCTTAAGCACAAGTTTTAACATAGTAATCTTGGTTTCTTCATGATGTATATAGTTTACATGATGCAACAAATTCAAAAACTTATTTTCATTTTCTACAACAGACATGTTTTCTTGGTTCAAAGCTGAAAATCAATGATTTCTACTCCTTATAGTTTGTGTTCAGATATCTTTTGTGAAATTGTGTCAAAAAAAGACCAAGATAGGTTCAAGGGTTGATATCCTTTAATATCACAAATATGATTCGACCATAAAGCTAAAGGACGAACTAGCTAGTAGACTACCACCCTATCTTTCACATTTAATAGCATGTTATGTAAGTTGAAATATTTTTGTCACTGTACCAACCATGCATTAGATGCATCACTTAATTCTTCACCGATAAAGGTAGGTTGTGGGAGCTTCTTCACCTATTTGATAATCATGTCAACTATGGTCAAAGATAGTTGTTGAATCACAAGGCCTTCTACCTACCCCATTTCTAATCTGGGTACTTCCTCTAGGGGTATCCCTTTAAAATTATTCATTATTTGCTCTTGGTTATTAATCTTTTATTGAAATATATTAATGGATATCAAGATTTCACTAAGGAGATTCTCATGCTTGTCAGTTGGATTCCAACTGACTACTTCAACATTGGGTACCTCGATATTGCTACCAACATTATTCACAGGCAGCTCTTCTTGGTTACAAATGGGGATACAATCATGATGACCCCTTCCTCATCATCTACCTCTCCCCCTATTTAGGTAAACATTGAAAAGGTTCCCATGGATGTTGCCTCTATTTGATCACATTCTAACCATCTTGATAATTACAAGTGATAACTCAGTAGATTACAAAATTATAAGAAAAAAAATTGTTCGCAAAGTTCCCTAGAGTAAAAAAATACTCTGATACTAGATGAAATAACCCCCAAAATAACATTTTTAGAATTGTATATCAGAGTACATTTTTGATGCATGTTGAAGCCAATTACCTTACTTGATAACACAAACAATAAATGTTTAGCTCACTCATGTACGTGTAACTAGAACTGAAAGACATAAACTATGGTAGTTTACTATAGGTAAATACATTAAAAAAAGGTGATATGGGGAAGCGTGTTACTTTAATATATATATTATGGGGTTTGGGGAATAGATGTATGTATACATGGATAGGACTTAAATGCCATATATGGCACTCATGCTTTCACATAGGACCATTTCTAGGTCCTTAACCCTAGATAAATACTTCACTCTCCTTAGTGGGTTTCTGTCTCTCTCAAGGATGGTTAACTTTAAGGATTAGTTTAACTAGAAAGGATAACTCTATTCTCCTAAGTTATTGTTAGGTCAACATAAGTTTACATTAAATGTACATGTTACTAACCTTATATTTAAATACAATTCTAACAAGTTAACATAATCAACAACCAAAAATAAATCCATCACATGTAGATTTCTAATCATTGATGTAGTAGAAAATGTTGTTTTACAAAGACAAAATAGATTTAAAACACAAGGTTTCATAATACTACTAGCCAAGGTCATAAATGTCTAATGGCCTTTGAGGTCCCTGCACAACTATTTAAATAATTCATAATCATTTATTTACAAACATGGGTGCCATTATTTAGAATAATGATTAATGATATAGTTATGATCAGCATCATTATTCTATAAGCAGTCAAGAAATAAATTCATATAACCATTATGTTGGCATAGCCAATGGGATATTATGAAATAAAAGAGACTAAGACATTATTCATCTAAGGTATATAATCAATTAAACCATAATTATCTAATTATTTTGAGAGAGGAAATTACATATTCATTCGATGGTTAAGTCATTTTTAGACAACTATATAAGAAAGGAATTAATTATTTTCACAAAATGTTCCATTATTATCTAAGTAAATTTATATCTAATAAACCATCGTATTACATAATTAAACTCATAATTCAAATAGAATAGAAGAGGTCAATAAGTGATTCACAATAATAGAATATAATGTAATCATAGAAAACAAAATCCAATCAAATTTTAAGCTGAGTAGAACCCAAATTAAATGTTCCACTTAAATATCTATTACAACTTTTCTAGTGGGCAATCTAAGATAAGTGAGGCATCTAAGTGCAACTATTGGAAGGGAAAGTAAAAACATATATAGCCTAAGTAAAAGAAATCAACAAGCATGTAGGTTTTAGTTATATAATCATGCAAAATTAAATGAATTAAAAACATTATATAAATTGATTATTTCCTTATATTTAAACATCACCTCAAATGACATTATCTTAAATTCATTTAATATATTTCACTTAATCACATGATTATTCTATGCAAAAGTACTACACATGCTTATGAAACATTCTGATCAAATAAAAGGAATAATTTAACCATCAAGTCATTTCTTATTTAATGTAAAAATGAAAGTAATAATTTTAAAATCATATATTTATATCATACATACCTTACATGCAACCAAATTTCTCTGAAATGAGAGTTAGAAGAAAGGATTCTAGTTTGTTTTTATGTGTACCAACAACCAATAATTGGAATAGTTTATGCATAGCTTAAAATGACTAAAAGTTCCATAGAAATGCATCTATGTAAATTAATTTATCATATATAATGTGATAAAATAAAGGTATCTATTAGGCTTAGATTTCATGTTTATATTATGACTATGTATTGATGAATCAAACAACATAGTTTATATCTAACTGACTAAATAATCTAATGAAAGATTATTTTGACATTGGAATAGGAAGCCCAATATTCAAATCATATTTATATGTTTTGTGATTAATAAATATAAACATCTAAGTAAATCTTAATAAATATTACATTCATGAATCAATTTGAATATAAAAGTTATCTAATTGAATCAAGGAGTCAATGTTATAAAGATTGTATAAATTAACCACATACAAGAATTTATAATAATCTAACTTGATCATATATGAATATTCAAAGAGTAATCCAACAATTGATAATAACAATGAATTACTTTCTCAACATAAATAAATTCAAATTAATTGACTAATAATTTAATATACTTGAAGTATATTACCCTCTTCAACAAATATCTATTTAACCATCTTACCCTTCAAGTATAATTCAGATTTTACTTAGATTTCTGCATCCCATTATTAACATAGGTTAGCATTAACATAATTATCCTATAATAATCAAAATAAATACCCTCTAACTCAAGTATCATTACTGAAATAAATTAAGTAATAAATATAATTATATAATTAAATTGTTATCAACTTACCTCACATGTATGTGATATCATCAAAGCATGGAGCAGGAAGTGAATAAATTGGACAAGCCCTCCCAACCAACCCTATGAATCCAATCATTAGTTTCCCTCACCACCCCAATCATTAGTAGGATGGTGGTTTTATTAACCAGAAAGATGAAGGAAACTTTTAGCAATCAGATTTCTAAGTAAAGGACATTATGATAATAAAAGATTATAAGACAAATATACCATTCTGAGACAAGACGGGAATAATTAACCCTTCTAAATATATATCAAAATTAAGGAAGATTAATCATTTCTATCAAATGATATAGATTGAATTAAAATTAATATATTATATAGTCTTTGAGTTAACCAGCTTAGATCACCGACTAAGTTAGCCTTAATCATCCTGACTACCAATATATACTGGTATATAATATACCCATTTATTTTAATCATTCAAGTTTAGTCGAATAATGGTAACTAGATAATATGGAACCCAAATAAGAATCATATAAACATCCAATATATTCAAACCAAAATAATAACACAAACCATAATATATCATTCCTAGCTTTAAAGGCTCAATACAAACCCAAACATTTTATAACGTGAAAGGAAACTCCAAAATTTTATAATGACCTCTTAGGTCTAGGATAATAAAACCATTCATATTCATGATATCTTAATAGATTCAATTCACTATGTTTTACACGAGAGCCAACACATAGATTAACAACTTAATCATAACATAACTAAACATTAACCATAGTCAAAGTTTCAATTACCAAAACTTATAATCACAACATAGTGGAATGGAACATAGGCAATATACAAAATAAACCCCATCAAACTTTAAGACATTCAAAAAATCATATCATCAAAATCTTTGATACAAGACATAATAAAAAAAACCCAATCATTTAAAAATCATGACATAATGATTGAAATCCAATCACCAATAACAATCCAAACTTGAAATACAACTTCAAAGACACCACACACACACACACACACACACACATAGAAGCTTTAGTAAAACCAAACAACTCAATCATCATGAGTCATAATAAAAAAAAATCATAACCCAAGTCAATTATCAAAATACAATGATCAAAATGTAGCCCAAATAATTTCAAAATCCATAGCGTATACACATCCAACTTATATCCAACTCATTTAACTATTCCATTAAAAACATAATATGAAATATAAATGTAGTCACAAGTAATACCACTCAATAACACAATCAATAACAAAATCTCAAATCAATGTTATCAAAATTATTCAAGCCATGATTATATTTAATGTAGTCAAAGAAGTGAAAAGAAACCCTAGATCAAGATAATTCAATGCAAGCATATAACACATGAAAAAAACATTAATATTTAATATGACCACAAATCCTTTAAAATCTTAAATGACTTAATAAACACACAAAATAAATATTCTAGAAAGGAGTTTAAATAAGAACCCTATGAAATAATAATACTTCCATGTTCTAAATATAACAAGCAAGGTTATATTCAAACAAAATGATAAGAATGAAATGCACAAACAAAATATAACCTAGTTGAGACCCAACCAACTATCATGGGATTTGAAACATAGTCACACACCTAAATTATAATGTATAAATAAAAACTAGTCACCATTAAAACTCTAAACTAACCTTTAGGGTTTTTACATGCAGACAATAACACATTTTTATAAAATCTAAACTATCCAATAGTAATTTTTTCCATCATTCCACATAAGTTTAATATATATAGGTGGTTTATCCAACTAAGAAACATATATTTATACAAAATTAAGTGCAAAAATTTTACAAATAATTAAGCTGATATAAGTTCCAAGCAAGATAAAAAAATCAATGACCATTATTTAACACAGAATAGATAAACCCTACGGGGTATCAATTTTATATAAATTAGTGAAACATTCCATGCACATAGAGTTAAGAACACTCAAGACTTAATAGAAAGTAACATATTTGAAACAATAAACATCCATATATTCATATATATCCATTTTCAAGTTTATATGCAAATGATATATCAATATATCGAATCCTTGAGGGTTTATGTATGCATCTAGAACTCCAAAGACTTCTGGCTACATCAATAGCATTTTATTTTTTTTCCGTTTCTACATAATAAAAAAAATTAGTAGGAAAAACATAACTTACTTGATTATTTAGAGAGTGTAAAAAAAATCCAACAAGATAGGAGTTAAAATCTCTGGTCTTTCCTAGCAAGCTCTATGTGTCTAAATATCTATCATAGCTTCCATAAAAACAAGTTTAACTCTGATTATTCTATCTCTTTTTCTTCCATACTCCTAACCCCATCAACTTTATTCATTCTTCATTCAACTCCCCATTCCTTCCATCCATTTTCCCCATACCTATTTTATGTCTGCATTGAATGGGAGGAGAGAGAAATCCTTCTCCATTCCAAAGGCAAATCACATGATAAATTTACCATAATGGTTATTAAATGACCTATCTATAAAACTCGATCTATCAACCCAACTACTAACCAATATAAATGATGTTAGATTCTAAACCACACGATTAATACTAACAAAGTGGATATGCGACTTAACCCCCATGGTTTATGCTATCATCCAAAATAAATTTCAATAAATCAAATATTGTAGTAAGCCATTGACCTAAGTCAATTTAAAACTAAAAGATTTAAAACTAATTAAACCATGTTTAATACTAAGGTCCATGTCAAAACAATATAACCAAGACACTTTAATAAACATGCTACCACCTTAGGATATGAGGTGTTCATAAAGTCAAAGGGTTAATCCAAGGGGGTCATGGGTAGGTCTAGGTAAGTCTTAGGTAATATGTCTAGTTAGGAAAGTAGGATCTTCATAGGGGTCTAGTAGTGAATGAAAGTTTGCATGGAAGGATAGGTTGGAACTAAATGTGAATGTGGGATAAAAGACTATAATAATAATAATAATAATAATAATAATAATAATAATAATAATAATAATAATAATAATAATAATAATAATAATAATAATAATAATAATAATAATGGTAAGTAATGACTTGTACTAACAAGGTGAAGTACAATCAACAAACAATAAAAATGAAAAAGTACCAATGTCATAATAACAACAAGCTTAATGACTAATCAAGATGTTTTAAGGATAGAAAACATAACCAAATAATTATACCTGTCGGACATGTTCGACTTATTTAAACTTCCATCAATACCAGGTGTACAGCTACCAACATCTACCTAGCTCATAGATATAACCTGTAACCACCCAAAAAGACATCAATCATACCATATCCAAAATTGATAAATAATTATAGATTCATAATAATATCAGCTACAGTAATTAGTCCATGAAATTATTAAGTGCAGAGTTAAAGATGTAGTCCAATACCACTGTAACAAGTACCAACATATAGTCCAATTGAAGTAACAACAATATTCAATTTAACAATAATAATATCAATGTTTTAATAATAGAACAAATTACAAAAATTATAGGATCATAATAGTCTAATCATGTTCAAGTCCTATTTTTTTTTTTTATAATATTTTTTTTTGGTTCATTTTGGCAATATTTTTTTCATACTTTTTTTAATTTTAAAATGAAAATAATGGAAAATAGTGATAAACATCATTTTTAAAAATATAAAAAATAAAATAGATGTGAACAATATGCAATATGTGTCAATTTTAATTATTAAAAAAAAATGATGGCATGACCACGTATGAGGAAAATACACTAATTATATATGTGATTTATGGCTATAAAGCCTTTGGAATATGGAATACATATGTATAGGACTGATTATATATTTTCATTTCATCAAATGTACAAATCTTTAAATGTATATAACACATATATATGAGAAATATATTAAATAATATAAATATTTTTGCATGAGTAAGTACTATTTTGTATACTAGAACTAAGTGAAGTATCCAAATTTTGGTTATATTAAGGATATATGCATTCAAATTATGGTTTTTCTATGAAAAAAACACAGGACATGATCGACCAACTTAAGACAATCATGGTAATCAATTTGTACTTTACTAGTTGATATTACTTTCCATGGAAAAGTGTAATTTTCTCAATTTAGACTCTGAAAATAACATGTTAAATGGTAGAGTATGGTAATATATATCATTATCTTGGCTTGTTTAGATCTTGAAAGTGAAAAAAAATATATATCCAAAATGTCAAAAACTCACATATATCCAGGGGTTAGATTAATTAATCAAATTTATTCCATGTGTGACAAGTAGAATAAGAGCATGATCAAAAAACTGAAAAAACTATGTATATAAAATGATGCTAATACAATATAAATATCTCATCAATGGAGTGTTTTTATGTAGGTCACATATCATTAAGAGTATGGTTCTAGTCTTCTACATATTCATAATCATCAATCTACTCATCCTAATTCTAGATAAATAAGTAAATAGGATTTTATGTAAATAATAAAATACCAAAACTACACCATATGTTGTTATTAGCTTGTTTAAAAAAAATATATTGAGTATGTTCATCAATATCAAGAACTCTCATCTCATTCTGAAACATAAATACTATTAGAATCATAAATAGTATGAGAATTATTGGAAACTTGTTTGTACAATTATTATTTTTAGAAACATATTTATTTTGAACTTCTATCATGAGAAACCTTTTCAAAAAGGTGATTTCTTGATTATATTTAGTTAATTTTTTAAACTTCTCATTTTTGGAATGTTATTTAAGTAATTTAACCTTTTCAATTTGTTTCATTTGATTTGTTAATTTTTATGTTTGTAATTTTTATTTTTTAAATCTTTTTTTCTCTAATTTTCATAATTTTTAATACTTTTAATTTTTTCTTGGGAAATTTAATCATATTATTATTAGGTTGCTTGATCAATAAATCAAGTCTATGATCACCACTATCAACTATACTTTGCATTTAATTCATTAAATCCTAAAAACTTTTTATAGGATGCCTATGCATCCTCTGATATGCAAAATAGTATTTAAATATTCTTAGAAGATAAATATGAAGTAGGTTGATCAACTTATTTATAAGCATTTCTCTTAGAGTTTAACTTGAAGTTTTATCAACATTTTATTCACCTTTTGAATCACTAATTTTATATGAATTTTAAATTTGAACCCAAACTTGAGATGATACATTTTTATTCACAAATTACCTAGATGAAGATGTAAATATATGAGTAAAAATAGCATGGTATATATATTTTTGTATATCATATTATTTTCTAATTATGTTATTCTTGAATTCAAATATATAGTTTGGTTTTATAACTCTTCTATGAATGGCCTCATAGTGACTATTATATCTTGAATGGATTTAAAATAAAAAAAACTTATGTGCTTCTAATTGAATATGAATACAAAACCATCATGATTATATGTGGGATGTGGATGGTGTTGAGGAGGGACATGTTAGTTTCCTTCATGATGTGGTGGCCTACCTCTTCAGGTGTTAATAACATTTGTACAAAATCCAATATAAGATGTGGGTGAATAGTTAGATTGGCATGGTAAATATTATATTTTTGAGGTATGTGATAATGAAAAATGAAAGTATTCAACATGTAATTTGTAATCTATTAGTATATGTTAGAATATATGATTGAATATTACAACATGAACATTTCAGTAATGCTTGAGGTTGTAGATTAGGCCTTATATCATCTCAAATACATGACCTTTCTTGACCCCATGTCATAATTTCATTTAATTTTCTTTACTAATTTGATTGTGTCATAGCATCTGATTTGGTCCATTTTTTAAAAAAAAAATTGAATAAAAATATGTTCATCTAATATATTCATAGTTATGATGTGCACAATAGATAACCAATCACTACAATAGATCTATTTAGTATGTTGAAATCAGGAGAGGTTATTTATTAAAATATGTATATAAATGAAACCTATAAATTAATTTTTAAATAGGTACATTTTTCATCCCCTATGCCATATTTACTAAACATATTAAATTTTTAATTCCAAAAAATCTATAAATATTTAGGTAAACAAAACTATGGTTTTATTATACTAATTAAAATTAGCAAAAACAATAATGTTGTTGACAAATATAATTTTTATAGATTAGATATAATATATAATTAAACAAGGATAATTCATAATCCTATGTATTAAATAACATCAATATGTCCAATTGATGCATCACCATTTGAAATAAGACCTTAAACACATAACTTTCCCAAGCATACCTAGAAGTGTCCTCTTGGCTCAAAAACATAGTTATAGTGATCATGAGTCATAAAAAGTATGGAGTCACTTATTTAAAATATAAGAACATTCATGATATCCTTATACATATTAAGAAAAAATCAAATCACAAATTTATGTGGATCTAATATTATATAAGGAACATATAGATTATTCCATAAGCCACAAACCTTCATTGTCTTCACTCATTCAAACTGCTCAACTTGAGAGAACTTTCTTGATTACATATAGGTACCATCAGTAATTAAAAACCATAGGAATAATAGGCACATATCTCAAAAAAATATGCCAATCCATTGGTCTCATCCCTACTGACCTGCATATCATCCATAAATAGGTTCTCACTTAAGCCTAGTTTTTGTCACTATTTCTACTTTATGTAGATTTAGCAATAGGACAAAGTGGTTGAAAAAACTTATTGACATAGAAGCTAAAACATACCAACTTTTTTTCATGTACTTGTAAAATATTTCTCTATTTTTTACCTCCATTAGCTTGCATGAGTTGACTCAGTCAATTATATCTGTAGTACCGAAATCTTTAGAAACAAGCATAATTTTGCACCTTTTTCTCACTACTCTGACACACTACTATCACTTAGAGACACATGGAGGAGTTATCCACATCATATAATATTAAAACTTGGTCAAAAAATAAATTTTGGTTCCTTTTTATCAATTTCTTTCCAATCGCTACACTAAAAGGGTTTATAGAGGGTTTTGCCCAGTTTATATTCTTAATAAATGTTCATAAATAATTTTACCTAAAACCACTAAACAATAATTAAATTTTTTTTTTAGGTCTGTGATACACCTCTCAAAAAATTATCAGGTCACCATGCAAATTTTACATGTTCCAATTAGTATCACAAACTTATTCTCAAGCTAGGAAACCCCCATTATGCATACGTAGGTGCCCTTCCAACATTGTTTCTTAATTCTTCATCCTCAGGACCTAAGAATTGGTGAACACATTTTAACCAACCTATCCCACCTCATTAAATTCTTACATGAGCTCTTCCATCTTATAATCTCACCTTGACCCTCCATTTAGACCTGACTAAGTCACTATGCACATTAGGTCTAGGACAGTAAGTCAAACTTGGCTATAGAAATCACTTAGAACCATCTTGTACTGATCTCAAATCACCATTATAATTTCATATGCACTCATTCCATGCTCCTCAACTACCAACCTCCTTATCCCTATACTCAACAAGCTCAAAACACTAGCTTAACAAGCCTATGCCACCATAGACGGCTACCAAGTGTATGCCAACACACTATTCACATACTTGTCTTCTCTCCTTGGCCTTGTTTAGCTTCTTTGGCATCAATGACACTGATGATAATATGACATTACCACTTTTTCATTACTCTTGACATCAATGCACACATGACATCAACCCTTTGACATCAATGTCAACACTCTTTCCAGCCTGTTGACCCCACTTTTAAGATTGGATTTTAGACATGATATTCTTAGTTTTCCATTAATAAAAAATTTTGGAGATATTTTACAAGTCTTAACCATCAAACCATTTCTAATTTGGTATGTTTTTTATCTTTTTTCATGAAATAATGGTAATTGAATATGTTTTCCCAAATTTATGTTCCTTATGATCACCATTAGTTTCTATTGAAAGAGGCACACTCTACACTTTATAGAGATCACTTTGGGAAACACTAAAAAAACCATCACTTGTAATAATTCATATATTAGCCTTCCATAAAGCAATATGTCTTCTTCATTTAAGTTAGTATCCAATCTATGGCCACTCCAAAACTTCAATCCTAGAGCTTAACTTAGGTGTTTATCTACCTCTTATTACTATGTGGGATTTGAACCTAGGCCCCATAAAGTTTGTTTTTCTCCAAGAAATATATTCCTTGATAGAACATTACTAATTTGAGTAAACTGGTTTTGGTTTTCAGCCTAAAGCTCCACATGAGTGACCTTTCTCAATGCCTTTTCTTTGAACCAAACAAATTATCTTCCTCATCTAAAATTTGTATTCTCTCTAGTTTAAAGTTGGTCTAATCCTACAAAAGATTCAATCAAATTAGAAATATAGTTGCATCATTATTATTCTAAATTTTATCTATTTTATTGTATATTCTTAACTTCTAATAGATTTTGATCAAGTGTTCAACATCAATCTTGGTAGACCCATCATGATTCCCATATTAATAATTTTTGGGAATAAAAGTTATGCTTCCACATAACATTATATGATTTTTATAGCACCATATGTTCTATACATTTCATTAATTGTTGAAAGCATTGGATACTAATGCTTATATGGGTAGGAGGAATGATGATGAACCATAGGATATAATTTTGTAAATGGTTTGATTTTTATTATGTGTGCATTGAATTAAGTTAAAAGTAATAAACTCACTCTCACTATTAAAAAAATTCATGATTCTTTCTCATTTAGTTAATATGGTCCAAGGTAATCCCTACTTTCAAAATATGTTATTAGAATTTTTTATTTTGGTTTTGTTTCATTCCTTAATTATAGGACAATGAGATTCATACAAGAAAGGTTTTAATTCCTATTTCTAGTTAATAATGTTTATATTGTGAAGTCTGAAAAAAATTCACATGAAGTAATGTAGACCCTCTTCCTACTTCCTTAATTCATTTGGTAAGAGGTTTTCCCTACAATAATCCACATCATGTATACTTCCAAATAATTTCATATTATTTTATGTTAAATGGGTTTTGAATTATATTTATAAGAATTCTTTCTAATAGTTGCAAGTTTTATTCAAGGTAGGTTTGTCCTTTTTGTCAAAAGCATGATTTGTATGTCATTGAAATTCATTGTATACTATATAATTATCATGAGTGATCTCTTTAACTAATTATCTCTACAAGAAATTAAACAAATTTTGATTTATCATAAAAACTATTTATAATTTTTGATGTGATACATAAGGCCATGCCACTTGGCAGACACCCCCATGGAACAACACACAGAATTCATCTAATCCATGTTAGATATGTGACAACAAAGTTAAGTGTTGGATCCATTTACAACATGTTTTTTAGCACACTATACATGATTAATTATTTGACTATGACACACTTAAGCATGAAAATCATGTGAATGTTAATTGACATAAGATCCAAACATGAATATGATGTGTCCATATCATCCATGGGAAGAAGTAATCTTAATAATTGAACCTTGCCACTTTTTGACCCTAAAATTACCCAATGGAAAAACGTGGATGGTCAATATTTCTTGAGGTTACTTAAACCACATATTAAAATATAAAAATCAAAATTAATATATGAAGAGTCAACGACTATGTCACAAATTTAATGTTATTAATTATTTATATGAAGAGCACATGGAATGAAGTGATCATATTTATTGACTTGGTGGATACATAGGTATGATGGACCCACTGCAATATTCGTGTTGAAGGAGACAATGATTCCTATTAGTTTAAAATGGTGAAAATTTATGTGGCAGAATTTTATTATTTAAAATGCCATGACCTTTTCTACTTAAAAGCATAGACTCTATGAAGCTCATGAAAGCTTTGAACTCTATTATTATTCAAACGAGTGATCTCTATAATCGTCGATTCATCTAATATGTATTATTATTTTATTTTGAGTTTAAGATGATAAATCATTTTAACATGTGGTGTTCTCCTAAAAATCAACACCATACTTTTACTCACAAAATATGCAAATGAGTTTTCATCTCATGTTAATTACACAAATACATTACGATCATTAAATATGGTAGAAAGTATTATAACCTTCACAACATAATAATTGAATAACACCAATTTCAATATGAAATTTTATGTTTTTTTTTACTTTAATATATAAACCAATGCTAACTCATTGTGGCCTACTTATTGTGTGGCTCCGATGACCCTACAATCCAAATTAGTAACCCTATAGTATAAATTAGTAAACTACCTCCTTATAATATGTAAGGATATATACAAAGGAATCTAAATTATACTTAAGTGAAATTATATATATAATATGACTATATTCCCTTAATATTCTATATTTAAGGACAACCATGACAATTGGCTTCTAATCTTATGAAGATTTTAATAGAGTGGAAATTTAAAAGTGCAAATTGTGGACTTAGTATAAAAGTAATATGGTGTGACCTTGTAACCTTTTGCTTGGATGTATTATTTACAATAACATTATATTTATATTATATTATGGCAACTCTTTTTCATTAATACTGAGGTTATCTAAATATTATAGAAACACTGTAATATTATTCTCTAAATTAAAGAGATTTTATTATATAAATATATTTGTGTGTGTCTAACTAATATAGAACAAATAAAACTATGTTAATCAGCCATCCACAACCTAAATGAACATTTGTATCCAATGATTTAGAAAAATAATTGTTCCATAGTTATTCTATTTCGTCGTCGTCATCAGAAGAGGAGGAGCAACCTTCATGTGTGGCTTTCTTGCACAATGGACAAATTCCTCTTTTTTGAAGCCATGGAAAAAGGCATTGAGGGTGGAATATATGGCTTTGGAAGCAAGGCATTTCGCATGCGTGTTCTCCTAACTCAAATTCACATGTACAAATAGGGCATATGCAACCTTCATTCATATGATCAGGGGAAATAACAATTGAAGGTAACGAATCTACAAAATCTCTCACAACTGCAGGACTGCGTCGGTAGCTCCTCATCTGGACGCGAAAGTCATGCAAAAGATCGTCTACCATTTCTTTCATGTCAATCAATTCGACGTAACCAGAATCAGGTAGTCTTATCATATCGTCAAAAAAATTCTTGTATAGGATTTCGAAATTCGTTGTTAATCGAACTCAAATGAGTCCTAAGCTCAATATAGTGATCTTCGTCCCTTAGGTTGTGAGCTTCCTTTACAAAATGTAGAGCACGGCCCGTGAGGTCAATGTACTGCTGACGATAACATTCAACTTTAGCCTTCCCTTCCTGCCGTCTCAACTGCCTCCTCAACTCGAAATCAAGATTTGTGACAGAAGGAATTATCATCATTCGCATTTGCAGGAGTTCTTCGGATGGAAAACCAACTAATTCACTATTTAAGATTTCGTATTCGTCCGTAAGCGAATTCAAATGTGTGTTAAGCTCAAAATAATGATCCCCGTCCCTAAGATTAAACGCTTCCGCTATTAAGAGAAGCACGCGTTCGTGCAGGTCAATGTACTGCTGACGATAATGTTCAATCTTAGCATTCTGCTCCTCCATCCTTCGCTGTTCTTCGTTCCTCCTCAACTGCCTCTTTAACTCATACTCAAAATCAATCAGAGACTTAGATGTCATTTAAATCCATCCTTCGCTTTTCTCTGAATCCATGTTTCGCTTTAAAACCTGTTGGTTAATTGTTCTCGAGTCCTATTTACATCAGATTCAATCATACAAGAATTATATATTTGGTTGATTTTCAGTTAATATATATTTTTCGAAAAAATAAAAAATAAAATCTTTAAAAGGTTGGAGATAACTTCAGATGATATTACATACAAGTTGTTTTTTAGATCAATTTAAAATATTTTATTTATTAATTAGAAAAATATATTTACATGTAATTTTATTAATACATTATAATTTTAGTTGATATCATATATAAGTTATTTTTACATAAATTTAAAATATTATATTTATTAATTAAAAAAACATGTTTATATGCAATTTTATTAATATATCGTGATTTTAGTTGATATTAAAATTGTGTTTAGATAAATTTAGAATATTTTATTTATTAATTTAAAAAACATGTTTACATGTAATTCTATTAATATGTTGTAATTGATTTTTATTTTGACTTTATTTTGTATTATGAATATTGCATATATTTGACTATGAGATTTTGGTTTCTTTTTTATTCTGTATTATGAATATTACATATATTTGGCTGTGAGTTTTTGATTTCTTCCTTCTTTTATGTAATGAATATTGCATATATTTAACTGCAAGTTTTTGATTTCTTCCTGGCAATGATTTATTATTTATTAGAAGACTAACTATTCACTTCTTAAAATTTGGAATCCGTTGGACTTCTGGCAATAGTTTATTTTTATATATTTAAAATTTTTAAAACCTAATGATTCACTTTTCAAGATTTGGAATTCTTTCTGCAACGAAGTCGAATGTACGCTAAGCTCAGAATAATGATCCCCATCCCTAAGGTTGTGCGATTCCTCGGTTACTTTCAGAATAATGATCCCTCCTTCTGTATTTCTGTATTATCTGTTGACGACGAAATTCTTCTTCCTCCCTCCTCCGCTCTTCATCCTGTTTCCTTCGCCGTTCTTCCTCCCTCCACCGTCGTTCTTCTTCCCTACGGCGCTTTTGATCTTCCGTCATTCGCTGTTCTTCCTCCCTCCTTCGTTGTTCTTCTTCTTTCCTACGGCGTTCTTCATCCTCCCTCTGTTGTTCATCCTCTCTACTGCGCTGGAACGCTACTTCTCTTTCTCGAATTTCACCACGTCCTGCGAGCGTCATCTCTTGGCTTGCGATATTTGTTTTCTTTTTTGTACGATATTAATGGACGCGAGCAATGGAAGCAATGCCTCTCTTTACGGAAGTGGCCTAGAAGGTAACTCCAATTGAGCCTAACCCTTGGTTGGAGAGAGAAACTTAAAAGGATGTTATAAATCCTTCACTAGATTCACATTTAGAATTCCTTTCAAAATCCTTCACCAAATCCTCCCTTGATAAAGCTAAAAATTTGACAGGGATTTCGAAGACCATATATGAGGCTTCACTTTCTTGTTCACTCACACTTTCGATGTTTGCTTGAACTCTTAAATATTCATGAATATCATCCTCACATAAAGTATTACCTTGCTTATGTTTATTGTACACAGTTATTAATCAAATTTGAATCGGTTCTTAAATATCATCCTCACATAAAGTATTAGCTTGCTTATGTTTATTGTACACATAATTATTAATCAAATTTGAATCAATTATAAAACATATGTGACATATGAAGGGTAGACCTTCATAGTTAAGAGTTTGCAACCATTTTCAATCCTTAACTTCTAGTTCAATATATGAGAGGAGCTATTTAGAGATGTCCACTTCAATAAGCATCCTAACATGGGTTGTATGTCCCATTTTCTCTGCTTTGGGGGTCAACATCAACCCAACAAATTCATGATACCTTGAAGCAAATAAATATTCCAAAACTAGAGGGGCAAATGGGGTATCTATATCCAAATTGGTATAGAATTAAAATTTTAACTAAGATTTTTAGCTTAGGTTCGTGGAAAAATCTAGAACATGCTAATTATAGGGATAACTTGTGTAGTTAATTAAAAAACATGACAGTTGTCGATAAGTCAGACTAAATGATTCCACTAATTACTAAGTTGAATTCATTATATAGAAGGCATGCAAGGTTAATGTATACAAAATAGTAAGCATAAACTTATGAATAATCGATCAAAGTATTCAAAATACTGACTGACATAGATCATAAGTAAAAGACATAGAAAAACTATTAAAAACATTGTATTAATCTCTATCACACATCAAAACCATATTTTGTTACAAATTAGTGGTATACATAGAGTATTACAATGCATTGTCTTTTCATATTTCACACTTTTGATATGTTAAAAGGAAAGAATCTTTGCATTCTTCAATCTATTGTTTATGCTTACAACGTTGAATACATACAAATGCTTATACAAAAGAAAAATCATACAATTCACACGTATCCTTTCAATATACCTTGTAATTTTAGAAAGCCTTGTTCTTCACCCAACACTTTTATAAACTTAAATTGTTATCTTGTCCCAAGACAAAGTCGTAATGATGAAATATGATCTGACGTTAAGGAGATGAACCATAAACAAGAGTCACAATATTCACCCTAGGTATCATTTACTGGTTTTCGCCTTTTGCACACTACTTAGATTCCCTTTCAAGTTATCAACTAAGTAATGCACTAGCCTACTTCCCCTTCAATTTTTTAATAGATTAACATAACATGGTAGTTTCCTTTTACATATTTTCAACCAGTCTAATCCTACTCATAATATCCAAGGCTATGTTAAAAATTTATATAATAATCGATGAAAGTAAAAAATTGAGATGTAAGTTACTTACTAGGTAGGTGGTACTGAACTATGAAATGGTTGCATGATTGGATGTTCTTGCACTGGTTCTGATTATGCTATGAAGGAATCAATTCATTGTGCAAAATTTATAAGTGAAAGTTGTTACTACTAGGTATCTTCTTTGGGCTTCACAACTATCTTTTTATATTGTAAGATCTACTAGAATTGCTATGACGAAATGAATTGAGGCACATTCACTAACTGGGCAATGGAAAAATCAATCTATGAAAGATATTACTTATGAATCTTCTAGTTTATTTGCACTTCACACACTACAATAAGTATTATGCATAGTGGAATCTAGATTACCATCAAGTTTTTCACATTTTCATCCTATATGATGGTAACATGTGCTTTAGAATTGGATACCTACATATAAATATCGAAACCCAACTCATCCAATCGATCTGCATGGCTTTCAACTTGCACACTAAAAAATGTAGTTCATAGAGTCTCATTGTGCCAAGCCTAAAGTTTTTACATGGTGGCATCCCTCAAATCCATAATTACTTGAGGGTATTGTTTATTGCATCAGAATTATCCATTTGATCATCTAGTATAGTTTTGGTTTTATATGTTATTACAAACTTTGGTTGAGCATTAGCCAATGAGTTGTTAAGGTGTTACTTCTAGTTCAACATCCTTAAGGTGATTTATTTTACTTGCTACATAGTAGTGTCCAAAATATTCTCATATTACTCTATCAATTCATAAATTATCTCCATATTAGACTATCTTTTTCCCCTGTACTCATAGTGCTTAATATTTTTTTGCATCCAACCAGTCCTTAGTGAGTTGCTTCAATAAAGCCATGAGTTATTTTTCTTTGAACATCACCCAGTCACCTAAGACTTGTGTGACCAATATTGAGTAGTTGTTAATGATGATCTGGTGCACATTGATAAGTTACCGACTCAAATCTACACTATCACCTTGTACCTAGATAACTTCTTGTTCTATGAATGAAGCCTTTTGTGAAATGGATTCTTACAATACAATTGTCCCTTGAATCTATTTTTTTATAATTAATTAGGAAACATAGAGAGATGCTTCAAGCACAATAGTACTAAGTGCCATGGATATAGTTGGAAGCATTGCAAGAGATGGTGTGAATTAAGAGAAAGGAAGAGAGAAAATATCACAATGAGTGGATGATGTAGTAGCATCCCACAACCACTGACTAATTATTTGAGGTTTTAGCTATGAAGCCTCCTCCTATACACTTCATTATGTTGGCAACTTGTACTATTCTATGCATTTTTCTTCTTCTTTATCGTTAGTTTATTTTTATTTTCTAACTTTTGTCTCAGCTTTAGCTTTGGCCTTCATATCTACCTTGGCTTGAGCATTATCTTGCTCCTTGGCGTTAGCCTTATCTTATATTAAGCTTTGGATTTAGTATCCACCACTTCCTTATCTTTGGATTTATCCTTAGCCTTATCTTTGGCCTCAGTGTCATTTTAGCCTTGTCTTTGGCTTCTTGTTCTTCATCTATGCACTTGGTTTATTCTTCTTTCTTGCACTACTCCTCTTCAGCCTTTGCTAGTGCCTCTTCTTCTTCCTTAATTTATTGTGCATCCTATGATTCTTATTATTTTCTCTCTGATTCCCCCATTTCCTTTTTTATTTTTCTCCACTTATTCATACCATTTCTTTAAAAACTTTGCTTCCTTGAATTTCTTTTGTGCATAATCTACTTTTTGTCTTTTTTTTTGTAGTCTTGATTTATTCAACTTGCTTTTGATGCTCCTCTTCTATAACATTTTATTGATGTTGATCCTCCTACATAGCTTTTTATTGCTTGTGTTGTGCCTATTATGTATTTTATTTATTTATTTTCTTCTTTCTCCTTTCCCTTTTTTTATTCCTTTCCTTGTTTGTTTCCATCCTTCTTTCACTCCTTCTCTGATCCTTTAGTTCCTATGTATCTTCTATTTATGACTCTAGTTGTGGTAAAGTTGTTTCTTTAATGTTCTCCATGACTTCTAGTGTGTCCATCTTAACAACTAATTATGTATTGTCTAATGATGTTTATTCTACAACCATACCATTACATAGAAATATATTTTTCCTAGATGTGGCAGGAGTAAGGGTCTTATTAATTTTATTCAAAGTTTAGCCTTAGGGTTGTGGCTAAGCTTCTAGTGCTTGTTGTGCTCCCCTCTCTTCTACTTATTCTCTAAGATATATAGTTATTTATTTTATTGTTTGGGATGGAAGTACTAAAGGACAAGTCCTTGGTTTGCACATCAAAACTAGAGGTGGACTTTCCTATGTAGGTTGCTCTTCTTGGTGCATAGTAGAAGATCTCAGATTTTGATTTATGTGAAATATTTTGGCTGTCAAATTTTTATGAGCTACTTTCAAACTGACAATGTCAACAATAATGAAGGGGAAAGGTTGAGTGATATCTACCAAAAGGTCTTACCTTAACTAATTATGAATTTGACAAGCACACACTACTTTCCATAAAATAATTCCTTCACTTCCTACTACTCATACACATCATTATTGACGTCTTCCAGCATGGTCTTTAGGACTTCTTTCTCCTTGACTCCCATAGCTTGCAAGTCCCACTCATTTGTTATCTCTAGAACATTTGGATTGCCTAATAAAGAATTTGTGTGATGGGTCCTCTCTTTGGGAAGTGGTGGTGAAGCTCACCATAAATGTCCTTCCTCTTACATTTATCTTACTATGATGGAGCCACTGATGTTTGTGTTTAAGCATATGGTTGTGCTTACTATTATATTTTTGCTTTTTTCCACATTGGTTATTGTCCTTCTAGGGTAATAGAATGTAGAGGTGAAACCATTCTCATATCTAGATATTTCTGCCTTTAAATGTTTTCTTGCACATCCAACATCGTGATGAATAATGATATTATGGTTGTAGTTGGAGTTGATAAATAATTTAATTTTATTTGGATGCCATTATGTAGTTTTGTAACCGATGCATATTGTCCCAAATACTGCAAGACATCTTGGGGTATTCTAGGGTGTGAACTAATCAAGGATAGAAATTCAATCCACAATGCACTAAACCACACCAATTGCTCATAGTATTCTCCCATTTTGGTCAATGTAATATTTACAAATGTGATAGCAAGCCAAAAATTTATAGCCAAGTTGACTAGGCCTTCCATTAATTTCCATTGCATGAAACAAAGAAGTAAGACCAAGAAATGATATTAGAATGTCTAATAGCTACCCACAAGTAACTTTTCAATGGCAGTAGTTGACTCTGAGGATTGAAACTTAGTCCAGTGAATGTCTTCACATGCACATATCATGCAATATATAATATCAATAAACACATTTATTCCATGTTTTTCCTATTTCATGGTTTTCTAAAACATCTTTGTAATGTATTCAACTAGAATGCATGTTGAAATATCATCAACAAAATTAATTGGGATTCTTTTTCCTGCCTTTGTCATATACTTCTCTCTAGTTTCTAAATGAATTGGTGGAGTGGTTGACTCATATGGGAAGAGGGATTTATCATGAGTAACAAGGATTATTTCTTGTTCCATAGTCCAAACAATGATGGAGATTGGTGATATCCTAAGACAAATTAATAACCCCTTTGTTATACCTACTCAGAAGAGAAATCATTACCTCATCAAGCTATCCAAATATAGGTAGCTTGATCAGTATTTTTACATTTAAACCTTGCAATGGATGTGGGATTATGGCCTGGGATTAAACATAGTATTTTTTAATTGATCATTGATGTCAAAAGGATCAAGGTCAATATATTTAGTTTGGCATAGCCCTAACACAATGCCCATCTCCTCCTTCTACACATATTTAAGTGGCATCAATAATTAAGCTCTCTTCGTGGTTGTTGCTATGATCTTGGCTAAAGACTTTATTTATTTTGGCTTCAGTATGCAATATGTATACAAGATGATGTTTTGAAAGTAAATCAGAATATTCTCTTATTTGCATAAATATGTAGTGTCTATGTTTTGTCTTTGCTCTTTTATATAGTTTTTCCCACCCAAATCCATGTAGCTAACTATTTTAAATACACTGAGCTAGTTGTGCATGAGTTTTATTAATAAAATCCATATCACTCAATGTTTTCTTAATTTTACAGTGACCCTTTTGTGTCTAGATCCATGATTTATCCATTGGTGGTTATTTAATGTGATATGATATCCTTTGATCTATCATATTTATATTATGATGCCACTTTTTAGTTAGACATACAATATGCTTCAAGAAGGATGCAATCTATTCAAGTACCTTATCATTAATGGTCTAAAATGACCATTATTTTTTCTTCTATTGTACCTATATTTTCATCACTACCTTCCTAGAATTATTTGATGTCCTTTATCTAGTTGTTTTGACCTATCCTTCCTTTAGGCTATATGTGGCATTTGATCATATGTTGTGATTATAATTTATCCTTACTTTTTTTCATTTGTTTCAATGTAAATATTTCACTATACAAACAAGTTATTCCTATGAAAATAATTAAAACATAAAACAATATTAACTAGGAATCCTAATCTACATGCTGCTATTCTGCAACCTCTCTTTTTAGTTGGAAGAATGATAGAGACTAATGAAGGTAAGGCTAAATCCTACAACCATTAATGCATCCTAGTAATATGATTCCATACAAATATTTTAACATAATAGTAAACTATTTTGAAACTCCATAAATAATGTAATGCCCATTTCATCTAATGCATAGTTTTCCTAGGAATGTCTTAAACATGTTATCATACAACAATATCCCTTGTTCTGAATGAAATTACTTTGATTGTAGGTTGTGATCATGCCATGCCTTCTAGATTAAAATGTGGATTTACTATGTAAATTATGCCCTTTGGAAAATTAATTCCATTAAAACTAATTCTATTAATCTTTTCTTTATATAATCATGGTTTCCTAGTCTCGTAACTATTATAATACAAAGACTCAGAATAATGTACTCCATAGACATTACTACCTCAAGACCATAGATGAGATGAAAAGGAGTGAAACTTGTGACATTATTTTAATGTGTTCTATATGCCTAAATAATCACATAAATTGGATCCTTCCAATCCTCCTTTTTCACATTACATATGTTTGTTAACATTTTTCCCAATACTTTGTTTGACACTTCAGCGTGTTCATTTTATTTAGGGTGATAAGCCATGCTCTTGTAAAGTGAGATCATAAACATCTAAGTGAGATACTTCATAGTGTTATTGAGGAAATGGGTTCTCATATCATGGACCATCTTGATTTGTCATTGAAATCTTATAATATGTTTTTCATATTATAATTTGGCAATATCCTTCACACCATAACTTGTGGTTGCAAAAGCTTCCTCCCATTTGGTGAAGTAATATATCATAGTAATAATGTACCTCACATGAATTCATTTAATTGGGGGACTTATAGGTCTAAAAATAATAATTTTCCACTATTAAAAGGTTTGTTCTTTAGCATTGGTACAAAAGTCATCTCATCTCTCTAATTTGGCTTTCCCATTCACTAAGACACATCACAATGCTTCACTACCCTATGTGCATCTTGAAACAAAGTTGTCCACCAAATACCAATCTATAATAATTTTTTTATAGTGGATTGACCTATGAAGTGACCCCTTGGATTTACATGATGGTTCTATTCAATAAACTATGGTTTATCATGCTGTAACCTTTACTTTCTGTTGCACATCATCTTTCACAACCTTGTATTGAAATAGATATTGATGAGACTATATGGGATGAGCCTTTACTTTTTATCCATATCTATATAAATCACATGGAAATTACCTTGATTTAAATTTTTTTTAATGTCCTCCATATTATTTGATATTACAATAGTCCTCAATAAGTGTGCATTTGGGGACTCATCCTCTATTTCTTCTGGATATTCACCATTTTATAACTTGCTCAAATGATCTAAATACTACAACATTTATTCACCATGATTTTACATTGATTATAAATTCAACTCTTGAAAAAAGATGAGCAACCTATAGATTTGTCATCCCAACATTGTACTATTAACCAAGTATCACATGTTGATGGTTAGTAAAAATATCAAACAGTGTATCCAATACCTAATGTTGAAATATTTATGGGGTGATCCAATCCACCATCACTTGGTTGTGATAAGATAACTACTACTAAAATACCAAAAGCTTCCACATGAAAGTGGGATGGCTTCTTCTAGTCAAGAAAACCTAAAATAGGTGTTGTTACCAACTATTTTTTGAGCTTGATAAATGTTTCTTAGAATTTTGATGTCCATTCAAACCTTATACCTTACTCAATAGTTTTTACATTGGTATAGATATGGAAACATATCCTTCCATAAATTTTATATAGTATCATGTATGATCGAGAAAGGTGTTTAATTATGTAGATTTGGTTGGGGGTGACATCACCACTATTACAGCAATCTTAGCTTGGTCTACCAAAATGACATCACTGCATATAACATGTCCCAAAAGGACACCAAACTGTGTGAAAAATAATCACTTAAATAAATTCAGGGCAATGAGCCAAGCTTGACACTATTTTGAAATTAGTCTTAATTATGTCAGATGTTATTTAAATAGAGAAAAGATAGTCTAGTTATTGAAATATACTTCTAAAAACTCATGAATGAAGTTTTTAAATGTACTTACTAAAAATCTAGAGAAAATTACTAGTGTATTATTAAAACCAAAAGGCATTACCTTATACACGAATGATCCCCATTTAATTTCAAAATTAGTCTTATCTTATTCCCACTTATGATTAGAAACTGATGGTACCTATTGAATCCATGTGTAAGTGAGTACACTTCATGACTTGTGATTGACACAAGGACTTCATTTGTGAATGGTATTGGAAAAAGGATCATTAACTTAGACATCAATGATTGCATGGTAGTATCCAAAACCCTATATCTATCCATTTTTATTTAGTTGTACCACCATAGACTCATCGAATCTACTTTTTTCCAATGGATAAATGATTCTTGCTTCTTGCATCCAATCTAGTTTAGCCTTTACTTTTATTTTCATGTTGGGGTTTATCTTGTATGGGTGATTCTGAATGAGTCAATCACAATCTTTCAACTATATGTGCATATCCCCAAACAATGGATCTATAAATTTTATTTCAAAAATTTTACTCAAGAAATCATCTTGATAGTCTCATAGCAACTGTAATGCTTCTAAGATATACTTATATCCATGATAATCATCTACAATCATAATCTTAGAAACTGACTCTTTTCTTATGTTTTCTTCACTATTTATCAGGGGTTATTGATACACATATTTTGATACATTGGGAAAAGTATCTTACATATTGAATAATTCTTCCCTTTTTGGAATGTTTATATTATACAGTTTGTCTTCTTATACTTGTTCTACACTTTGGGATAGTGTCAATTCATCTTCCCTTCCTGGTTTAAAGAAGCCTTCCAAATCCAAATCTTCATTAGTATTGTGAGATTCTATCAATTCATATATAATTATTCTATTAACAGGATTAATAAAAGCTTGTTCCTATTAACATTCCTTGTAATTATGAAGCACTAAATTTAAATCATGAGCTGCTTCATGTTGTGATGATGACTCTATTGTAGCTCCCAAATTTTACACTTTTCCATGACATAGAAAGGTTTTAATTTTATAAAATGAATTATGCACCAAAGGGATATCATCTTCAAATTCAAAATTCTAAATAAAATTTTATTACACTTGTGCCCAATGTTTGGTCTCTCTCATAAACTCTTGATGCATATACTAGGATGTTGGAAGCGGTGTTAGTGTGTGGATAAAAATGTGCAGTCAATACCTTGGATCTACTCCTTGCATAGATCATATATTTACACATTAGTGAATTTACATCTTGAGACATTAGACTTATTAAAAGATCGACAATTTGGATTTCACCATAGGTGGTAACTAAAACTACACATGCAAAATTTCACATGAATCATCTCAATGTATCTCCAAATCTCTATGCACTACCCACCAAGTCAAAATAGTAATTTTTAGTGTATAAATTAGTTTGTTGACACTTTGACCCACCTCTATCTCCTGGTTCTCTAACCTCAAGATGAATGGATTAAGATCTTCTATCACAAAGTATTGAGGTAATTGATGTTTGGTGGCAAACACCATGTGTAGAGGCCATAGTTCATAATCTCCTTTCACCTAGTCACCACTTATGGAAGATGTTGTTTCCCAAGGTGAAATATCCTTTTCAAGTAAGTTTGGTATAATCCATAATTATTACACTTATATTATATAGGAGATCTACTTCTTACCTAGTAGGAGATTGCATCAATGGAGAGATAAAACTTTTGAGCTAAAGTTGCAACACTGGTGTTTTTATTATTATAAACATGCAAGATGGCTCCTTGGTGATTTTTGATTTCTCTATGTGTGAGTTCAAAAACTAATACTCGATAGTTTTCTATGCATCCATTTACGTATCTATGTATACTTAAAACCAAATACTATCTCCATATGCATATAATGACTCTGGTTCCTTCATAATTATGTATGATTTCTATTCTTCTTTATTCAAAGTAATGAAAACCAAATACTATCTCCATATGTAGTATTCATATCAATTAATTCAAAAATCATAATGTAGACTTAGCTCAACCATTCTAATCTCCACATCCTTGAGGTGACCAATCTATTATATTCACTCATGGTCTATGAGGCTGAGGGTGATAGTATTTTAGCTTAACTGTGGCTAACTAATAGTTTTTCATGTTGATCTTGTCATCATATTCAAAATACTCCCAAAATAAAATACTACATTAATAATTTTTTAACTCACAACTCAATATCCATGAGGGAGTCAATATCTTGAGGCTTCTTATTTTTCCCATACTAGACAACCTTATTTATGTGTTATTTCCCTCAATGCACACACTCCAGCAAATTACAAAAAATGTTAGTAAGATTTTATGATATTTCCTCATTATAGAGTGTACTAAGTAAATTTAATAGTAAGTCTTTTAAATCAATTACAACTTGTCTTGTTTCATTATATATAAAGTATATCCATACATCTTCACATCAATGGTTATTATATCTCCTTCTGAAGCATTATGATGTTATGTCGTCTTGTTTCATTATATATAAAGTATATCCATACATCTTCACATCAATGGTTATTATATCTCCTTCTGAAGCATTATGATGTTATGTATTTTATAGAACATGGGATAATTTATAAATCAAAGCATTCTCCCTCATAAGATCAAGATTTTTTATTCCTTGATCTATTGGCATCTCAAAAGGTGATAATCTTTTTTCTACATGCTATCATCTGGAAACTACCTAGATGAATGCATTCTCCTTGGGTTGTACATTGATCATGTTTATATTGTCCATCATATTTTCCTCCCTTTGATATTTGATCACTAGATAGTCTTTCATTCAATGGTAACCTTCAGTTCTATAATACACACAGTAGGCATGTGTATATGGGTTGGTAGGGAAATTCTTCACGTAGTGATTGTATTCTCCACATAAATACCATTGTATAGGTTGTTAGACTTGCCTATTGTCATTGGTATGGCATCCTTGATACCATCATTGGTATCCTCCCCTATAGCCCCATCTGTAGCTACCTTTATTTTTTTGGTATAGCTTCTTTTGTAGATGCCTCTACATCCTTAGTATCCTCTCCTATATAGACTTTGTGGAACATCCCCACTGAGATCTACTTAGAAATGCATGGTTTTTTTAATTTTAAACAATGTATTCTTTCATTAGATTAAAAAATTAGAATCTAACTAGTGAACTAGTTAAAACATTCTAGTTATGCCAACTAACTATAAAATAAACATATGACATCTATCTATCATTGACATCATATGAAACACATCATAACAAAATATAGAAAGTAATTATAGATATCTATCCACAGCTAGTAAAACCATATAGCCACTATTGTTAATACAAAATAATTAAATAATTACATATCATTAGGGATAATGTTTCAATCATAAAAATAATGCAATATACAAGATACAAGATGCATGCCTCTATGGAGCATGAGTTCCCTAAACTCTAGAATCTATAGCAATCTTAAGTGTCATCTCTAAAGAAGTACTATTGTGGGGAGGGAGAGTATCATCCGAGTGATTTTCCACACCAACCATAGACCATTGATCTCCTGCATAATTCTCCATTAGGGAATGGCTCTCCCTTCATGAATTAGTAGATAATGATGGTGCGGGAATCCAAAGAGACAAGCTAGTACCCATGTGTTGTATGATTTCTAAGAACATGTAGTGTACCATTAAAAAAATTATTATAACATGATATTGCACAAATGTTTGAATCATACATATAAAGTCACAATGTCTAACTAACATTACTTTTTCCAAAGTTTTCAATGGTCATTTATCTATAAGATCAATCAATTTCAAACACACCACTTGATTAGATAACCTTCATTTAACATTCGTGATGCTAATAAGCTATTGAAGTCAATCTCAGTACTTAGTACCAATAATGTGATATTCAGTTAATGTAAATATAACCAATAGATTAATATATATTACATTCTACTAGTAGTCATAAAAAATGCTAAACATACAAATAACCAATATGCATACATTTAATCTGTCAAATGTATGAATGAATCTTCACATTATCATTTATCCATATATATTAGGCATAACAATTATAGTTTGTACCACTTGGGTATAATATACATTTAGACTACAATTTTCTAATTCTTTTAAGTAATTTACAAATATAATGCACTCTATGACAACCCATAATACGATAGTTCATTATTCTTGAGCACAACTACTCAAATAAAATCAACCAATCATAACAATTTTAAGAATCAAATGTATCATAATCCTAGTTATATTTTTTATGAACATGATCTTTCAGTTATACATCATATCATGCTTTTGAAGGTTGTGTATATATGTAGTTTGTGTCCTACTCTTCTAGAATCTATGGCTTAGTTTATATCAGTCAATACAACTATAGGGACATACCATAATACACTAATGTGTTCTATAAATGTATATACACTTGTGCATATTAATATTCTCATAGTATACACTATACATAAGTCTTCGAAATGAATAAATATTGTATGTAATGCCAACCATCATCTATAATTTTAATCAAGACTTCAACCAATTGTTTCTCCTAGACACAAAATATTTTGATGATTAAAATTCCTAGAATAAATTGTTGTATTCTACTCTTCTTAAGTCAATTGACCTCCAATTTATCATATATAATGTATTTGTAATGTTTATATGGTGTTCATAAATTTTTTGAAAACCTTATTTGACTCACTTGATCCTAATGTCATTGAAAATGTCATCCAAAAATAGAACTAACCGATGATTAAAAACATATTTTTATAAATCCTATGTAAATATCAAATAACAAAAAATATGAGAACCTTCTCATAAGGAGCTGAAATTGTATGTCCACACCAATGATTATATATATTCAACATCTATATCCATGTTAAGCCATCTATTATCTATAGAATAACTTCGTAGCTATATCCTTAATACATAACATGTCTCAAACCTCATATATGCTATGATAGATGTGATTTTCCCTCCTATCTCTCTCTCTCACACACACACACACACACACACACACACACACACACACACACACACACACACACACACACACACACACACACACACACACACACACACACACACACACACACACACACACACACACACACACACACACACACACACACACACACACACACACATGTATATAGGGGTGGCTTTACATATTGGTAATTATAATATGCATAATAACTTAATCATAATGGTAAGAATTCTTTGTTTTTTTATATAGTTTATTAGGTATCCATTTTTTATCCTAATGTCTATATATTCGACATCCATTACTACATGATTATACTAATGGGCAGGCAATAGGATTATTGATTCTAGGGTACCAATCCCTTGTTAAAGGGTGATGACTCACTGAAGGAACATAATATGTAGGGGCTATATTGTGGCCTATATTTTCCATTAGTTTTTCATCTATAGTATAACTAATAAAGTTTGTAACATGACCTAGCTTCCCACTCAGCTTTAAGCTATGGACAATTCTTCAATTTCCCAATCAAAATATGGATCATTAATCTATATTTTTATACATATTTAATTAAAGTGTTAACTTTTCCTTAGTAAAACCTTTGATATTATATATATCATCATATATAACATCAAGCTAAGCTAAGATCATCCTATTTTATTATATATTTATATCACTTTACATAATTTCTTAACATGTAACATCAAGTTGTGTTTGTATATCAAGTAAATTTGGTAATATAATTATTTATAGATATTAAATCATTAATAAAATTCAAATGAAAATCAAATAAAATCACCTACTTCTCACTATACTTACAGTCAAAATTTGGTAATCAAACCTCATCGACATTTCTTTAGTTTTCCATACACAAAATGCATGACTATAACATAGAGATAAACACATTTTATGATAGAGTGAATGTTGAGGGGTCAATTATCTTACTTGGTATATATGATATAATAGATAGATAATAATAATTTATAATATTAGCATATTTACAACTTTATTTTATTATTTTCTTTATATACATATGCAAGGCATTGGTTTATAAAAAGCTCACTAGTTTTACACAGCACACTTTACTTTATACATAGATCACTATATGTCTAGGACACATAGCTGAATTAACATAATATAATAAGAATGTACACATAGATTTTCCAAACTAATAAAAAAAATTAATAACTCCACCTATGTTACAAGCTAGGACACACTCTCCCTCAAATTCACACCACTTATCCTCCTCGCAACTATCTTCTTCTCCTCTCCTATGCCATGTTTCTCTTTCTCCTTTATCATATTATCCTACCTCTACTTCACCTCTCTCCCTTATTTTATACTTTTTTTCATGACTATGGGACATATTTAAAGTTGCCTTTTCTTTTTCTTTTTTCAAAGAATTATCCTCTTTTTATGTTTTTATCTTTGATTACATTTCTATCTGTAAATAATTATATGATGAAATTTTATAGGTGCATATAATATGACAAAAAAAATATTTTTACCAAATTTACAACTATTTAAAATTACCACAGAAATGTTGTGACTTTTTATTTTAGGCTATGCCTACATCTCTAGGCATAAGATTCATGAACTTGTGGTATAACTATGTTAATAATTGGATTACCCAATTTGGATAAGCATCATAAAATGTTGTCTAAAATTAGTTTTTCAAGTGTTATATCAATTGGACAAGTGAGGAAAATGTTATGGTAGTTTTTTAAAACTATCATTCTACTAGACAATGCATATGTCTAGTCAACATAAGGTTAAT
>JARHVA010009327.1:300000-330915 GCA_037957365.1 Torreya grandis | reverse complement strand
GGATCTTCTAATGTTGAATATTATGCTTTTTACAGGCCTATCTTGGAAAAATCTTAGTTTTTTTGTCTCCATTATTTTCCCTCTAACTCTTTTCTTACAATTTTATAAAGGTTTTATGGTTTTTGAAACCATTATTTTTTTTTATATTTTTGGATTTTTTAAGTATTTAATATTGGTGTTTCAACCGTACACCTTCTTGTTTCATTATTAAGACCTTTCTTACATATTTATATATTCCAATTATATTGAAAGCCTTAATTCCTTTCCTAATATAGGTCTAATGTTTTTAATTTTGGTATAATCTTTTTATGTGTAGCCTTATTATGACATCATCATCGACTTAATGTTTTGGTGGTAATTTAAAGGCATGTTATGTTCTTCCATGTTAAGTTCTATTTTGGTTGGTCCTTACGAATTTGTTTAAGATTAATATTCTATTGTTCATTACTTTACATGATGGGTTTTCTTTTCTCCTTATTGTTTGTCTTTAAACACCTCTTTGTGTTTTTTTAACATCTAGTTTACTAGTTTTTAGTGAAAATTTATTTTATTTTTTAAATGGTTCCTCGTTATCTATCTATAGTAGATAGTTAACATAGTCTCATAATTTCATTTGGTGTAGTCTGCTATTATTTTGAGATTCATCTTCAATTTCAATGCTCCTATTTGTCTTCTCATAGTTGAGGTATTTTTTATGCATAATCTTTTATTCTCTGTGTTGTCCTTTTGTTTGTCAATTTTGTTTGGCAACTGTATGTTTTCTTATTTCAAAATGTATATTCTGAGCCTGTCTTTATTAAGGAATTATGCATGTTTTTATTGTAGTTTGCTCCACCTTATTATGGATTTGATTGTGCCTTCATGTGGCATTGTGTCACCTTTAATGACTTCTTTTATCTCTCTTCAAAATGTTTCATGCCATATTTTTATCTAACTTTATGCATTTAAAATATAAATTTATCTCTATTTTTTAAATTATCTTCTAATGTTTTCTTGCAATTTATAAACCAAAAAAAAAATATATATATATATATAAAATGTTTGCATAATGTTTCTTTTGCAAGTTATGTTTTTTTCAAAATAAAAAAATTACCAATGTAATACTAATAACATTTTTTTGAAGCACTCTTACAATAGGCTTTGATTTTTTTTGTAAACTTCATTAAATCTTACTTTAAAATAATCTATTAAAGTTCCACATCTTAGTCTCAAACAAAAAAAATGAAAATTTTATTTTCCTTGTGGCATTTTCATATTAGCATTTACACACGCACACACACACACACACACACACACACACACACACACACACACACACACACACACACACACACACACACACACACACACACACACAAAACTATCTACAATTTCAAGTTCATAATTATCCTAATATTAGCTCCAATGCTTCATAATGAAGCATCTCTTCAATTAAAATTGCCAAAAGGAAAATGTTTTCACTAACACATATTTGTACTTTTGACCTTGATCTTTTTAATTTAAAATATTTCAAGTAATTTGAATTTAAGATTATATGGACTGATTATGCACTATAACATGCTCTTGGTTCTAGGTCAGTCATAAGCTAAACACTCGATTTGGGCTCACACACAGGTAAGGTGTATTATACACACCTAATTATGCATTTCTTTTCCTTTAAACTAGAAATTTCATTACCAGATTAAAGGGGAGGAAATGTATATAATAAATCTAAATTATATAGAATATTAATCTTGTACACTTGAAAAATACCTATCATGGTTGTACCTTTCATCTTTAAGACCTTTTCAATATCAAAAGGCTCATGCCTACTATTTATTTGTGCCAAATTTCTTATCTCTAAGTCTAACCATTTATTATTCTAATTACCTAGCCTTCCATGTTGTGTAAAATGCTCTAAAGTTGATTAGCATACTTCTCTACTAGTTTTGGACCTGTGCCTATTTTCTATCTTCTCAAACACTTTCATCTTAGCCAAACACCTATGTCAATGCAGGTGTTCCTTTTCCAACTAGGTGTATAGTACCCAAAAGTCATCCAATTTGAAAATGTAATGTGTATTTATGGTCAACCTAAGTTCTTTAATGTGAGATATTTTCCCAAAGGATTGGTAAATATATAATATCAATCCTCAATCATAACTCACCTAGAAAACTCATACCTCTCACATACATAGAAAAAAATAACTATCAATAAAACATTCAAATGAGTAGATTTTCCTAGACATTCTTATTTCTATATCAATTATAAGATCAGTCTATCTATAGGTTTTAAGTGTTAAAGGATAATCCTATGAGCCATATTTTCAAGGTTAAAATATAGGTCATTAAATGTACTTGCTTATCACATATTTCACCCTTATGCACACATAAACCAACATATAGGGGATAAATACATTAGTTTTAGGAACTCTTTAGAATATTTGTTATGTAGGTAGTGCCCATTAAAATTGGGGTCCTTGGGGTAGCTTGACACCATGAACCCATTAACCCTTTTTCCCATAGTCACTCCAAAGATGACAAGCTAAAATTTTGATCATTTGATGAAGAGTGATAGACTATACATATAGTTTATATATATTTGAATAAATGTGATAGAAAACCCAAAATTCTCTAGTCAACCTATCTATATCTAGTTATTATTTTGTACTAGACCTATGTCATAAGCATTGATACAATTGTCTAGATCTAACACAAGCATCTAAGGCCATAAAATGAAAAATTACTAGATTTGATGACTGTTCCAAGATCCTAATCCAGTCCACTTCCATCCTATTTTTGCCTAGTTCTATATGTGCATAGTAAACCAACTATGCAATTTTGTTTTTATTTATCTCAATATAAATCAATAGTTACACTTTATATTTTTGGCATATCTTAGTTTTTAGTATTGTTTACCTGAGTTTGTAATTTAATTGTCCCATTATAGATATATTTATCACACTTGTGCTTAATTATTTCAATATTATTAATGCTATTTACTCTTGTATCTATCAATTTAGGTTTAAATAGTGTTAATCCCATCCTACATACCAATACTCTATAGAGGGATCAAACCCCATGTAGTTAGCCCATGTTATGTTGGTGTGTACAATACTATATGTTGATGCAATCCTAGTGTGATTATGTTCTTGAAAAAATGTGTTTTGACCTTTTTATTATATTCATATCTATCTTAGCTCTTCTTTGGAAATATTGAATAAAAATTGGGAATAATAGGTAATTTATTCTCAATGTGAAGTTAAATATTCTAGTGATTGTAGTGATAAAAGCCTCAAGTATTTAATGAATAAAATCGGTAGAGACATGTTCTTATATAGGGGAAATTTTCAGATTTTGGGATCACAAAATCTAATGATAGACCCATTGAGATGAATTTGAATTTAATAAAATAGTAATTAACTAGCTAGATAATGAAACTGAGAGTTATACACATGATTATCTTGTGGTATTGTCTTGAAGGAAAATTTTTATTTAAGAAATAGAGATAGTAAAATTGGAAGTATGAATTAGGAAAATAATAATTTAGACTACTACTTGGAATGAGTAATATGGACATTTAGTATCATATTTTCCTTAAGGTAGAGAATCATATGTATATAAGTATAGGAATAGGGTTTTTAAACTTTTAAATTTATCTTAGGTTAAGTGAGTATAGGTTATGGTCACAAGTTCTTTTTTTTTAACATTAAATGTTAATTTTAGTGTCTATAAAATGACATTAAAATTCATAGTTACATTAGATTATCTAGATTATAACATGAGAGATAAAACAATATTTTAGAGGTTACTCATGGCATGCATAATCAATATTATATGACTAATAGGAATAATAATAAATTGGAAAGATTCATTCATTGGTATTAACTCACTTTATATCTTAAAAATGTGTAAAATAGATTCATCACAATTATCATTGCATTACATGTAATCACATTCAATAGGTACATCATTGCTTAACTTGGGATTTTAATCACATTTTAGCTTAAATAAAAAGTAGAATGGAATCACATTGTATTTAAATAGAATTTTCATGTAAGGATATATTATCCCCTTTTTAGGGTAAGATATTGAAACATCATGTTCAATTGCAACAAGAACATCATTTTTAATTTGAAAACAAGAGTAAGTAGACTTATGTTGATTTTAAATAATAACTTAATTTTCCATGTCAAGATAAGAGGAAGTAGCATTATGATTCAATTGAATAAAAAACTAGTAATACATTCAAGTTGAGAAAATGGAAAATAAATATTTTATGTATTACTAGAAGCATCATTGTATCAAAAAATATCATTGCAAGTGATGCAGAGGGTAGATAAACTTCTCTCCCACTTTGACATTATTCTAGATGCATTATATGATTCTTGATATTATCTCATTAGTTTATGGTTATAGGCATATTAAATAGATCATTAATGGTCTTATTGAATTCTTCAAGCAACTTCAAGCCTTTTAAAACAATTTATTTTTCTCATACTCAACTTTGTCTTCTCAATTATGGATGTGAGCCTCGGGTGATTGACTCATGATTTCCAATATTTTTATTATACCCTTTGGGGATTTATTGGACCTCTTTATTATTATTACCTTGTTTTTACTCCTTATATCCTTCAACACTCATATTTTAATATGCAAACTCTTCATCTATTAACTCATTCCTTTAGCAAAGGATTACAAATTTAATATACTTTGAATGAATCATAAGGTCTTTACACTTTTCACATGTTATTCCATGCTTCTAAACACCTCATTCACATTATTTTTACTCTTTATATAACTTTTTCTACAATTTACTACCCTTTGATGATGGTTTTGCTTAATGACAACTAGAAGTAACCTCTCCCTACATGAGTTATGTCCATACCTTGATCGGTTCCATTTTTATTCATGTGTTATTCAAAACAATAGCACCAAATAATTATGCATGCTTAGGCCCAATAAGGATTTAAATCCTATTATATGCATGGTAAAGACTTTCATTTAACTGTATTGATAATTGCTAATATATGTGGCATTCGTGCATGTTATTTAATTATTATCTTTACTCTGGTTCCAATCAAGCATGAAATAAAATTCTTACCTAATGGTTATTAAACATTTCCAAGATTTAGTTCCTTCTTGATGAATATATTCACCTTTTTAAATATGTTAGTCTCGATTATGTTTACAGATGTAGGACTGTAATGGTCTGAGAAGGTTTCTTTTAAGGTTTTTATATTTCTCAATAGTTTCACAACTTAATGACTAAATAATGACCTCAAATTTCATTTGAAAACCTCATATAACTAAAACTAATATTTCAAAGTCCTCTATTCCACATTAAACTCAAGATCCTCAATATAACTATGTGTTTAAATATAGTCTAATGTAGATTTCACATGCTTAAGTGACTTAACATAAGAACAAATTGTTCAAACAAACCATAACCATTTTAAGAGTCTTAGATTCCTCCAAAAAAAATCTATCCATTCACAGTTACACCCATTTCAATATTTCATTTAATTTCCTTAACATAGACCAAGGGAATATGTTTCAAAGATCCTTCACAACCTTCTAGATCAACTCAATCTTAACAAATTAAAATGCACTTTCCTAAATTTCTTTCCATTCATTCTTTCTTGTACATAGAATATTATTTCTCATGTAATTCATTAAATAGGGAATAAGGTTAGCATCTCATCTCTTACTAGTATATCTATAGATAATTGTCTTAAAGGAATTTAACCTTATGAGACTCACATTTATAAATAGAAACTTGTCAAAACCTCATACCTTGCCTTAGTTTATCAAAGATGAAATATAGAGCATCCACATAATTATTACCACTCAAATTTACATAGAAATTGTAAGGAATAACAATAGATTTCTTAGATCATAATTATTTCTTGATAATCTCACAAAGCAATATGAAATCAAATCATAATTTTTCCCTTTATGTTACTTAGTCCTACACATTCAATTATTTGGAAAAATCATAAAATATGGTCTAAAATATTTATATTGAAGAATAAAATCTTTTCCACTTCTTTTCTTGGGGTTTAACTTGTCACATTCAAGGAATTCCCAACCCCAACCAACTCTCCTCTACCTTGAGTGATTCCATATAGAAACAAAAAACCAATTTTAAAGACTTTAAAACCTATAACTAATGTTTTAACTACTTTTATTCCTAATTTTCTATATCCTTCGATGATAATTCCTTCTATCTATCCATAATTCATTGCAGCTCCTTTACAGCTCCTTTACAAATAGGATTAACTACCTACCTGAGTAACCGACTCTTGGTAACCACCTTCATAAAAAACATTACATTCAAATTCCTTGGGGTAATACCATGTTATTCATGATTGTATGTAAGAAACACCTTTATAACCTACCTAGACTCATTTAGACACTTCCTATGACCTCAAATAAAATAAAATAAATTAAAAGTGGGGCATTTTAACAAGTCTTGGAGATGCCGAGCAAGGTAAAATATCATGAGTATCCATATGTGTATCTTTTATACGTGGCTTTATTGTAGGTTATTATTTAATTTTAATGTTAGTAACATTAACAAGTACATTATTTAATTCATTTTTAAATGTTTCTTCTTGATGTGTGACTAGGATAATGTATACAAGTAAGAGAATTAATTTCAATATTATCTAATTCTTCTTCTGCTACACTATTCTCATCATTATTTTACAAATTCTCTTGATAATCACAATAATAATCATTAAAGTATTAATTTATATAACTAACATCATTTATCACACAATTTTAATCATTATTCCATTCACTATTATAAATATAAGGCATGGAATGGTTAGAAAATATAAAATCCAAAGTGTGAGGGCTATTAGGGGTTATATATTGGTCACTCTTTTTGAATTAACCAAACCATAAGATATAAATAAAAACAAACACAAAACATAATCTTAGTAGAAAAAGAAACAAATGAATATAGGTACTTAAGGATAGAAACCCTAGGCTTGAAACCACATGTGAAGGGGAAATTAGAAATTAGATTGGAACATCAAATATAAATATAGAAATATTAAACTCTGGTGATATAATGATGGAACCCTAAGGAGACCTTGGGTTTTGAAAGGTTATATAAAAAAAGGGTTTCACTAATATGTTTTAACTTATTTTTTATTGGTGTATTTAAACAAACATAGAAATTTGAATATTTAAATTATGTAATTTACCTGACAATCATACACAATTGAATGTTACATATGATTTATCAGATATGCTAAATATCAAAATTATCAAACATATAAGGGATATGAATTAATTATCTTGTTATGTATCAATTATGGTTGATATATTATGTCATACCTATTATATACACTTTGATATATCTTTGTGTGTTCTAGTAAAGAACTGATTATGAAAACTATGTAGGACACAATCAGAATTTTCTATACAACTACATGTGACATTTTTTTATGAATTGATGAACTTGGCTAGAGAGGCAAAGTCAAACTATTTTTTGTTCAAGATTGTGTGAATAAATATATAACTATATTTTATATGTTTATCACCTTTATACCTTTGATTTTTTTAAAAAAAAATCTCCTTTTTCCAGATAGTATGTTTTTTTTACTTTTAATTAGAAAAACTATAAAAGGGTTAGTAATTTGGGTTGAAATGGCCCCAGCCAATCCATATAAATTAGAATAACATTTAAAATATTCTTAATAGGGATGAAAATACTTGTGGTACACAATTTAATGTTAGTATGTGCCTCTAGATGTTGATACAAGCATGAAGAATGGAATTTGAACTTAGAAAAAATTATAATTTTAAAATAACAATGGGATAAAATTAGTGATAAATGTATGTAACTTTGTGAAAATTAATTATTTGATAATATATAATTCTCTAATTTTAATCTGGGAAACTATTGGTGTACAAAAATTGACCCAAGAGGAATCAAATGTGTATAATTAATGGTCTAAAAGGAAACGTTCCCAAATAAATATTAAAAGGTTTTATGATGATCGTAGAACTTTTTAGATACTAACATATGATGATAAAATACGTTAATTCTATATTCATTAAAAAATAAATGAAAACTCAACGTTAATAAAAAATGACCACGTATCCCTATTACATAGTAAATTAAGTTGGAAACAATAAAATAGAGTACTGCATAATCAAGTAAAGTCCAAAAAATGATATACCAAAAAATGCACCAAAAAATTCCCAATTTTAGATTGAATATTCATATATTTAAATTCACATGAAATCATTTTGAAAAAAAGGATTGTACAAAATTTGGGTATTTACAGACTATTAGATAGATTTGATTTTTTTATTTTTCAGGCATGTGTTGTTAGATCTATTTAATTACAACTAGTTTATTCCCTATTTTGATTAAAATAATAATTAGAGTAAACATAAATTCACATTTCCCTCAAATTAAAAGGTTTGTATATCAATGTAATCAATAGAGACTTTGATTTGGTATGATGCCCCCCTAGGAAAACATATATGATCATGTATGAAACTGTTTGGTCAAATTTTGAAAATATATGATTAATTACCTATCAAGACAAAATTTTATGTAAAATCATAATGTTAAAAATATTAAATAAATGACAAGTTAATTTTTAACATTATAAATATATAAATATTCTCAAAGTGGAAAATTATAGAATGAAATAATGTAGCTATAAAATAGGAATGCATGACTGCAAATGCAAGTGTTGAATAAATTGTGTGGCTATCTAATGACATTATGAATCAAAGAAATTTTTTAATTATATCTAGTAAAAGGTCATTTTAACTAGACAAGGGAAACATACATTATTTTACTTAGGGTGTTGTAGTGTCTGATGAAGGTTTAATTTCTATGACTAATGTGACAGGTTTTTTTCACCTATATGTTATGTTTGATTGTGTGAGAGCTCTTAATATATTGTGGAAAACATTTTGTGCCTTATTATTCATTTCTAGTCATATATAAATATACCATGAATTATGAACATAATAAAATAGAAACAATGGTTAGTGGTTGAAGTTGTGTTATACCTCAACATGCCCTATGTTAAGTGTTGTCCACATACCAATACTCTAAAAAGGATCAATCTCCATTTAGTTCTCCCATGTTATGATGGTATGTGTGAAAAATTATTACAAAATTCTAAATTTTAGTGCAATCCTAGCATGATTATGTGCTTCAACAATGACAGGTTACCTTTGAAGTCTATGTAGACTTAACTCAGACTATTAGGGCTATGCGGACTTTGTATTTGAAAAATAGATGTTTTCTCTCAACATGAGTTTATATATTATAGTTTTAAACACTTAAAATAAAAAACTTCATTTTGATTTTAAATATCTACCAAATACACACTAAAATCTTCATTTAATTTCCTAATATCTACAAAAACATCTCTATATTCACTATTCATCCCCCTTGATCAATTAATCTCTTCTTCCAAAACCATGTTCAATTTCATAAAATTCACATCATTGTCCATTAGTTAATTAATCCAAATTCCCTAATTAAAAATTCCATGGATTTTGAATATTCTTATTTTCTAAAATAGGAAACTAAAAACATCCTCAAATCACTCAACCTATTCCAAATCCAAGGTCAAAACCCTTTTTTCAATAAAAATTAAATGTAAAGAGAGAAGTGTGAAAACAAGGTCTATGATCAAATCCCCATGTAATCATCATTTATGACATGATATTACACACTCAAAAATTTCATAAGTGCATCTTCTTACAAATTCATACCTCTTCTTACAAAATCAACCTCTCTAATTCAATGGGATATATGACCAATCCTTTACCATTAATCTTCAACCTAGATCAATGTCTCTCATCAGTTCATAAAGTCTATAAATAGAGAGCTTCATCTCCATTATAAACAAGATTTTATATGAAAAAAAGTGTTGTGACTTATCCATAAATAGATTAAATTAATAAACATCATATAATCAAAAACATCCATATTATGAGGGGAAGTGTTGTTAAGTTCTCCATGTGATTCACAAAATGATTTACAATTACATACTCCTCAAATCTAGAGAAAAATCATAGTGATAAAAGGTAAGTAAAGGTATATCAAGTTTTTTTCATTTAATTTCATTCCTTTTAGCTTAATCTGAAGTTATGTGTTACATTTTTTATCTATAAATTACATTTATACATTTTACTTTAATTATATAATGATTTAATAACTTGATACTAATCTTTATTTTATGTACACACTAGTGTTTTTCAATCATATGAGTCTCTAGTGGATAATGGTTATGAAATGTCATTTTATAGTAACAATTTTGGAATTATTTCATATGGAACTCAAAAAAATTACAATAAAACCTAGTGGGTAATTTTTAATTTGATCAAAGAGTTATTTATCAAGCATATGTGGTACCTAAAATTAGATAGAACTAAGGAGTGGGATAGTAGAAATGGAGTGGCCTTGTTTGGAGAGTAGAGATAGATAAAATAGAATTTTGGATAAATTTGAAAGTGAGTTTATGTTATATGGAAAGTTGGATAGGTATTTTTAAAATCATAATTTGCTTAAGAGGTAAGGGTCATCTGCATAATAAGTGATAGAAGGGTAGTGAAGGACTATGGAATAAGGCAAGAGATAAGTGTGTATAAGGATTGGTCACAATTACATTATTTTAAAAATAAATTTTAATTTACTTGACTAAATTTTACCATATTTTATTCTAGTAATGCATAAAATCAAAAGTACTAGAGTAAAAACAAAAGTTATAACTAAACTTACATATAAAGAACAATATTGAATGTGAACCATGTGATAAATTGTGCCTCATCTAAAACTAAAATTAAACATGTATAAATCAATACTTACTTAAGATTGAAATCTTAAATTAAATATAAAAATATTGTAGATAAAAATAACAAGGAAAAAATACACTTTTTAAGGTATATAAATCACTATGATTCTCTAGTCTAAAACTGGTGAGTGTAGAAGGAAGGACCCATGGAGTTTTTCTATGTTAAAACACTTGGATTTTATTTTTCATTTCATAATACTCATTAGAATGAAATTATAATTAATAATTAAAGTTTTTTTTGACTTTATGATCACATACCCAAGGTAGTAGAGTAGCTTATAATCTTTGCATGAATTCAAATAGATCATTTTGGTGCATAACTGGTGCAAAAATGTGAACCAACCACTAAAAATGGAATAAATTTCATTTATAGTGTGAAACTAGGGGGAAATGGTCCAAAATATCTCATGATCTAATTATAGTGTATACATTGTAGAGAATTACAAGTACTATCACTTCATCCATGAAATTGGTGCAAAACTAAGTAATAAAGTGGTCATATGTCATGAAAATGCCCCCAATATGATATATGGGTGTGTATATATTCTAAAATTGAGTATTATCAAGTGATTTTTGAAAACACAGATGTGAAAATCATGGACCACATGTTGTGCATGATACCCCCATACTGAGAAAAATTTGAGACAAACTTGTGTAAAGACCTAAAACTTAATTCTAAGAAATAATATAGATGATCTATAAACTAAGTGACACTGATAATTATAGAAACTATTATTATTTTTATTTTTGGGACAATAATATGTTATTATAGACATGATTGTCCTATACCCTTATCCAAATAGAGTGTATTTGTCTAAAACTTATTTCTCAATGATTTCTAAATATAGATCATGATCAACAATGTAAATCCTCCTAGTTTATGTCTATTTTACATTTTTTCAGCTTAGTCTCCAAGACACGCCATTATGTATGCCCCCACTTTTGAGATGAGTTATGAAACATGCATAATAACTTATATTAAAATAAAAGGTTATGTCTGATATTATGAAAAGATGTAAATATAAATAATAATGATAGCATGAAGAGAATGAAATCATCATATATAAATTGAGAAAAATAGTGATATAATATACATGTGGAAAAAGGCATACATAATGACATTATAAATATGGATGTTAATAATTATTCACATAGATAAGTGATCAAAATTGAGTAATGAAAGATAAATATAACTACTCATGGACTAATACATGGTATTGTTTATGGAATTTGGAAATTTGGAAGATGCATGATGTCCATCATGGCATCAAAAATTGAGTAACTAAATGTCATAGCCATGACACGTGCACACACATAAACAAAAATTAATTTAAAAAATCACACAAAATTTAAAATATAAGGCTAATGGGGCCACATACAAATGACATATTCAAATGTCACTCACACACATAAAAACATACAGTAGGCCTAGATCCACATGCAAGGACATGTTCAAATGTCCACAACCTGAAAATTATGAGTATACACAAACATGAATCATAAAAGTTAAAATGCAAATAATTCAAGATTAAATGTAAGTGATCAACATTAGAAATTCATAACATTAGTATATTTATCAACTTATGTATCTTGTAAGATATCATTACAAAATTAAGTTATAAATATCTATAAATTTTGCATAGTGTAAGGGACTAAGGTATGAAAAATAAGGGATAAATTAATAATTATATAAACTATGTAAGAGATTCCTCCATTGAAATTTATGATATATAAACAAGATAAATGAGGCTTGTGTATTATTTAGATATAATAACTAATATCATGTTCACTAGGACAAGTATAATATAATTAGACTACAACATAGTGCATTAGTGTCTCAGTAGAATAAGTTTGTCTATACAACATTTTGGGGTCTAAGATAGTGTAATAAAATGAAAATTTATTTGGAAATGGAAACTAATATGTTCTAAATTCACTCATGTACACTGATGATTTTATATAAACACACACACACACACACATATATATATAAAGATAAAGAGAGAGAGAGAGAAATATTATTATTATGAGAATAGATTAACTAATGTAAATGAACTAAACAATTCATTCATAGGTCTTATTTTTTTATTTTATATATTTTTTGTATTTTTTAATATATGAAATAAAATTATAATATAATAATCAAAAAACACATCCAAAGGATGTGGATAATTTAAAGGTGAATCTGGTGGTATTTCATTGAGTGATAGATATTAAATCATGTCAAACTCCCATAGATCATAATCACTATGGTCATAATATCATTCATGTTATATAAATTTAGCCTTATATTTTGTTTTGTTATGATTTTTTTTTTGATTAATTAAGGTGGCAAACTAGGGGCTGAACCCTATATAGTCAAAAAAGATAGGAAGCCTAGCAAATAAAAGATGCCAGCACCAAACCAATGGCACAACTGAGAAACAAAGTCAGAAGCAAAACAAAACACTAGAAAGACTAGATTTAGAAAGGATGAAACTACATAACTAGAGAATTAACAAGATCCTTAAGATTCTCATTATCTGCATTGTCAACATTCCCTAGATTATCCACCACTTCCATGATCCGTAATGGCCTTCTCCACATGGACCGCCTTTGAAAGCTATCTTCATCATCAATGTGCATCATTACTACTCCATCATCTCCTTCTGAATGATCTCTCTAATGTTTGGGGGTATATGAGCCCCTTATCGCCATACCCTCCATCCTGAGAATTGCTGACCAAGGTTGGCACAAGCATCAGCGACCTTGTTACCTACTCTATAGGTGTGGGTAATCTCAACTTCGAAAAACTTTTGTAAAAGAAACTGGATGTCTATAATGATGTCTTTTAGATGGATACCAATGTTAGATGCTTTATTAACGATATCTATGATCAAATTAGAATCTCCTTGAATATTCAAATTTATAATTCCTAGGGATATAGCTAACTTTAATCCCCAAAGTAAGGCCATAGCTTCAGTATAGTTATTGCTCTGGCAACCCATGCCACCAGCATAGATAGCAGACATCCCTCATTTTTCATTTCTTATTATTCCTCCTCCACTTGCTTCACCACTCAACTTGGATGCCCCATCAAAATTGAGTTTCATCCAATTGGGTTTAGGTGGTATCCATTTAGTATGAAGTCTCTGAAGAATTTTGGAATTATCATGCCCAGGGATAAGGTTTAAAACCTTCCATTTGGAAGCAATTTGAATTTCAAATTCAAATAGGGGTTTCTCCACAACACTAATATGAGATATTGTAACACTTTTAAAGATGGTCCTAGCAAAGGAGTTAAACACCTGAGTAGCATTTCTAGCAGTGTCCCTAAAAATTTTGTGATTTCGCTCTATCCATAAAGTCTAACTCAAGCATGGTAGAGATTTCTTCCATAGTTCCTTAATCTAGGGATGTGTGAAGGTTGAGTTCTAGCTGAGAATTAATTCTTTAAGGTTAGAATTGCAAAACCATTCAATGCCAAAGTTGTTAAGTATTTTTCCCCATAAATCTTGGGTAAACTCATAGTGTATGAATAGGTGTGAAACTGATTCCTCTCTAGAACCACATAGAAAATATCTATTGACCAAAGTAAACCCCCTATTTTGAAGGTTATCCTAAGTAAGGATTTTGTTTTGGGTAGCAGCCCACCAAAACAAGTTAATCTCTAGAATGAGTTTATGATTCCAAACCTTTTTCCATACCTCCTTATTCTGAGCTTCAAGTGTAAGCAGATGATAGGCAAATTTGATAGAGAATGAGCCATTCTTATTTGGCCACCAGTATTGTTCATCCTCCTGAGGGAAGAGTGGGATTCTGATCTCCTGAACACATTGCTGGATCTCTTGAATTCTTGGGATAAGCTTAGGCCTGTGCACACAATAATCCAAAAGGTTTTTCTAGCTCCTTATCCCATTGTTATTTTCCATATAATCACTAACCCTATCACCAAAAAATTGAGTATTTAGGCCTATAATTTCTCCATAGTTTCCTTGGGAGATGAGAGGCTTGTCCCTTAACCAATTATCCTCCTAGAATTTAATTTTTTAGCCATTTCCAAGCTTTCACCTAATTCCCTATTTCAGAAGACTTCTACTTTTTAGCATTTTATTCCATATCACAGACCCCTAGGGTAATCTCGCCTGTTGAAGAAAGTTGGAATCATAAATGCTATGCATGTATTTGGCATACATTATTTCCCCCCACTCACTGTTGTTGTGAATTAGATTCCAACTAACTTTTGAGAGGAGGGATTTATTCATTTTCCTGATGGATCTTATATTAAGTCCACCATGAGATTTTTGGAGACACACTTTTTCCCATTTAACTAAAGACATTCTATGTTTGTCTTCCACTCCCATCCATAAAAATTTCCTTTGGATCTATTCTAGCTTTTCAACAAAATACATAGGAATTTTAAAAAGAGACATGAAGTAAGTAGGAATACCTTGCAAGGATGTCCAAAGAAGTTGCAGCTTACCCACACTACTGAGTAGTTTCCCCTTCCACCCAAGAAGTTTCCTCTGTGTACATTCCACAATACCATTCCAAAAACCTGAATATACCTCTTTGAATGAGAGTGGGAGACCTAGGTAGGTATCTGGTAGGCTAGCCTCAGCATAATCTAAGATATCAATGATTATACGTCTAAGTTCATTAGGAGTGTTGAAGAAGTACACATTGCTTTTCTAGAAATTTATTCTTTGTCTAGATTCTCTGGCATAATCATTAAGTATATTCTTCCATCTTCTAGCTTCGATCATTGATGAGATACCAAATAAGATGGTATCATCCACAAACTACTGTATAACCATAGGATGAAGGGAAGAGGCAGGTTTGATGCCTACTAGCTTTTTTGAAACTATATTAGCTTGTATCTTCCCAGTGCCTCAACCATAATGATGAATAGGTACAAGGAAAGAGGGTCTCCCTGATGAATTCCTCTTGAGGAGGAGAAAAACCCTCTAGGAACACCATTAACCAGCACTGAGAATTTAGCAGAAGAGACCACATTCCATAATAAGAAAGATAATTTATCATTAAACCCAAATTTTCTAATCACTTCGAATAGAAAAGTCCATGAGACTCTATCATAAGCTTTGGATATATCAAGCTTGTGGGCCATCCTAGGGATCTTGCTCTTATCCATGGAGTGGATAGTCTCATGTGTGGTGATCAAAGCATCAAGAATTTATCTGCTCAGGATGAAACCTTTTTAAGCGAGAGAAATAATTTTGTCAAGCAACGGTTGAATTCTCAAAATGAACAGTTTAGCACATATCTTATACACATTGTTGCATAAGCTAATGGTTCTAAAATTAGTAAGGTGTAAAGGTTGAGATTTTTATGAATAAGTACAATGAAGTTATTATTGACTTGTTTCAAAAAATTTCTAGATCTAAAAAAATCATGAACTGCAGTCGTGAGGTCCGCTCCAACAATCTCCCAATATTCTTGAAAGAATATAAGAGGAAAGCCATCAAGACGCGGGGCTTTAAAAGCACCCATGGAGAATAAAATAACATGTACTTCTTCATCGGATATGGGCTTTAACATTTCTAGATTGTCTTCTTCTGTTATCAAATAGGGGATTTTATCAATGAATTGACTCATAGATCTATCAATTCTATCATTATTGTTTTCTTTCATGAGCAGATTCTGAAAGAACACCCTGGCTTGATCTCCTATTTCATTATCCTCAGTAATAATGTCTCCATTATCTAAGACAAGCTTAGTTATTGAGTTGGCTTTTCTATGTTTCATAGCTGAGAGATGAAAAAAAGTAGTGTTCCTATCACCCTCTTTGAGCCATTGAACATGGGATTTTTGTTTCTAGAAAACCTCTTCCCTTTCCATCAGATTCTCCCATTCTAAAGACACACTGTTCTCTTCTTCTAGGGTGCCCTCAAAATCATCCCCTTGATCAATCAGTTACTGAATAGCCTTGAGTTTTCCCATTATATTTTTCTTCTATTGGAAAACCTGCCCAAAATTGTATCTATTCAATCCATAAACTTCTTGTTTAATGTGCTGGAGTTTCTTGACTATTCTAAACATGGGAGTACCTTGAATGGGAATATTCCACCATTGAGCCACCATTTGTCTAAAACCTTTGTGTTTAATCCACATAGATTCAAAATGGAATGGAGGAGGTCTATGATGTCCTTGATCTCTCTAATTAAGGATAATTGGGCAGTGGCCAGACATGGTTTTGGGTAGAGCCTACACCTGCATATTCTGATAATCATTGTAGTTGCTTGATATTAGAAATCTATCTAATTTAACCTAAATCATTTGATCTCCTCTTCTTTTATTGGTCTAAGTAAAATTTTGGTTCTACAACTCTATGTCCAATAATCCTCAATCATTGATGAATTCAACAAAGTTGAACATGTTATCTAAGTAATTAATAATTCCACCCTATTTTTTAGAAGGGTATAAAGGTGTGTTAAAATTGACAGCTAACATCCATTTATAATTCTTAGGATTATTCTTATAGCTACTCAAATCTATCCATAATTCTATCTCAAAGCTCTGTTATTCAGTGCATAAACATTTACCAACATCCAATTCAAGGAATTCAAGGAAAAATTGGTAATCAAAAAGTGCTTATGATGGGCCATAAGAGATCCTTGGATTTTAGCACTATTCCACATAGTGACAATCCCTCCTGAAGCCCCTTTAGCAGGACTAATACAAAAAGCTGCCTTAGGCCATATATAGTCAACAATTTTTGCAAAATTCTCCTCTTTCATCTTGACTTCTTAGAGTAATAGAATATCTAGTTTATTATCTAAAATGCAGTTTTTAACCTCAAACTACTTTGAGGGACTGTTAAAGGCCCTCAAATTCAATGATAATATTGTCATTTAGAGAGTTTGGAGGGTTGGGACTCTAGTGTTTTCTATTTTCCACTGGCAATCTCCCTAGCAATCTCTCTTTGTTTTATTTCCCTTAGGGTTGGCCTCCCTTGTTTGGGCTCAGTACCAACATCTGCATATTTTTTACCTTTCTGAATCTTTTTCTTTGGGGTAACCCATTCTTCCTATTCATTGCTGCCATCTTGTCCTACTACCCCTATTGCCAAGTAGTTTCCTACCTGGCCTCCATCTTCCATATCACTTAAAAATTCTGTATTTGACTATGGATCTGGTACTCATTGAGTGTGACTTTTAGGTGTTACTTCTTCCTATCCAATCCTTGAAACTATGTCATATTCATTGACTTCCTTTAGCAAAAGGTCCCCTCCTACCCCTTAAACATATTAGTCTATTTTTCTAAAGTGTAGACTGTGTTAAATGTGGCCTTGTAATCTTACCCAAGTAGGTGCTAAATGTCAGATACTATATTCTCCTTTGGGACCTCTTTTCCCTCACTACTGATGATATCCTTCTTTCACTGCTAGGGGTAGCCTCCTTTCCCTTCCCCTCCTCTCCTTTTCCTGTATTGTCAAGAATTTACACATTATTCTCTATTTCTTGCTTGTTGTTTGCTTACTCCTCCTCTACATTCTGGGAATCCTCTTTCATCCCCCTTTACTTCACTTTGAATTGTGTCATTGGATGTTCCTTCCTCTTACATATTTGATAGAAAGTGGTAGCATTCTCATAAGTAATTGGCTAAGTCTAGGTTCCATATTTAGAGTTAAGCTCAATGGATGTAGCAAGAGTCTTATTTATTTCAACATTAACACAGATTCAAGCAAACACACATCTGGACTTAGTTCTGTTTATATGATTTGAGGTGACATATTGACCAATAGAATTTCCAATGGCTATGAAGATTTTTTCATCCTAGAATTACAAAGGGAATCTTGGTAATCTTACCCAAGTAGGTGCTATCTTATTGAGGTTTGAGTTAGGATCAAATCTTTTTTTCCATGAGCATAAGACTAGAGAATGTGGTCCAAATAGCCAGGGACCTCCAGCAAGGGTAGCAATCATGTCCTCCCTGTTCATAAATCTAAAAAGGAAAAAACCTCTAACCATGGCTATGATTGAAACACTACCTTTGACTTTCCACCTAGATAGAATCCATCTTCTAAGCATTTTGATATTAGGATGGAAAGAAAAAAACTTACCAACCAGCATAAGGTCCATGGATGCCACTATTTCCTCCACCAGATCATCTAGGATACTCAATGCCTTTCCCTTCGAGAGAATGGGGAGGCTTGACATGCCTTTTGATGGACACGTCTTTTCACCTATGAGTGCCTTCTTCATCCATTGGATGGACTGTCCCCTAATAGATTCTTGGATAGATCCCCAGAGGTATTGCTACTTGAAGTGACCTCCATTAGATCTATGGTCCCGCCTGTCACACTTAGGGGCCCCAACCAGGCAGGAAAAAACCAGTTTTAAATATTGTCCACACGCTTTGCTCATCCGCTCCCAAATTTTGTCAATGTTAAGTTATGAATATTTTTCATCTATATGCATGTTTATATATTATGTATGAAGCCTTATGTGTAATTTTTCTATAAACCAAATTTGAACCCTATCTTGTAGTTTTGAATCTATGATTATCATCCATATCATCATGAATAATGTGAATTGTATTATCCTCAAATTTGACCATTTTCATATATTATATTTCATGTGACCATTTTTGACCCAATCTAGAACCAATGTGATTCACAAGTTATATAAAAAAAAGTCATGCATCTACAACTTTCAGACAATATGCAATTGGTAGGGTCATATGACCTATTGAATCATGAAAATGTATGTCTCTGTTTAATTCATCTTGATCATGATCTATATGTTTATTAAATTCAAGTGTACAAATATTTGGATCTGTGTCCTCATGTGTTTCTTCCTTATTGTTGAGCCATAGTACGTTGTGGTATGGATTGTATAATATGAATGGTGCCTTTAGAGTTATATTTTAAAAGTTTATGTTGTAATGTTTCACAAAGTATTTGTGGCATGCCCTGTAATTATGTGAGAGTGAAAAAATGGGTTTCCCTCTTTATTTGACATATTTCTAGTGGATCTATGTTGTATTGTTTGGAAATAAAGTCATTAATTATCAATTAAAAAAATTAACATCACATGTGGCCTATAATGTTAATTGTTGGCATGGATTCTAATAATTGGTTTTATATCCACAAGTTCCACATTATTTACTTAAATTGTAAATGGTGACTTGTTCAAACCTATAATTCATTGATTTATGTATTTTTCCTTGTGTTATCGATAAATTATAATATTTACAAAGATATTTTTCCATGATACCCTTGAAAAAATTATGTTATGTGTAGTAGTTATATTATAATAAATATTCTTTCCTTTATTAATATTTGACATTAATATATTTACTTTATCTATATTCACCAAAATTATTTTCTTTGAATCATCTCTATATTCAGCTAGATTAACTGGTGTGAAATTAAAACCACATAAATAATCATAATGTTCATTTTAATTGCATTTGTATAATCATAAGTAGTAACAAAACCATCATCAGTGTCTTTTATAGATATGAAATTTGGATTTTCTAAATTGACTAGTAAAGGTTATTCTTGCACCTTTTCCTCTTATACTTATTTTTAAGTGAGTGTTGTAGCTATGGTGTATTTGTATATTTTAACTTTTGATCATTTGTACTGGAATCACCCAAATCATAAATGTACATTTTATCTATAGGTATGATATATGGCGGTGGCACTATAATAGACTAACTAACTATGATTATTTCTTAGTAGTAGACTTTATAATCTTATAATATCTAAATTGTTGATTATTAAGGAATGTATATAAGTACCCATCCTATAAAAATTTAACACGCCTATGTAGATTAAAAATTACAACTTACATTTCATGTATCCATGGCCTACCCAATAGTAAATTAAGCTCAAATGATTTGTCATTACTTGTAATTAAGTAGATAAATTTTTGGGGCCCACGTAATAGCCAAAGTAATAAACCCCAAATATTGGTAAGGCACATCAAATCATTGGATATTATTATATGTATTTTCAAAAAAATCCATGTTAGTACTCAATATCTGTATAATGTGAAATTGAAAATATTCAAACCTAAACTAGTATCAATCAAAACCCTTTTTATTATTTTGATTTTCATTTAAACTTGTATAAACAAAGGAATATTTTTATCAATAGTTTATTATGAATGAAAGCCCTCATTTCGAAAAGAGATATCACCATCAATATGTTTTGTAGTGTTGAAAACATATACAAATTAATAAGGTTCTATGTGAAGAGACACAGGTGTCTTATTCAATGCTTGGTATAGAATATACTTGAAAATAGTATCTTTCTAAAGTAATTCTAACATAGAAATCTTAGCTAGTGTATTACTTAATCGATCAAACATCTCATATCCTATATGTTGATTAACTAGTCCCATTGGATTGGGTTGGGGACAAGGAGGAATATCTAATTTTTTTACTCTTACCTTTATTGATGAGGCACATGACCTAATTTTGTGACAACATCTAATGTTATAGGGTATAGTATAATTCTTTGGTGAATATTAGAGGTAGGATATGAGCTAGTATATTTGTTAGGTCTAAGGGTAGGAGGAATAAAAGGAACCATTTGAGACCTCTAACACCTAGTAGTACAACATGTGGAAACTCAAATTAGGTCATGAAACTATAAGAATCATATAATTGCTCCATATTAATCTCTTGAATGATATAATATGTTATCTTTTCCCTTAAATTATGCAACCATGGGCCTACATACATGGAAAATATTTTACATGTTAGAGGAAAACAACATGTAAATAACACTAATAAACATTAAACCAATAAACAATAGATATATTAAATCATTATGATAATTATGAATATGGAAATCATAAAATTAGGAATATGAAACCCTAATAGGAATGCTAAAAATAAAATTAAACCCTAATGGGAGCTAGGGCTTTAGGATATTCAACCAATAAATGGGTTCACCAATATGTTGGATCAAATTTGGAAAATATACAATTAATTACATGATTAATAAAAATTATGAATAAAATTATAATGATACATATATGAAATAAATGACACAAATTAGTTTGGAAATTTTTAAAGATAGAAAGATTTTAAAATGGGAAATGCTAGAAGGAAATAACTTAGCTAGAAAACATGAATTTAGGATTGTAAATTCAACTATTAAATCAATTATATTTGTCTACAATGATGATGTGAATCAAGAATAATTTTACTCTTTCATTGAATATAAGACCTCTAGAATTAGATAGGGGTGTCCTTCACTATTGTCCTTAGGAAATGCCAATGTCTAGTGAGGGCTTGCTCTCTATGACTAATGTGACAAGTTCACTTTGTGTGTATGTTGTATTTTATTATGCAAGAGATCTCAATATTTTATGGAACTATTATGTACCTTATTCTTCACTGTTAACCATATCTCAATAGAATATGAATGATAAATGGAATAAAATAGAAAAAAGGATTTATTTTTGAATTTGTTCTTGAACTAAACACCATGTGTGTTTAAAATTTCCTACATACCAATACTATAAAGAGGGATCAAACTTCATGTATTTATCCCATGATATAATGATGTGTGTGAAAAACTAATGCAAAATTCTAACTGTTGGTGCAATCTTGGTGTGAATATGTGTTTCAAAAATGACTTGTGACCTTTGAGGTGAATACAAACTTAGATCAAAGATACTAGGTTTATGTGGCCTTTGTATATGAAAAAATATTTGCTTTTATCTCATTGTACAATTATATTTTCTAGTGTTTTTTTATCATATGAGCCTCTAGTGGATAATGGCTAGAAATTATGGATTTATAATAATGATTTAATAATTATTTTATATGGGACTCACATTAGGTAAATTTTAATTTGATTGAATATATTTTGTTTGGTGGGACAATATGTATGGTGGAATTAGATAAAACTAGGTACTAGGATAGTCAAAATGGAAGGACCATGTACAAAGAGCAAAGATAGTTAAATTGGAATTATGGATCAGTTTCAAAGTGAATTTAGGATATTTATAAAATTGATTAGGGATGTTTACAATCAAAATTTTCTTAAGAGGTAAGGGTCATAAACATAAAAAAAGAAGTAAGAGTGGTCAAGGACCATGGAATCAAGCATGAGGTAAGTTTGTATAAGGAGTGGTCACAGCTACATTATTTTAGAAATATAAGTTAATTTATTTTCTACATAAACCATGTTTTATATTTTTGTAGTTATATGTAATAATAAGACAAGGTATATGACACAAAAATGCAATTACAACACATGAAATAAAAGAAGAAAGGTTCACAAACTTGAATAATGTGATGAGGATGATTATAATAACCTATGAATTCCTTCAGACCTTAATTCATGCTATGAAATAATTTCTTGATAAGTATGTTGTCATCATATAAAATACTAGTCTAAGTCATACGATTATGTTTAATAGTCAAAGGGTCAAGGTAAATGAAACATTACAAGAAATATGAAAAAAATGGATTGAATAATGTTAACACAAATAGAATTCAAGGACCATGTGATGTATATAAAATAGAATAATGTAATTAAGATCAATAAAAACTATAAATAAAAGTTATATATTTTAGGATGGTGTTGAAAATATACAAATATCATGAGAATATCCATGCACACAATTAATATGTGTATACCTTATTAAGTAATTCATAAGAGATATGATACATGTAAAGGTATCTATATATTAAAAAAATGATTGCTTAACATGATGTTACTATTTAACCATAAAAAAAATTAAGAAATGTCCCTTATAGGATAGCAAAAAGTGTAATCATAAGAATATCTAGCTAGATTATCCCACCTATTACCTAACTCAAGGTATACCATGAAAATAAAGTGTGAAAATAGTGATTCATAAATACTCTTTAGTGTATGTAGATAGGTATTAAGTATATCTTATGACTAAGATAAAAGAAAATAAAAAATGTCATTTATTTTATATTTTATAAATGTATTTTTATTTTTGTAATTTAATACAAAGTAAATAGTAGAAAGAAGTCACATGTAAGGCACAACATATATAAGAATAACTACTATGTTCAAAACTAGGCTACATTAAATATGTGTCAATCAGGATCAACATATGGGTTAGAAAGGATATCATATGATGCTATAAATACTTATATCTAAAGAAGAATAAAAATAATGTATTACTTTATGTATCAAAAAAATGATCATGATATGTGTAATAATTGTCATCATCTAAGAGAATCACATGCATATAATGTGGTGTGGGAATATTGATGTTTTTATGATAAGGAATTTATCTAAGATCTTATTTCCTTAGGTATTCCAAACAAAAAATTTACCTTGACTAATGGATTTATGAATATCATTCCTTTTTACCATTATTTTGTAGAGTTCAACATAATTCTATTCTATTCTCCCATGTATACACATACATTAAATTCATCTAATTATATATTTGTATCATTAGTTTTTAAAAATTCAATTTACACACCCATCATTATCAATACTAAGGTATTTTCATGAAATATTTTTAGCATAATGGTAAGTTGATCTATCCATGTGTTACTTTCATTTTATTTATTTCATGTATCATCATTCATTTTAAAACAATTGATTTTACCTTCTATGTTGTTACATTTTATTCCAAAACACCATTCTGTATTAGGCTATTGTGACACATGATGACATTTTGGTGGGAAAATTTATACACCTATATTTTTCATTATTGATTGTTTCTTTTTCAAGACTCAATGACATATTTTTCTCTCTGGGTTTACATCTTAAGAAGTGCATGAATATTGGGGTTGGGATAGATCATGGTAATTTACGTGATATTTATGTCATATGATTACATATTATACCTATTTACACTCATTATATTTATATTTGATCATTATATCATCCTCCAACACTCTTTTAATTAATTTTCATCTTTTTTGCTTAGTTTTAGGCTTCATCTTAACTAAATAAATAATAATCAAGTTATTTATATTTTCAAACCTACAATTATAATTTTACCATCCATTAATAACATAACATAATTCCTTTTCCTAGATGTGTCACTTTCTAATTATATCAATCCCATTCAATATAGATGTTTTTTTTATTTTTTAGTTTTTAACTATATCAAAGTGGCTAATGTAGTAACATTATATATCCAAGTCTGTATACTTTGTCAATTTAGATTGAGTATGTCAGAATATTTGACAATTCACTTTTAAGAGTTGGATCCATATATGCATGGTTATTAGAAATGATTTTTATAATAAAACCATGCCATTTTAATATTCCTGTGCAAAAAAATGTGTTTTTTATTTTAAACCTTTTAGGACATAGTGAAAGTAAATCCTATGTTTGTTAAATGTCTGAGTATACTAAATTAGGTTAATAATATATAATAAATAAAGACACTAATTTTTTACTTAATTGACTAACTTTGACCTTTCTAAAAATATCAATAAATAATGCAAGTAATATCTTAGATAGAAATTGACTAAGATGGGTGATATGGAGGCTAAAAACTAAGGTATACATTGGTATGAGTGTCACAAATAGGATCCCAATGTTAGAACCAATCCTAGATAGTAATACTCTATTTCGATAATAGTTACATTATTGGATATGTGGTGATAGTGTCCTCTATACAGGACTATCTTGAGCTTTTAGGTGTACCTATGTCTAGATCTATGAGGTATATTCCTATGTGAATGAATTTGGAAACCTTGTATATTGCCTATTTTAAATGAATTTGTGATCAAACCCTAATTCTTAATTTTTCTAGGGAATTCAGTTGATACAAGCTAAAAAGTGTGTTTGTTAGTAAGATAGACTGGACATCCTCAACACCTCACTATGATGAGAGTTTCTTATATAATAATACTCCTAAGAGGGATCAAGTCGAATGTAGTTCTCCCCACCTAAGTTCTAGTGCAAGTGTAATTGAAAATAATATGATAGTTAACTTGATTGTTTTGAATGTGTTTAAGATTGGAAATATGGGTAATCTGAGATTAGGATTGTTGCAGAGTTTATAGAAGTAGGTGATAATAGGGATTGATAACCTTAATTATGCACAACTTTTTCTAAGTTTTCATATGTATTTTGCATCTGATTTACATCTAGTGGATAAAGGGATAAATTTCAAGTATATATACCATTATGATTCTTGTACAAGTGTTAAAATAGGTCTAGGATGAACCTAAGAGGTTTTATATTTGAAAAGATATCTATTTATGGAAAAGGGAGGGAAAGGACATTAATGCCATTATTGGGACACTATCACCATGTGGTGTTACTATCCTTTTTATGGTGCTAGTGTTCATGTGGTAGAGCACTAGGCACAAAGGCCTAATATGAAATAATGAAGGTCTTGGACTACTTTAGGGATAGCTACAAATTATTATGGCCTACATGAAGGTTAGATAATTTTGAAAATAGGATCTAGAATAGGTATAGGGATAAACTCAGAATATGTAGTCTCAAGTAGAACTCTTAGCAATCAAATACAAATTTTAGGTGATTACATTCCCCCCTTTATTCTAGAAATGAAGTAATGAAAAAGGACTAAGATAAATGAAAAATAATTATACCTAGACTTACCTAAGAGGTGAAGCCTATGAAGTTTGGTATGAGTATGTGAATCATGCTCTAATGCATGTATTATGAGTGAAATATACATAAATTAGTCCTTACTTAAGAGATATCAAAAGCAAAGATTAAATTAAGTAAAGAAGTAAAACTAGTAAAGGGATAAGAGAGGAGAAAGAAACAAATACACATCACTAGGTTGTGAACCAATACATAAACTAAGTAACAAATTATGTGTGTGCATGCATCTAGTGATCAATCAGTGATAAATTAGAATAACCTAGTGTATTTCTCATTACTCATATATGGGTTTCTCAATAACTCAATCTAGGTTGACTCCATCATTACCTACCCCTACTTGGTGGATCATGATGTGTGAATAGATTGGATTGGACTGATGGTGTGTCTAACCCTCTCATGTAAGTGGATCAAATAATCAAATAGACTATGAATTCATCATTTCCCACCAATGTGTAGTAGATTCATCTAAAATTAAAATTGTACAATGTAACTAGAAATGTCTAACTGGGTATGTCAGCTTTTCAACCACTTGAGTATATTAGGTAGCTAAAAGCCACTTGAGAATGCCAACCATTGTAGATAGAATAAAGAATGAACTAGTGTGTAACCTAGAATATGATTTTAGATGTATAAAATGTAGATAATGATATGGAATTTGTCATTCCATCTGATCACTTGATGTGTAAGTGAGCATACAAAAATAATGTGTCATGCACATGTCCCCAAATCTAATATCTGAGCATATAGACTCTAGACTGAGTTGTAATAATTTGTATCTAAGTATATTAAATTAAAATGGTAATGTTCATGTCATTCATGATGCTACAATATATTTGAATTGATATGAATCTAAGCTAAACTAGTAAATATGTAATTGAACTTGTGCAAACTTGTATTTTACCTATTGCATGTTTCTAGCTAATCTAGTTTTTTTCTAAAAATAAGGCTACTAGATAGTAGTACCATATATTTTATATTAGTGACATGTGGTTCTAGTGTCCCAATTTGGGCTCTATCTTTAATTTTCTCTTATTTCTATGTAATTATACTAATCTTTGTCTCCCTCTATTTACATGAGTCTTATTTATATAATCTAAGCCTCTATGCTAAAAAATGTATTGTGAGTGAATTATAGGAGCTTTATATTTATGAAAAACCCCTATGAATTGCCCATTTTTTTAAGGGAGTTGTTGAACCTATGAAATCGCACTTAAAATAAAAATATCTATAAGATGTGTGTTAGTCAGAGCATATATGATATCTTCATAATAATCCAATATTTTGTGCATACAGAACATTCAAATTTAAGATAATTTGAGAATAAGTTTGTAATGTATGATGTATGTCATGTATATCATTTAAGAGGGTCTTAATATCAATATAATAATGAATTTAACAATAAATCTAAGTAATAACTAGGTATCTACCTAAGGGGATGGGGTATGATGTCCATCACCACACCCAATTAGAGAGGGGAGATGCATGAGTCCCTCATGTCATTTAAAAATGGAGTGTGTAACAATAAATATACAAGTTTCATGGTCATGACACGTATAAGTAATCATACATGCAACACACATGAGAGACATAAAGTAGGCCAAGGGGCCATATTATGAGGGACATGGGCATATGTCACTAAATTTGAGAAAACAAGACATACAAGGACATGTTCAAATGTCCACATATGTAAGAAAAAAATAATTTATATTAGATCCACATATAAGGATATGTGATAAATCTTACATACACAATTAGGAAAATCACACACAAGGACATGGGCACATGTCTAAAGCATACATACTATGAATACAAGTGGTATAGATCCAAAGATAAATGGCATATTTAATTCCTTTTAATAAAATAATCATAGAAATGTGCTTAAGTCTAAACTATGTAAGCTCGAAATAAAAGTATGCATGCATATGTAATATAAATCTATGTAATAGATAGGATGTAGATATGTTGAGTCTAAAGTAGTAATAGCGAACATAAAATTTGAGTAAGTGTAGCATGACAAATATCATGATATAAAAATTCTAAAGCTATGATTTAGAGTATATAAATATACAACATGGTAATAAAAATTGTGTATAGGGTGCCCCCAAGTGGTCAAATGTGTCAAATGAAAAACCTGTGTATTAGTGTATATGCACTTAACAGGTAGATAATAGAAAATCTAGATTAGTGTAGTGGACTTGAGTCCTATATCAATCTGAAATCACTCAAAAAAAAAAAAGTGAAGCATGTATGTATATAAAACCAACTATATTAAGATATATATCATATGTAGTTTCTAAAAAATATAAGCGTAAACATGGCAATGCATATAATCTATAATTTTTTGTTTTCTGAGTAAATATTTGAATGTTTTTTTGTTTTTTCTATGTTATATTATTTTTGTATTTTATGGATATAATCTATGTACAATTAACATGAAAATGAAACTATATACAAGGATTAAGAGATAAGGAAACTGTGTACAAGAATGGAGGAACAATACTAACCAATGAGTCTCATGGGAGACTCACTATCAATGTGGCATGTGTCAAATAAAGGAACAATAAGCATGCATGCTATATAAAAGGGTAACTATGGTCCCAAAATATATTATAATAAGTGATATACGTATGGCCTTTCTTTTTTAATGATGTTAAGAATCTATGATACTGAATTTTATGTCTTGTGAACTATAGGGGTCTGAGGGAACCATCTGGTAGAATATGTTATAGGTGGCATAGGCACCCTATGCTAAGAACCCATAAAACTCAATAATACTAATCTAAGAAGAAAGTGAGGAGAGGGAGGCCCTATATAATATGTAACATATCTCTAATGTAGGGGTATTTCTAATAATGGTATCTATGGGAGAGTATGCATACGTGGTAACTCTATAAGAGTAGACTTCACTTTCACTAGTGGCTCAACTAAATTTTTTGGTGTACTGATAGTAATTTTGCTTAGATCTATAGCTAGTAACTAAGTTATAACTATATATGGGATAGGTAGAGGATATTCACATGAAATACCCTTAACTACGACCACCTAATTTACATGTATATATTTTAGGCATATATTTATGGTAGATGGGATGAATCAAAACTATTGTATCCATAGACTACCCAATAATATGCCAAATATACCTTCACTAGGTACTACTAAGAATCTAGTGGCCATTTATGCTAGTCAAACCTGTAGTGGAAGTAAAATGTCCTTGATGGAGATCTGAACATGGACACTAAAACTATTGATATCTATGTCTATAGGATATTTATCCTACTTTAAATAACCCAAATTCTATAAAAGTGTGATAGTGCACATTTCAATACTTTACCCATTTTCAACCATAACACTCTAGATAGGATGATGATCTATGTAGGCTCATATAAATAGTGTATATAACTATATAATCAATAATATACTACTTTGAGAAGGTGATGAGTGGTCTAGATGTAACTTTAGTATGGTGCACACCAATTATACTATGTAGAGGATGTGCCTCCTTTGTAGTAGTGAGATATTAAGCTAGTCATGGATGTCCCTGATATGTGTAATGAACACCTAAAGTGCTCCCTACCTCATTTGTTGTATGCTTTGGAAATGGATATGATAATATTTTCAATGCCTTAGCTTCCATTTTTTAACTTTGGGTACCTCTATGGGTGTGTCCACATTTATAATGTTAGCCTCTATTGAATCTTATATATATTATGTTTTGAGCCAATGAATTAGTTTATTGTATGGACTGGTGCCCTATGATATTCACATAATGCATTAGAATCATAGATATTTGTAAGAGGTCATGTCATATAAAATTATTTTATGGGAGGGAGAGATATGACATTGAATTCCAAGAGATGTTTTAAAACACGTGCTGGTTATTTTGTAAGGTTGGTGAAAACTCTGTGTGGAGGAGCTGATAAAACCAAGCAAGGAGATGGCTACGAATCTACATTAATTATGTCCCTTGGATCACTCTTATTTTTAGTGGCACTTACCTTGTATGGAGGATTAATATAACTCTTAATAGTTTATTCTAATACATTTGTATATTTTAGTTTCCCCATGGAGAGAAGATTGACTTCTCTATCTTTCACTATGTGGCATAAATATGTGAAGATTGAAAACTTATCAAACAAGATAACTTCAAGTAATTTTGGTATAATAATCTATTTGAATATGTTATAAAGTTATTTATCTATCATGGGGATAATCAACTTGGACAATATAGTCTTATATTATAGGACATATTCTACAATAAGCTCATTTGATTTGTGTTTCAATTATGCAACTTGAGCATATGAGATTTTATCACTGATGTTTACTGAAAAGTGTGATAGAAACATATCTACCAATGGATTGAATTTAGAGATAGAATTATTTGGTAGATCATAATACCATTTTAAGGCATAATCATTTAGACTACATAGAAACAACCTAGTGAGGATCCAATCATTGGACACATAGTCCAAATAGCTTTGTGAAAGGCTTAAAGATAGTGCTTTGGGTCAGAATTACCATTATAAAATGTAAGCTTAGGTTCCAT
>JARHVA010009327.1:0-295000 GCA_037957365.1 Torreya grandis | reverse complement strand
GGAAAATTATAATGTTAGGTCCATATATATACTTAAAAATATAATCATGTGGTCATGTATTTTGACCTTGGCATAGGCTATAATTCTTAAGATCTTTGAAAAATATTTAAAATGATTAAAATTTTGTGAAACACCCACATAGGGCATTGACCTAGAAAAATATAATAAGGATAACATGGAAATAAATATAGGTGAAATAAAAATAAAATGAAATAAATGTAGTTATTACCTTAGTATACTATGGATAGAATACAATGTTAGGGCATGCTCCCATGTCGGTACATTGGTGGTAGACTTTGCTGAATTCTATCCCTCAATTTTCCCATGAGATTTTTATTTATCAAAGGAATAAATAGGGAATGTTTAAAATGGTTATTTGAATTATTTATAAAGTTGAGAAGGCATCCACTCATCAAATAATAAGAAATTTAATGAAATAAATCAATGGGAATCATCCTTCAAATTTTATGTATAAATTAAGAAAATGGGGGTGAGAAGTATATTTATTTGTTAATTATTTGTACTCATCATTAGTGTACTTATTTTTTTTATGTAGATTAATAAAATGTTATGAAATAATGAAATTTACGGTCACATGGAGAATAAGGTGGAAAAAAATAAGGAGATGGGTATTCTACCAGTGTATTAGATTCCCTTATGTATCCCTCTACCTCCCTCTTATATACAATTTCTTTTGAATGCCACTCCTACCCCATGTGTATTTTCTTGATTCTCTCTTGAATTTTGTTGAAAATTGATGATTTTTTATGTTTATATTATTTATTATGATGATTTTTTTATTAGAAACATTAGTTTTATTCTTTATCTTCCCTTAAAGACTCGTTAAGTAGATTGGATTATTGATTTAATCATATGCCATAGAATGCTAAAAAATATCATGAGCATAAAACCTGATGATGGATTCCATTGATAGTGGGAGGAAACAAATGACCATTATAAGTTCAATAGTTTATTGTTTCCAAAACTCTATTTCTCAATGTCAAAAACCTAATTTCAATAATGCATGATGTGGGTGTATGTGTGTGTAGTTTATTTGTCATATGATTTTATAGAATTTTTATTTTTTTTATAGGACTATTGCATGTCCAATATGATGTTTGGGATGGCAAGGTCCACAAATGGAAACTTATTTTACACATTCCCCTTTAATTTTTCAAGTATGCATCAGAATATTGAAGGTGTGAGGAGTTTATTTAATTATAATAAATATGTTATTATGATGTTGTTTCATCTCTATTTGATTGAAATGACTACTTTTTTTATCAATTAATATGATTTATTAGCTTATTGAGGGTTGATTCCTATGCTCAATGTGTGTACCCATATGGTGAAATTAAAATATGATTTTTGCATTTGATATAAACATACAAGAAATATAAACCTTCTTATTTTTATTAATCTTAATTATGAAATCTACACTTACAATATTTTACCTATTGAATCCATACATACAACTAGTCTTTGATGTCAATAAATTATGAATTAACATTTGATGGATAGTGTTTAATGTATATAATGGTCAATAATGTATATTTTTTAATTTCCATATAGAATACTTATAATAATTAAATATAATTAAAAACATACTCTTCCCACTCTATGTATGTAACTTGGTATACATGACTACACATTTTTTTATTGTAACATGGATTCTTATCTCAGAATATTTTCATAAAGATTAATATTCTAGGTGATTTTTTTTACATGAATCCATTCTAAGAAGTTGAATATAGAATAGACTGTAATGTTTGTACTTGGATTGTTTCATGTTTGGTCGCATAACTATACAGATATTTGAAATTAGTGGTGGCACAGATTAGATTGTAGTAATATATACCTTTTACAGTAAGCTCAAGATTTGAATGAACCTTGGGTAATTAAATATTTTATGAGGATATCTTAACCCTTATTTATCCCTTCATTGTGAAAACTCTAGTTGTATGACTATTTTTATTGATCCATTTTATTATATATGAGTAATTATGGAAATGGGTAGATAATTAATAGTTCATGAACTTCATGTCTGATTGAAGAAGTAGACCTAAAATTGTATATAAACTATAAGATGAGTATGTTAGTAATTTTTCTATTCTTTCCAAGAAAATAGGGATACTTTTAAATACATTTTGATTTGATTGACTTGATTATATTATATTATTTACTTATTCAATATTAAAATATGTATAATGAAGTAAAAATGTAGTAATGTATATAAATGATTCTACCATGTAGGTAGGGTACACCACTATGGAACCTATACTAAGTTGTGTTAGTGGATAGGGATTGAATTATTTTTTTTCACATGCGAAACTTTGTGTTCACTAAATTCATTATGTCAATGTGAATTTATGAAATGTTTTACAATGGTTTATTTCTATGATATGTTATTTGTTGTTGGTTTCTCTTGAAAAAATTGTCAAGGTATAGCCTCTATGGTATTATAAAGTCACTCTTCATCAAAATGGTGTTGATGTGATTATATGTAATATTGAATTATTTACTTATAAACAAATGAGAACTCTTCCCTCACTATATTTGTGTTCACTAATTTCAATGCAAGTATCTAAATATATAAAATGTATGTAAATAAATTTTGTTGTAATATATTAAATAATAGATAGGTTGTAACACTAAGAAGGCTCTTTCAAGTTTTTATAACAGAGTAAAGTTAATATACAAGGTGATAAAATCTAAATATTCATAAACTTTTTACTAATATCTTTTCTTGTAATATGTTCTCATGTTTGAATTGGGAACTAAATTAGGGCCTTTCTCTATTACTTACTTAATACTTCATGTGATTTAGTTATTTTGATTACTTGATTACTGAGTCCAATCATTCATAGAATCGTTATAAAATTACATTAAAGTTTAAATTTGACTAGTTTATTATAATACTCCTCCCGTTGGTAAATAACATGTAGACTTATGTGTGGATACCTTAGTATCCTTATTTTTTACACTATTTCCCTCTTATAATAAGCCCTTAAAAGGAATGAATTTTTAATATAGATATAAGTTAGGTATATCATGTTGGATTAAACCCTATAGTTATCTAATTTATGTATTATTATAAATACATTGCTCTTCTTCTTAATTAAATTCTATGTTTTGATTATATTTGCATTGATATTGAAAATAATCTTGGTTTGAACATGAACAAGAATTAAAGGAAATTTTAATAATATGAGAATAATAATGTTTTTACAAAGTGATATTTATAGTTAAAATGAGGTATTATACCAATCAAGGATATTTGTGTCCCTTTAAATGTATTGCATTAAAATATATAAGTTGAATACCTCGCTATGTCTAAATTATGTCGACAAATTTAAAGAATGTTGATTTTTTCAATATACTAATATTAATGGTGTAGTCAAATACATTTTTAATCATTTAAAGATGTATATTAAAATATAAATCAAATCAAACTTTTTATAATTTAATAAACAATATTTCCTAATCAATTGTCATTCTATAATTGGGATAAGTTCAATTCATGGTTAACAACATTAAAGTGACTTTTTCTTAGTGAAGATTTTTTAAATTGCTTTAGATGAGACATTGTTTTCATTTATGGCATATATTAATCTCTATTGATCATAAAAATTGAGTCTTATTAATTCTATCTGAGTCTTATTAATGCTATCTAGATGGGTAATGATAAAAACAAGTTGTTAATTATTTATAAATCAATCCTTTGACCTATAGAATGAAACCTCACTTGATGATTCAAGATTTTAACAACTCTTTATTTTTAAAATTATGTATGCCTTAACATTTTTGTAGGAATAAACAATATTATGTGTTGAATTTTATATTTTCCACCCTCTAATTTCCAACAAATAATGTATGCTAATAAATTTGGCATTATGAATCTAATCTAATATAGGTGTGGAATTATTGTGAAGGTAATTATTATTAATTAGATGCACCTATGGACGTTTAATATATGTTTGTCAACACTAATAATATTTGGTTGTGAAATATATATATATATATATATATATATATATATATATATATATTTAATAAGATATTATAGTGGTATCATAACACATTTTTTAACCCTCATTATCTCAAGGTAACTGATCGAACTAACCCTAGCTTTTGTATCTCAAGATGGAGAGAACAATAACTAGAAGAGGCGAGGGAAATAATACCTTAAAAAATAAAATATGTATGGAAGGAGGGAAAATAGAAACAACCATAAGAACGAACACCATCATAAAAATGGAAATTTGAATGTTAATGTTAATCCAAATGATAATGTAAATGCTAATGTTAATTCCCATGAAAAAAACAACCCACCTTTGGGAAATGATGATATTATGGATGGTATTATTAGGGTGATTATCATTATTTATGACTAATTGGATGATAAATAAATATGTGTGGCAAACATTCAAGTAATAATCAATTAAAAGCTATAAAGCAACATGAAAGTTGAAGAAGATTTTTTAAAATCAAGAGCTTTACTTGATCATTTCATCAAGGATCTCAAAAATATTCCACCTTCAACATATGTCAAGTAAGAATTAAGTAATGTTTTGGAAGCTTAGTTTGTAAAATTATATAAGTATTTCACTCTACATGATATGAGTTATAATTTTAAGGCTTACATTGGGGCTTATCAAGTAATAGGTGATGCAACACTATGGTGGATCCATTTTTATGAACTTAAGGGATATGAACCCATGAACATTACTTGGGAAACATTTAAAAAGGATATTATATAAAATGTATCCAAATAAAAATCAAATTGAAAAAATATAAAATTTCAACACTTGAAGAAACAAATCTTACTATGATTGGGTATTAGAAAACATCTCTTAGTATGTTGTACTATGTTAATCACACAACATAAGATTTATGGAAATATTTATGTATACTCTTTCTTTAAAAAAAAGATCCATTATTTGGGGTATATAATTTAAAAACAGGCATTATTATTAATCTGTACCAAGATCAAAGCTATCAAGGACTGGTTTTCTCATAATATTTTTCAAGAAGTGAGAAGCTTGATGGGTTTGGTTAGTTATTACTACATATTTTTGGGGTGGCCAAATATATCACTTAGTTTCAATGTAAGGGTAATAAAGTGGTGTGGACACCTTAGAATGAGGATTTTTTACAAATAATTAAGTAATTATTGACTAATACACTTATACTCATAATTTCATGTATAAATAGTAACCTTAAGATATATAGTGATACATTTAAAAATGGGTTTGGTGGCATCCTAACCCAAGATTATAGAGTAATTGTTTATAATTATTTAAGACTCAAAGATAATTAAAAGAGATACCCCACTCATGATTTGGAACTATTAGCATTCTTTCATACTCTAAATTAGTGGATACATTTTATACTTGGAATGAATTTCAAGGTAAAATTAGGCATTCATAGCTTAGAACATATGTATTATGAGGATGATTTGAATATGATACATGTTAAATGATTGGAACTAACCTATATTTATTACACAATCATTTCATATATCAAGGATAATGAAAACCATGTTATTGATTCACTCAACATATGTACATATATTACTTATATTTGATTTTTAACATCAAAATATAAAATTATTTTCTAAAATAACAATAAACTAAAAAATTGTACAAGGATGTTAGAACAAAATTATCCAAGGAACTTATGGCTAAAATTATCCAAGGAACTTATGGCTACATTTTATTTTTTATTTTTTGTGGATTAATTTATCTTCATTGTGTGTGTGTGTGTGTGTGTGTGTGTGTGTGTGTGTGTGTGTGTGTGTGTGTGTGTGTGTGTGTGTGTGTGTGTGTGTGTGTGTGTGTGTGTGTGTGTGTGTGTGTGTGTTTGTAACAATATCTTAGTGGTGGTTGATATGCTCACCAAGGTAAAACATTTTAATAAAGGCAATCTAAAATATGATGCCACTATCTTTGCTAAACTATGTGTGAATTAAATAATTTGTTTTCACAAAGCTCTTATGGCTATTATCTCAAACCAAGATAAATTTTCTACTATAAGGTTTTGGAAAACCCTTAGTGTTTCAATTGGAACCTAATTAAAAAAAAGTCCTCATATCACCCTACGATAGATGGTAAAAATGAAATATTAAACGTAGTTAAAAACATGTTGATAATGTATGTAGACTAAGTGGGAAGACTATCTCTACTTAGTTGAGTTTCATTACAATAATACCTATCATTAAATTATAAATATGGATCCTATTGAAGCATTGTATGGATCCAAATTCCAAAATCACCTTTGCTATTAAGATTTGTGATATAGTCATGGTTAGGGGTCTCAATTAATAAATGTCTTAGAACATGCAACCATTAGAATACCCAAGTATAAATTAAAATAAAATTCAATAAAAAATAATTCAGGTCCATATTATATTTCAACCAAATAAAATAAAAAATATATAATGAAATTGTGATTTCACAATAAAAATAATTCTAACATAAATTCTACTTACAAACTCATAGTTTTTGCAAGTAATCCATCTCAAAATAAAACTATCCAATCCAATCTTCTCTCCTAATGAAAGTCACCCTTTTCTCAAGTATGATAAGACTAAATATCCCACATAAATTTAAACATTTATTCTATTTTGATCTATATTTTTTTTGGCATGTTGTATTCCTTTCCAATTATTATTACACTTGTTTATGCACTTTTTACATTTTTCCTAAAAACTATTCTACTTCAACACTTCTCTTTTGTTCATTCATCATGCCTTTTGATTCAAAAACTCCTCTTGGACTCAATGCATAAATTTTTTTAATGGCATATTTATTTTAATTTTATTCATGAAATTATTATAATTAAACTCAACTTGCACTATAACATTATCCCATGTTCCTAACTTACCTTCAATTAAACATCTTAAAAGGTTACCCAAACTTTTATTGACTACCTATGTTTATCCATTTTCTTAAGGATGGTAATTTGAATTGAACTGTAAGTTAGAATTTATATTTGATAAAATAAATGAAGTAATACATAACATGATATAGAATGTAAATTATAGTAAATCAAAAAATAAATGAATTCATAGATCAATGTACACATGACATAGATATTAAGGTGGGAAAATCTTAAGAGGTAAAAAAACCCACAAATATGATATTCATTTACATGAGAAACTCCACACCCCAATACAAAGCCTTCTTGAGAAATTTTTAAATAAATGGAAAGTAATAAATAAATATGGTTTATTATTTATTTACACAAAAAATTTCAACCCATGTTAATAAATAATAAATTATTATTTTTATTAAATTAATTAAATGTACTAAAAGTATATAATATCACCACGTAGACATTAAATGTTATAACATTCCCCATTTATGTTAAGTGGGCATAATTTCCATAGTCACCTTAATAAAATCATTATACTATATAGGAAATTAAAGGATTTAAAAACCTTCATCATTCCACACATCAACATTTGAAACAAAATAATTTATAATTCATAAACTACTTTAAAGTAAGTCTAGGATAGCATGATTGTGAGACTATATATCACAGTTTCTCATGAATAATCATCCAAGCATTTTTGGAGCCTTTTATAATACAAGCATATAAAATATCCATATTCAGATAGATTCAAAGGATCAAAACATAACTATGTTCATCAATAATCTATTCATATTCAATAATAAACAATATTAAGGTTTACATATTTATAGGAGTCTTTCAGTAATCACTCTTCTAGAATATAGGTAAGTTGTTTTAACAACTTAAAATTTACTAACTTCCCCTATCAATAATTTAGGATGGTTGTTATAATAAAAAATATTCATTTATTATTTCACTCTAATACATTATATATGTGATATTCATACCAAATCATTTACAACACTATATTGTATTATTACTTACCTATTTACACTCACACTAAATTTATGTTCACGATATATATTCTCAACAAAAAAAGACCTCTATTACAATATGATTTAAAGTATTGGGGTATAAAATTAAAAATTCCACATGAATTTTGTAAAAATCACATAACATGATATATTATAATGCCTTAAAATGAGAAGAATTATAAATAATAAGAACAAATAATACATGTCCATTAGGAAGTGTTATTGTCATGCAGTCTCTCCCTCAATGGCAACTCTGAGAGGACTAACATTTGACAAAACTAAAAAAACTTGGTATTAACAAATGTTTTTATGAAGATATCTACACCCATTCATCTATAAGATGAAATTATAGATCAATATCACCATTTAAGACTTTCTCTCAAATAAAATACACATGAACTTCAATATGTTTAGTTTGTTGGTACTGGAGTAGATTTTTCATCAGAGCTATACAACTTTGGTTATCATAATGAATGGTGGTACTATGAAAAATATACAAATGAATTTCTCATAATAACCTCTATAGCGACATGTATTTTTTAGTATCTTTCATAACACTTATATACTCTTCTTATGTAGAAGAGATAGATATAGTAGGTTACCTTTTTTTGCTTCAAGTGATATCACCTACACCAAACTTAAACACATAACCATAATTATATTTGTGATATATCACATCACCAACATGTTTATCATTAAAATAATGATATAATTTAGCATTATCAATGTAAGAATAAAATAATCCAAAATTTACATTTTATTTACTATAATGAAGTATACATTTTGTTAATTTTCAATGATCCAAATATGGATATTGTATGAATATAGAAGTAAAACCTATAGGAAATGAAATATAAAACAAAGTAATGGTTATATAAATCAAATTAACTATAAGTTTTCTATAAAGAGTAGGATTAGATTCTTCACATGCAGGTTTGAGATCAAGCTTAAAACCAAATTCAATAGGAGTAGATGTAGGCTTACAATCAAGTATATTAGACTTAATAAGAAGATTATGTGAATATTAAGATTGTGATACAATAATTGAATTTTTATCCTGAAATATAGCCATTCTTAAAAAATGATGAAGAATGCCTAAATCAATCATTTCAAATTTTTTAACTAGGTTTATCCTTATATTTATTAATTAAATTAATTAGATCACTAGTAATAATAAAATCATCAACATATAATATATATAAAATAATATGACCATTTTCCACTTTTAAAAAGAGATCATTATCAGAATAACAATTAGAGAAACCAAATTATTTAAATTAGATGATGATTTAGAATACCAAGCTTGAGGACCTTGTTTTAAATCACATATTGGTTTATTTAACTTACACATATATTTTTATTTGTTAGGGTTAGTGAAACATTTAGTATAAGTCATATATATTGCTTCTTCTAAATAACCATTTAGAAATGAACTTTTAACATCCATTTATTGTATAATAAAAACCATTTTGGGATGTAAGAGTAATAAATAAACTAATAGTACTCATTTTTACTAAAAGAGGAAAGGTTTCAACATAGTCAATCCTAGGTTTTTGAGTAAACTCATGAGAAACTAATATATATATATATTTTTTAATTTTACCAATTGAATTATATTTGATTTTATAAATCCACCTACAACCAAAAATATGTCTTTTAGGTAGAGGTGGGACAAGATCCCATGTCTGATTTTTAATTAAGACATTATAATAAACTTTCATAACAAATTTACATATATCATCCTTAATATATTCCTAAAAATATTGAGATTCGAATTCATACATAGTCATTAAAGCATGATACGATTATTGACTCCTAGTCAATTTATTAAGATTATCAAGATTAAAAGACTAGATTAGGGATTTTGGTTTTTTAGATTGAACATGAAGTTCAAGGGGTTCCTTCAAATCTAAGTTATCTAAATATATACCAAGTTCCTATAGGTCATATTTTTCTTAAAAATTATAAATATGAAATCTAGGTTCATCAAAAGAAGAATGTTGAGGAGGTTCCACAAAGGGCTTAGGAAAAAATTGAGAATAAAAATATTCAAATTCTCAGTGATTTGTCTTTTAGATGGATAATACACTATTAATCCTTTAATTTTACCTCTATAACCTATAAAAATTCAAGAATATGAAGTAGGATCAAATTTATTTATTTTTACTTTAGGAACAAAGATGGATGAAAGACTACCAAAGATCCTAAGATGAGCCACACTGGGTTTCCTTTTAGACCACATTTATAAATGAGTAGAAAGATGCAAAGATTTAATAAGGAATTTATTTAGAATATGAACACCATTATTCATGGCTTCAACCCATAATAAATTGGAATAGTTGTATAATGTCACATTATTCTAGCCATCTCAATAGTGGTGTGGTTTTTCCTTTTAACAATACTATTTGCCTGAGGAGAATAAAGATTTGTTAATTCCCTTTCAATAAAAAAATAATAAAAAATAAATAAAATTATTTACTAATATATTCACCACTATTATCATATATTAATCTCTTAATATAAAAATTATAATTATTTTGAACAAAAGTATTAAATTCTTTGAATTTAGACAACACTTCAGATTTATTTTTAATGAAATATGACCGAATCATTATAGTATAGTCATGTATAAAAGTAATTCATACAAATAACCATTAAGAGATAAAAATTCAAGAGGTAATGTAACATCACTATAAATTAATTATATAGGATGTGAGGAATTCACATCATGATTATTTTGAAATGGATTTGTATGTCGCTTAACACGTAATCAGCCTTCATAAGTTTCATAATGAGAACATCATAAGTTTCATAATGAGAAGAGATGGAAGGAATACCAATAAAAATATTATGATAATACATATCATTTAAAATTATAAAATTAACATGTCTTAATATTTCATGTCATAATTAAGATTCATTCTTACTATGCGATGAAAGATCACACAAAATAAGTAGAAAAAATATACAAACCATTATTTTGAACACCTTCAACAATCAGAGAACTAGATTGTTTTCTAATTGACCATTTATATTTAATATAAGTTATAATTAAATTAAAATTAGTAATTTGAGAACATGATAAAAAAAAATTCTTAAGTTTAGGTACATAGATAACATATTTCATAACAACATTTGTAAATTTAGCCTTTTTTTGCTTCGTTACTTCTAAAAAGAATTACATATTAAATAGATATTTTTATAAATATCTCTCATATAAAATAAAATTTTAGATAATAAATTAATATGATGAAATAATATCTAAAATCCATTCATTTCCATTATAATCAAATAAAGGAGCATATAAAGCAATAACATTAGAATTTTGTCCTTGATTGTTGTTTTGATTTTAGTTTTGTTTTTTTTATGGTTCTAGTTAAATTTATTCCATTTATTATTTTTAGATTTTTTTTAGTTTTTATATCTTTTTATAATAATTTTCCCTTCTATGACCAAATTTACCACATAGATTACAATTCCCATTAAACTAAGGTTTATGATTCTTATTGCTAGATTTTTTATTACCATTTTTTCCATCTATAGAATTAGGGTTAGAATTTTTATTTATATTATTTTCAAACACAATATTTAGAGTGATAATTTATTGAGTGGAATTATATTTAGAATCAAAATTAGATGTCACTTTATCTTCTTGAATCAGAAGAGCTGAAAGGTAGTAATGTCAGGAATATCTTACTTTGTTTGGTATTTTAAATCAAAATTGAAATAAAATTATAAATGTTTTCATGAATTTCTAACTAAATAATAAAATAAAATAATTTATCTTGAATTAAATTAAAATTTTAGTTATCTAATTGATCTTTAATATTTTTAATTTTAGCAATAAAGTTAATAAATTTTTCATCACCTTTCATAGGTGTAGTAATAAATTCAAGAATCAACTTAATAATATTAGAGATATGATTCCCCTCATGTATATACTCAAGGAGTCTCCACGAATATCTAGGATACTCCTTATTACCGATATGGAGTAGGAATTCATCTTTAATAATCTGAAAGATAATTGACATGGCTTCCTACTATTTTTATTGAAATGCATTTAAAAGTTTAAGTGTAACATGTCATCATAATAGTGTTTTTTCCTTCCCAACAACAATGTTCCATAAATTTCGAGCCATAAATTCTAATTTAACATGTTTTATATATATATTATAGTTAAACATATTAAACATTTGAGATTTATCTAGTACAAAATTAGGTAAAACCATGCTTCATTTAAAAATGACACTATAACACTAGACAAAGATTTACTAAGAAAGTTTTTTAATGTGATTTTATACTTTATTTGATATTAAATCAAGTTTATAGTATAAATAAATAATTTTTTTTCAAATTAATGCTAAACAAATAAAAAATATTAGGAAAGATTTGTTAGAGGTAAAATCACTAGGGGTGAATCAGTGAGCCTAGATATTCTAACTTCAAGTTCAATCCTTTCAAACTTTTAATCAATTACCACAATCATTCATGAATCATACACAACAATTGTAGCAATGAACAAGAGAAAGAATGCAAGATCAAACACATAACACATGACATATTTGGGAAACCCTCTTAGGGGTGAAAACCTACTGGAACCTAAAATTAGACTACTATCTTATAATAATAATAACTAATTTAGGCCAGTTTTAACTGATCAAGGAACTACCATTCCATATTTGAGTGAGACTATAATCCCACAAGGAGATACTACACTTATCTAGCTAAGCTACCATAACAACTATAACTTTAACAAGTTTTACTTTACAAGGAGGATTCAACCCCCTAGATGTTGATATTTCATAATAAAACCTATGAACACATCCACCTTTGAACTAATGTCTTCAATACTTAATGACAGACCTCTAATTATTACTCTTTACCTTCGCTCACACTCAATCTTTAAACCTAAAATAACACTATTATGACATCAAAAATATAACCTATAGGTCATACAAACCATTATCAACCTACTCTACCCTTAAAATTATCTAATAGGAACCCACCCTTTCCTTCTCTTCACATCACTATGATCTCAAATGCAAATTCTATATACAAGTCTAGAAACTATCACATTTGGTTTCATTATTTATATATAATTCATGATCATCACCATCTTGGTCAGCCAATAGGTATGCCTTAACCATTAATGAATATATATCATTGAGACATAACTAAATACCATCCACATAGGTCAGCCATATCACCCATGGGTCACCCTTAAGCAACAACCCCTTTCAATTAGGCCAAACTAGCCATTATAGATCTCATGGAGACCTATTAACTACATTAGCATAACAATGTGGAAAATAGAAGCATAAGACCAATTTAAAAATCATAGGTACACTCTACATGACCCTTTAGTCATACTCAAATTCATATAGTCATCTTTTCACTCTTCTATGTAATCTCAATCAACTAAAACATTATCCTTACACATAAGGACACCTTGAATGAACACACATTCAAATTCTTAAGCATTGTTCATACTCAAGATAGATTGATTACACATCCAAAAATAATACATATGATCTTCATGGAATTTAAAATAATCTTCAATAGCTAAGTCATCATGAAACATCCAAACAACATCAACACAAGCTCAATTATCCTTCTTGGGTCACTTGCAAAATAAACACAAAAACAAAATAAAATTTAAACCTTCATAACTTTGAGTGTACACATTTTCACATTTTAAAATCTATATTTACAGATGTACTTGAGAGTCCTATATAATTTATATATTTACACCATGAGAAAATTATGCATAGATTGAAAGATATGGCCTAAAAACTAGACACTAGTCATTGCTTTATTAAATTCAAATATTTGAATTCAAACGGTCACAATTAAACTTTGAACACCATGTCCTCATCTCATGTCCTTGATAATTAGATAAATCATACACCATTAATTTTTTTTATAACTTTAACTCAAAGTGTGACATCACCCAAATGTTAAACTTTGAACACTTGGCCTCATCTCGTGTAATCTTGTAATCTTGATCACATATGCTCCGTCGATCTCTATGAGATTGTCCTTGCTTTAACAATGATAGAAAACTATCACTTTGACCTATTTGATTTAATACACACCATTTATATAAATAATTATGAATACCCACTCACCATTTATCCTTAGAAGAAACTCAATCTTTATCTCTACTCAATGTTAAACTTTGAACACTTGTCCTCATCTCATTGCTTCAAGACATCTTGGAATGAATATACTTTGTCGATCCTTTTGTAAGGAGTCTTATCTTTAAATTCATTAACCATTGGAAACCTTAAAATAATATATATCAATAAACACCATTAAATCAATATTTTATGATCACCCATGAACTATTATATATTCATTTGGTCCTGATCTTTAACATCATGCAAAATAGACTAAGTATGGAGACCATTGCTATCTACCTGGAAGGCCAACTTTGTAGTTCAATAAATTTTGTTGCACTTAGATGCATGATCTAAAATTTGGACCATATTATCTCATAAAATATTATAATCCAATTTTTTTTTAAAATTATCCTTAAACCTTTACACATGAAAGATATAACTCCATTAATGTTCTCAATCAGATTTCTTCTACCACAGAGCCAACTATGTCAAGAAGTGCATGAAAGGCAAACTTTTCACATGCATATATTTTATCACATTTAGTTGCATGAACTGAAATTTATATTATATAAAAATATTTACTAATTTTATCACAACAATATGACCAAATCCCCTTGACTCATCCACATGTGGAAATGGTGACATCAACAAATTGCTTACTCAAATTTTTTGACACTAGACCCAAAATGTCTAGATAAAAACAATGATCAACTAGATGAAATCCATACATGAAAAAAAACAATATAATAATTATTGAATTATAATATGACCCCTTTCATATTATAAAATCACCAAACTCATCCCTAATCATATCTAAACATGTTAAAACTAAACATCGACCAAGCCTCCTTCGAGCATACTACGACAAGCACAGTGCACACTTTATCTTTGTCGCTTAGACTATGAAGGCACTTCATCCACTTAACATGAAAATTACATGACACAACCATGAAATCATTTAAAAATATTCAAAAATATCCCCCTTTTTCATTTATGTCAACACCCATCACTATACATCTCACCTTTCTTCTCTCTCTTTAATCACTCTCACAATAGGAAATTTGTCCCCCTTTGACACAATGATAAAGTAGGAACCAACTGATCCTCAGGGCCTAAAAATATTAAAAATAGGAGAGTAACATCTTATGGAGATGGTAATAACTCCCATTTACCTTGATCCTACCTCTTCTTACCTTTAAAACTTCCTCTTGCTACATAACAATACTCTCTTCAATCAAGCACTACAACTAACGAATAACACACACATAAATATGACTAGGTTTGATAAAGTAATCATACCATCCTTATTTAAATATCAAATTTATTAGATATCACCACATATTTAATATGATGGAAGCATCTCACATATGATTTCCCTTACATCATGCAAATCTCCTCAATCCATTTAAGCTATCTGAGTTAGCTCCCCTAACTTTGTGCATACCATCTTGTAATTTTTTACCATGCACTAAAATATAATGGAAATATTTAAGAAACATCTTATATGGAATCCACATAATATATCTGATCCATTTCACCTTTTAAAAATCTTAATATCTACACACCATGAAGAGCCACCACATATGCTTACTAGCATCTTTTCTCAAGCTACCTTAGGGACCACCAAAGGAACCTTATGCCACTCAAAAAATAGGACACATGATATAAAAAAACTTGATAAATCTCCTTGAAACACTCATTCATAACTAGTTTGAGTAAACTGAGCAAAAACATCACATCTTCATTACTAGCCTTGTTTAAACTCCTTGTAACCATACTTGAAACTTGTAGAGACCATAATTTTTAGTAGGTGCAACTTCAAGACATAAAAATTCATATTTGAAGCACTATAATATGCCTCCTCAATAACACCAATTTAAAATAACTATCTCATCTTCTATAATATACTTCTTTCACAAACCAACTTACTAATTAGGCCTTCATTTTGATAAAAATTTGAATAACTTAAAAAACACATACCTTTAAATCTCTATGAAACATGATTTGACAACCCATTTGGAACATTAAACCTATTAAGAATCCTTATAATTCAATTAAAATTTAAAACCAATTTTAAATCATAGCCCAAGACCATAGAATCTAAAAACAAATAAGGTCAACAAACCTCCTTTTGGTTAACACACACCTCAAAAACTTGTTGTACAGCTAGAGAAACCATCACACACTTATGGACCAAGATTTGAGATTCCACATATTTTGAAACCCATACATCCTATAACCCATTTTAGGACCTACATACTCATAATCATAAATTGGGAAACCCGAGAGCAAATCAAAAACTTCAATTGGCAAAAACATACCTTCAGACCACAAAAAAATTTAAGCAAGCTAGAATAGGGTCAAAATACATTTATAAGCAAAAATAACATATTGAAAACTAAAAAAACCTCCTTTGTCATCTAGGAACCTTCAATCTGACCCTACAAATTACTACAAAGTAGACCTTCTAAAAAACATCATAACAATACTTACTTCTCCACTAAAAGGAGTCTCTTAAGAAGCATAGATAGAGACATCCTTTGTACCAAAATTATCTAAAATAAAGTAAATCCAAGAGTGGCACACATCTAATCAATAACCATTATAATCATCTTATAGATATAATATTTCTTTCTTTTTTTCTTCTTCTTCTCAGTCTAAACTAATACAATGGGTTCCTTTTCTAAATCACTCTCCTCTTCTAAGATTGGATTGACAATACATGGAGACAACATAGAATCATGACATACTTTTTCATATGATGAATCCACCTTGTAATTAGGAACCTCATCACTAAACACTGACAATTGATGTTATTTTTATGATTCATGATCAACAATGTTAAGATGTTCAATTGGATCCATACACATAATTAGAACTAGCCTCATTCAATACATTGGTCTTTTTCTTGAGCTTGGTCTCTTTATTCTTAGCATGAGATAAAAATGAAATACCTTGGCACTCTTAAAATTCGAAAGCATTATCCACCATAAAAAACATATTACTTATACTAGAATACCCATCATAAGTCATAGTTACCACCTTTTATTTCTATGAGTTAACTTGCCTTCTTTGTACTCTAAGAGCCTAATTGAACTCAGTTTGACCTAATGAATTTTGCTTGTAGAACCTAGTAATGTGGCCAATCTTCTCACAATGGTATAAAACAATACTCCTTGATGGAAACATAATTTTTCTTACTGTGTTTGGATATAAACATTCAATGTGTCCTTTATCTTGAAAAACAAAACAACCTCCTATTTTTGAAGAGGACTAACCTTGTCTAATCTTATGTGGATAATGGTTTCCAAAGTGTAACACATCAAGACAGTTGAAGCACTCAAATTTATTCACACATTTTGACTAATGACCCCCATCATATTTCTATGTAAAATAATTTCTAATATGTCTCTTTCATTCTCTTTCTCTATGCTCAAATTGATTACATGTGTAATAATAACCATTAAAACTTGCATACCTCATGGAATTTGGCTATCTGATCTAATTTTATTCATTCTATCAGTACCTTCATTCCTTGTCTTATGATTTGTCTTCAAAGTATGATTTTACTTGTTCACATTAGTCTTCATCTTGTCTCAAGTTAAATTCTCTGGTTCTTCTTTGTATCCAAGACAAGTTCTATCATTAGCCTACTTTTAACCACTCAAAATATTGTCTAGATCACCTAAGGTCTTTTCAAATATCACTAGTTATTTTAACTTACTTAATGTCTTCTCTAACTCATATTTAAATGACTCATTTTCAATTTTATGCCTTAAATTTTCATCTTATTTATCTTTTAGTCTTGTACACAAGATTTCTAATTGACAACTAAGATTCTTAACTATATATTCATGATCTTTGGTGTTTTCATTCATTATTTCCTCACACACATTGAATTTCTCCTCATAGTATTTGAGTTGAGACTTAATCTTATTATTAATATTCTTCTCAATCTTCAATTTCTAAGAGCATTTGTCAATGCAGTCTCATAGTCCACCTCATCTTCATCATCATCTGAATCACTACAAGTAGACTCCTTTTGATGTGATCAACTTCCTTCCTCAACCATGAAGAGGGATTCATATTCAATAAGACTTTCATATTCATGAGCACATGATGAGTCACTATCTTCACTCTCATATAATGAGCTATAATAGTTATTGGTGTAGAGACTCTTCTTTTCCATGAAAAACTTTTTATTGTTTTCATACTTTTTAAAACCTTTCTTTCTCTTATCAACCCTTTATGTCTTCTTGTCTTAATCTTGGTTTTCATCATGCTATTCATTATCTCCCCATAATTGAAGCATTTTAAGGTTAATTTACCCTTATAATTGCCTGAACCTATTTCCAATTTCCTTGTGTACAAAGTAATTAGTTTATCCTCATTTATATCATAAATGTCATTCTCCTTGGCTTTCTTACATTATAAATTCATATTAGGCTTCATCTCTATTTTTAATTTTTCTTACTTCTTCGATGGTATATCATAATTCTTCCTTATCTCATAAGAAGTAAGGATTCAATGTGATTCATCCAACATCAGCTGAGTAAGATCATGACTTTCTTTTATAGTAGATACTTTAGGATCAAAATTGAGAGAGAGGGACCTTAATACCTTTTGAACTACAATAGATTATTTAAAGTTATCTTCAATACCTCTAACGATGTTCATAATCTCATCAAATATCTATAGAAAAGATGCCATATAATCTTCTTCTTTAATCTTGAGACTTTCAAATTGCCTTTTATGAGTCTACAAATTAGCAATATTAACCTTTAAATTTCCTTCATAAATGATCTGCATTTTGTCTCATATCTATTTAGAAAATTTATAATGGATTAGCTTGGTGAACTTAGTCTTTGTGAGACCACAAGTGATGGCATTAATTGCCTTATAATTATTCTCAAATAACTTCCTGACTACAATACTAGATAGAGGAGTAATAGGAACAACAACCATCCACAAGATATTTCCATACATCAAAACCTAGGGACATAATGTATGTCCTCATTCTTGTACTCCAAAAATAATAATTGGATACATTAAACATTAATTCTTTCTTAGTAGATAAACCTACTTGATGACTACAATATTGTACCTTAGATCACCTTCAAGCTATCAAGCCTTTACCAAAGGACCTGATTTGATACCAATTGTTATAAGTACAATCAATGAGAGGAGGGTGGATGAATCAGTGAGCATAGACATTCTAACTTCAATTTCAATCCTTTCAAACTCTTAATCAATTAACATAAGCATTCATGAAGCATACATAACATTTATAACAATGAATAAGAGAGAAAATGCAAGATCAAGAACATAACACATGACATATGTGGGAGACCATTTTGGGGGAGAAAACTCATTGGAACCTAAAATTGGACTATTATCCTATAATAAAAATAACCTATTTACACTAGGTGCAAGTGATTGAGGAGCTACCATCACTTATTTAGTGAGATTTCAATCCTATAAGGAGCTACTACACTATCTAAATGAGTTACCACAACAACTAAAACTTTATAAAGTTTTACCTTGAAAAGAGAATGGAACCCCCTATATTTTGAGGTGCTAAAACAACACCTATGAATACATCCACCTTTGAAACAATTTTTACAACACCTAATGATAGACATCTGACTATTACTCTTCACCTTTACTCACACTTGATCTTCAAACTTGCTAGAGCATTGTTATGCCATCAAAATTATGACCTATGGGTCATACACACCATCATCAACTTACTCTAACATTTAAATTATCCAATGCTCACCCACCCTTTCCTTCACTTCACAACACTATTTTCTCAAATGCAAATTCTACATACAAGTCTAGTAACCATCACATTTGGTTTCACTATTTATAAAACATTCATGATCATCACCATCTTGGTTTGAAAATAGATATTCCTTAACCCTTATGTCATATATATCATTAAGAAACAACTCAATACCATCCACATAGGTCGTCCATGTAACCCATGGGTCACCCTTAAGAAACAAACCCTTCCAATTAGGCCAATATATGCCTTATAGATCTCATAGAGACCTATTCACTCCACTAGAATAACAACTGTTGGGTGAATATTTTTTCAGCTAGCTAACTGGTGACCAAAATAGTTCCTATCACCATAGCATAGGGAGATCAGTCAGCCAGTACTACATCGGTAGGAGACAAATATCTCCTATCATCAAGGGGAGGTTCCCTATAGATATACAGGAGATATAGGAGGCTATATATGTGTGTGTGTGTGTGTGTGTGTAGAAAGTAAGACACAGGGGGTGGGACAAACCATCTATCTATCTTTATTCAGAGATGATGTAAACAAATAGAGGATAAATCCTAGGTGATGGGGAAGGTAATTCTCTTCTTTCAGAAGCAAATTTTAGCCAAGAGCCAGATTCCTTCCTAAATAGTAGAAATCTTGGGAAACACTGAAGACACTTCTCTTCTTTTATAAGTGTTCTTGCAAGAAACAACATGAGTTCTTTCAAGGAGTAAGTAACTGATAATAGGGGTGCTGAGTGACTAGCAACCCGAGAGATAAATACGAAGAACAATGGGGGCACCATGTCATCCCAAGGCTCTTTACACAGGAAAGGGAAATGCAAACACATTGAAGGTACTTATTGGGGCACCACGTTGTCCCATAATTGGCCTTCAGGACACCTTCCTAATCACCTCCACTAGTTCTGCTTATTAAATCAAATGGACAAGAATGCTTCTAGTAAATAGACATACGAACAATCTCCTAAAATAGCACAAGCTATAAAAGCACAAAGTCTACAAGTAACTTGCTTTCTCATTCAGATAAAATAATATGAATTACAATTTGAGCTCAAAGTCTCAATATTCACTTTTCAATTTGGGCAGAGTTTTGCTTCTATAATAAAAAAGGTCTCCCTTTTCACAAAATAAGAGAATACATTATATAGAGGCTAAGAGAGGCTTGGCACATCATTCCATGGAATGGCCCATGTTGTGCATTCAATGCCTTGAATGCATTTTTGGCTCTGTCAGGGGGGCATGATGGAACAAGGCGGCTGCCTTAACTTTGGCATGTCATTTTATCTCAACTGTCCTCTTCTAGGTCTAGATCATCCTATTAGTTCTCTCTTGTCTACATAGCTACCCACTTTGTCTTTATTCCAAGGGGGACAAACAGGGGGTGTCTTCAATGTTTAAGGACTCAAATATCTATTTTTGTGTACTATTCTAGCTATTAAAATAACTACTACAGATATTTCCCTCTTTGTCTCTTCCTACTACAATTTGAGCCCTTGGGCTACCTTTTCCAACTTTGCTAGCTCTTTCAACTTCTTATCTCAGTGGTTCTTCCCTTTGAATGCATTCAGGTCTATGCTCAATCTTTTAAAGATCAACAGCTATTCCATTGCCATGAATTTGACATCTGTGGGCCCGTCATCTTATTTAGCAATTCCTTCATGTCTTTATCACTTGCTTTGGCTACTTTCCACTGATTTTAGCAAGAGACACATGGCATCTTCCACTGGAATAGGCAAGGACACTTGGCAGCATCCACCTAACTTTAGCAACTCACTCATGGCCCACCACAATCCTTATGAAATAAAAGGGAGAGACCACAGATGTTGACATTTGTCAACTTTCATTGTGTTATAATGGAACATGTGGTACATTTTGTAGCTTTGAAACTTATTAGAAACTATGTCCCAATAAATGACACTTGGCAACTTTTTGCTTTGACTCTAGAAGGGACACATGGTGGCTTCCACTGCACTTTGTCTTTTACCATCGAGAATTTTTCCATGGGCTTTTCTCTTCAGTCGGGCTTATATCCTTAACAACTTTGCCACATGAAATTTTTCAAAGGGATTCCCTATTTGATTTTGCTTGCTACCCTCCACAAGGGCACTCGGCTTGGTTTATTGCCCTTCGCAAGGGTATCTTTTTCCTCTGGCTTTGTGGCAGCCCCTTGAACCTAATGATTAAACCAACTGATTGAACCAACTGTTTACTACTTCTTTCTTTGACTGAGGCCACCTTTGAACTACTTGAACCTATGAACCAATGAACTTTGAACTCTTTTGATTCAAGGTTCAATCAGTTCATTGGTTCTTCCTCTGCCCATTGCTTCCTTGTTCTTTCTAAGCTCTTTGATCTTCATTGCACTGGTTGGATCTTTGAACTTGTGAACTCATTGAACCTTTTGGTTTAATGGTTCAATGGTTTAATCGGTTCATTCTTTGAAGCCCTTTTTGATTTCTTTGAACCGATTGAGCCTGTTGAACCAATTTGGTTCAATGGTTCAAGCCTTCTTTTTGATAAGTGTTTTAAAGCCATTGAGCTTTAAAGCAGTTGAACTTGCTGAACCTTTGCCGAAGCACTTAACTCATGTTGATGATGTTGAACCTTTAAACCAACTAAACCCGTTGAACCAAAATGGTTCAAGGTTCAACGGTTCAATGGTTCAATGGTTTACTAATGGTTCAATCCTTGCTTAGGAGCTTGCCAATGACCCTTTTTCGGTTGAACCAAAGCATTGAAGATGTCCCAAAAGTGTCTAAGTGAGAGAAACTTGTCCCTTTTTATTGAAATCGCCTATAGAAGCCTTTGAACCCATTGAACCTGCTAATCTCAAGCATGTTGAGTCTATAGAAACATATCTACAGAGTTCAAAGATTTAAGCCTACAGAGTCCATAGATTTAAGCCTATAGAGTCTGTAGATTTAAGCCTGTAGAGTCTGTAGATTTTTGCCTGTAGAATCCATAGATTTCTACCTATAGAGTCCATATATTTAAGCCTATAGAGTCTATAGATTTAAGCCTGTAGAGTCTATAGATTTTTGGAAAAGCTTTTAAAAATGAAGAACTGGAATGCTCAGAAGAATTTTTGAGAAGGGAAGAGATAATTTTGGCCCTATAGGACCAAAATAGCTCGTGTTGTTGTCCCAAAACTGAGTGACATTTTTGGGGACCATCAACTGGCTCCAATTAGGGAACTTTATTTAGATAACAACTCAAAATAGCTAAGGGGAGTAGAAACTAGAATATCTGGTGCCTTGAAGTGTGTTATTGGGCTACGGAGTCATGCTACCCAAAAAGAAAGGCAACAAAAATGAAGACAAAAGGCATAAAACATAACGAAAGACTATATAAATATACATATGTAAAAATGAACTTATCTGATGCCTCAAGCTTTGAAGTGCTTCAGATGCCACCCATTGTGAGACAATGATAATGGCATCCCATCCTAATAAACTAGTAGGAAACCATTTTATCCCCAGAATTAGTGACGAGCGAATGGAACTCTCCACCAGGAAACCACTTTTTTGTGTCTTCCCCTTGGTTTTATTCTCTTCTTTCCCCAAAGCAAGACTTGAATTTTGGTCCAAAAATCATGAATCTTTTCTCTCCTGGCAAAGAGTTCCTTTTCCTAATTTTGATGGTTAGCAGCACGGCCCAGTACCATAATTTGTTGTTCTAATAGCTCAACCCAACACATGTCTTGATTGTCCCCCTCAGATATCTTAGATTCTTCTTCACTTGAAGGAGAGGGTTCTTTTGCACTTATGCCACACTCCACCAATTCTTCTACTATTTCATCCCTACCTGAAGACTCAAATAAATTTTGGGCTATAGGGGCCACCATTTGGGTCTTGACACATTTGACATGATCAATTATGTCAAATGGCTGGGTTGGACTAGGCACAGGGGATGGGAGTTCTTCATTTCAGTTTATGGGAGGGGTGGGAGGATTGGCCTATAAATTTGATGTAGAAGGTGCATAAATGTTTGGGATACTTACTTTCTTAGCAATCACTAGGTCCTTTGGCTAGATAGGCAGAGTGGACCCATGCTTACCAATTGAAATTGTAGGTTGAGGTCACTCCTCTACTTCTCCTTTATCAACTTGTTGAGCTGACTGATTCTGGGACTAGGTGACCATAGCATATGATCCCTCAGATGCTTCACCTTTACTTCTAGGTTCATCCTGGTAATCTAAGAAACTAATGTGGGAGTCACCAGCTAACTCTTCTTGATCCTCTGTGAAGAGACCAGCATCATTTTCTTGATTAAACTCAGGTTGGAAAGAGAAATCATGCTCTATTTCCAAATACCCAACTACTGAGTTGGTTGGAGGTGCTTCAATGGCAAGGTTCCTCTATGGGGGCTGAAGATGATTGGGTTGCCCTTGATGTGCCTGATTAGGGAATGTCCTCCTTGGTACATCTTTGTATGAAGGAGTAGATGACATCCCTTATGCCATTTGTCTTCTGAGGGCCAACACTTCATTTTATAGCTTTTGCACGATTGGATCAGTGGTGGTTGCAGGTGAGCTATCAGAAGATGAGGAAGATGCACCTCTGTTTGAATCCCTTCTTATCTTTCTAGCCAAGATAAGGTCATCTTCTAACTCAGTGGCTAATTCTTAAGTAGCTTTAAGATCTATGCAACCAACATGTCTTAGTAGAAAACTCACTTCAGGTAGCTATGAGTTTATGAAGAAGCATTTGAGGTTCTCAAGTGTGGGCTGAGCAACTACAGGAATCATGTTTCTCAGCTTGTCAAAGTTTGCAATAAAATCCCTCATGGGCTCATGAGGTTCCTTCTTCATTTACATAAGTTGGGCTAGCAAAGCATGAGAATCTTCTATAGGTTTGAACCTTGCTTCAAACTTGGCTTTGATAGTGTCCCAGTCAGTCACTGATCCAGTCTACAGATGGTAAAACTAGTCTACAGTGGCACCTTGTAGTGTCTCCATGAAAAGCCTGACTACCACGTCTTCAAATTCCACCCCTATCACACCACAGGCTATGGTGAAGGCTACAATGTTTTCATTAGGTTAGACTCTTCCATCACCAAAGAATTTGGGGAGATTCTTCCTTGAACTGAGTGGTAGCTCATGCAGGGGTGGAGTTAGATTAAGTGGTCCAAATGAGTTACCCTAGGGGCCTTGAACTGCCATGATTGGATTATGAAAAATAGGGATAACACATCTGAGTGGAGTTGCCAGATTATAGGACAAAAATGGAAAATAAACTGGCCCTACTTCAGCTTAAAGCTTAAGGCTTCAAACTGTGCTTTCTTTCCCAGTAACTCTAGTTTTATAGACCAGATAATATAATGGAGATGGAGGAAGATGGTAAGGTTATAATGATAATGGGTAAGACTAAGAATAGAGTCACCAGAGTTTGTAATGGATAAGGGTTATAATGATAATGGGTAAGACATAGGTGATGTTTCAATCTAAAACTTGAGGTTCTAAATTGCACAAAATTACTGTGTCCCCAGTGGAGTCACCAAAAATTGTTGGGTGAATATTTTGTCAGCCAGCTAACTGGTGACCAAAATAGTTCTTATCACCATAGCATAGGGAGATCAGTCAGCTAGATGTGTAAGTTTACTGCATCAGCAAGAGACAAATCTCTCCTCTCATCAAGGGGAGGTTCCCTATAGATATGCAGGAGGCTATATATATATATATACATATACATATATATATATATATACATATATATACATATATATATATGTATATATGTATATATATATATATGTATATATATATATATATATATGTATATGTATATATATATATGTATATGTATATATATATATATATATAGAAAGTAAGATGCAGGGGATGGGATAAACCATCCATCTCTCTTTTTTTAGAGATGATGCAAACAAACAAAGGAGAAATCCTAGGTGATAGGGAAGGTACTTCTCTTCTTTTAAAAGAAACTTTTATCCAAGAGCTAGATTCCTTCCTAAATAGTAGAAATCCTGGGAAATACTGAAGACATTTCTCTTTTTTTAGAAGTGTTCTTTCAAGAAACAGTAGGAGTTCTTTCAAGGAGCAAGTAACCGGTAATAGTGGTGTTGAGTGACCAGCAACCCGAGAGAGAAATATGAAGAAAAATGGGGGCACCATGTCATCCCAAGGCTCTTTACATAGGAAATGGAAATGCAAACACATTGAAGGTACTTATTAGGGTACCACATCGTCCCATAGTTGGCCTTCAAAACACCTTCTTGATCACCTCCACTAGTTCTACTTATTAAATCAAATGGACAAGAATGCTTCTAGGAAATAGACATATGAAAAATCTCCTAAAATAGCATAAGCTATAACAGCACAAAGTCTACAAGTAACTTGCTTTCTCATTGAGATAAAATAATATGAATTATAATCTAAGCTCAAAGTCTCAGTATTCAATTTTCAATTTGGGCAGAGTTTTGCTTCTGTAATAAAAAAGGTATCCATTTCCAAAAATCAAGAGATTACATTATATAGAGGCCATGAGAGGCTTGGCACATCATTCCATGGAATGGCCCATGCTACGCATTCAATGCCTTGAATCCATTTTCAGCTCTGTCAAGGGGGCATGATGGAACAGGGCAGCTTCCTTAACTTTGGCATGTCATTTTATCTCAACTATCCTCTTCTAGGTCTAGATCATCCTGTTAGTTCTCTCTTGTCTTCACAGCTACCCACATTGTCTTTACTCCAAGGGGGACAAACAGGGGGTATCTTCAATGTTTAAGGACTCAAATATCTATTTTTGTGCACTGTTCTAGCTACTAAAATAATTACTACAGATATTTCCCTCTTTGTCTCTTCCTGCTATGATTTGAGCCCTCAAGCTACCTTTTCCAGCTTTGCTGGCTCTTTTGGATTTTTCTCTCGGTGGTTCTTCCCTTTGAATGCATTTAGGTCTATGCTCAAGCTTTTAAAGATCAACGGCTATTTCATTGCCATGAATTTGACAGTTGTGGGCCCATTATCTTCTTTAGCAATTCCTTTATGTGTTTCTCACTTGATTTGGCTACTTTCCACTGATCTCAGCAAGAGACACATGGCATCTTTTTCTAGAATAGGTAAGGACACTTGGCAGCATCTATCTAACTTTAGCAACTCACTCAGGGCCCACCATAGTCCTTACAAAACAAAAGGGAGAAACTATAGATGTTAACATTTGTCAGCTTTTGCTGTGTTATAATGGAACATGTGGCATGTTCCTTAGCTTTGAAAATTATTAGAAACTATGTCCCAGTAGATGAAACTTGGTAGCTTTTTGCTTCGACTCTAAAAGGGACACATGGTAGCTTCTACTACACTTTGTCTTTTACCATCAGGCATTTTTCTATGGGCTTTTCTCTTCAATCAGGCTTATATCCTTAACAACTTTGCCATGGGAACTTTTTCAAAGGGATTCCCTATTAAATTTTTCTCGCTTCCCTCCACAAGGGCACTTAGCTTGGTTCATTGCCCTCTACAAGGGTATCTTTTTCCTCTGCCTTTGTGGTAGCCCCTTGATCCTGTTGATTGAACCAACTATTTGCTACTTCTTTCTTTGAATGAGGCTACTTTTGAACTGCTTGAACCTATGAACCATTGAACTTGGAACTCTTTCAGTTCAAGGTTCAATCGGTTCATTAGTTATTTCTCTGCCGATTGCTTCCTTGTTCTTTCTAAGCTCTTTGATCTTCATTGCACTGGTTGAACCTTTGAACCTATGAACTCGTTGAACCTTTTGGTTTAACAGTTCAATGGTTCAACTAGTTCATTCGTTGAAGCCCTTTTTGATTTCTTTGAATCGATTGAACCCATTAAACCAATTTGGTTCAATGGTTCAATGGTTCAAGCCTTCATTTTGATAAGTGTTTTGAATTCATTGAGCTTTGAAGTGGTTGAACTTGTTGAACCTTTGTCGAAGCACTTAACTCATGCTAATGATGTTGAACCTTTGAACCCATTGAACCCATTGAACCAAAATGGTTCAAGGTTCAATAGTTCAATGGTTCAATCCTTGCTTAGGAGCTTGCCAATGACCCTTTTTCGGTTGAACCAAAGTGTTGAACATGTCTCAAAAGTTTCTAAGTGTAAGAAACTTGTCCCTTTTTATTGAACTTGTCTATAGAAGCCTTTGAACTCGTTGAACCTACTAATCTCAAGCATGTTGAGTCCATAGAAACATATCTATAGAGTTTGTGGATTTAAGCCTATAGATTCCATAGATTAAAGCCTATAGAGTCTATAGATTTAAGCCTATAAAGTCCGTAGATTTTTGCCTATAGAGTCCGTAGATTTAAGCCTATAGAGTCTATAGATTTAAGCCTACAGAGTTTGTAGAATTAAGCCTACAGATTCTGTAGATTTCTAGAAAAGCTTTGGAAAATGAAGAACTAGAATGCTCAAAAGAATTTTTGAGAAGGGAAGAGATAATTTTGGCCCTATAGGACCAAAATAGCTCGTGTTGTTATCCCAAAATTGAGTGACATGTTTGGGGACCAACAACAACAAGAAAAATGGAAACATAGGGCCAATTCCAAAAGTGTAGTTCTAATATACATGAACCCTTATTCATCCTAAAATTCATAAATTAATAATTTTACTCCTGTATGCAAGATTAATCAAATCAAACATTAGCATTTTTTATAAGGACACCATGAATGAAAACACAATCAGCTTCTTAATGATTATTCATACTCAAGATAGATTGATCACTCCTCCAAAAAACATACAGATGATCCTCATGGAGTATAAAAAACTCTCAAATATTTAATTCATCATGAATCATCAAAACATCATCAACACAAGATAAATTATCCTTCTTGGATCACTTGTAGAATAAACACAAAAATAAAATCAACTTTGAACCTTCATAACTTTGACTATACACACTTTCAAATCTTCAAATATATATTTATAGATGCACTCGGAGTCCTCTAAAATTTCAATTTTTACACTATGAGTAATTTATACATAAATTTAAAGATATTGCCCAAAAACTAAACACTGTTCATTAATTTGTTAAATTCAAATATTTGAATTCAAATTGTCACAATTAAACTTTAAACACTATGTCCTAATTTTTGTCCTCACTGCTTAGATCAATCATTCACCATTTATATTTTTTGAAATTTAAATCAAAGTGAACCACTACCCAAACATTAAACTTCAAACACTTGGCCTCATCTCATGCAATCTTGCAATCTTGATCACACATGCTTCGTCAATCTCATTAAGATTGCCCTTGCTTTAATAATGATAGACAACTATCACTTTGACCTCTTGACTTTAATTTACACAATTTATATTAATTAGTATGAACACCCACTAACTATTTATCCTTAGAATAAATTATATCTTTATCTCTAATTAATTTTAAATTTTTAAAACTTGTTTTCATCTCATTGCTTCCAAACATCCTGGAATGAACATGCTCCATCGATCCTTTTATAAGGAGCTTTATCTTTAAATTCATTAACCATTAGACACCTTGAGAACATCTCACTCAATATGAAAATTTAAATCAATTTTTTATGATTTCCCATGAAATATTAAATCTTCATTTGGTCTTTATCTTTAACATCATGTAAAATAGACTAAGTATGGGGACCATTGTTATCTGCCTAAAAGGCCAACTTTTTACCTCAATGAATTTTGTTATGCATAGGTGCATGATCTAAAATGTTGACCATATCTCCTCACATAGTATAATCCAACCATGTATTAAAATTCTCTTAAAACCTTCAGATGTGTGAGATATAAATCCATTAATATGTTCACTCAATTTTTTTCTGCCATAAAGCCAACTATGTCAAGAACTACTTAGAAGGCCAACTTTTCACATGCATATATTTTGTCACACTTACTCACATGACCTAAAATTTATTACATAACAACTAGAGACTAATGAGATCACAACCATATTACCAACTCCCCTTGACTCATCCACATGTGGTAATGGTGATGTCAGCAAACTACCTACTAAGAATTTCTGCTACTAGACCTAAAATGTCTAGATGAAAACAATGATCAACTAGATGAAATCCATACATACACACAAGCACTCAAAGGATTTTTAACTTCTGATAGGACCCATTTCAGGTGATCAAATCACCAAAATCATCCCTCATCATCTCTGAACATGCCAAAACTGAAGATCAACTAAGCCTCCTTCAGGCATACTAGGACAAACACATTGCACACTTTGTCATTGTCACTTATAATATCAAGGCACTTCATACACTTACCAGGACGCCTTCATGACATCACCATGAAATAATTGACAACTCTTTAAAAATATTACAAAAATAAGGTTTCACAAGCATAAAAAAAATACATTAATATAAGAGCAATAATTAATAATGATGAAAAAATATAATAGGATGCTTAAAATCAACAAATGGACCACACCAATGCATCTAGAATGTACCAAAACCTAGGAAAAGATTGGTTACATGAATATGATTGAAAAAATATTGTCTAAATCAAAATTCCAAAAACAAAGGTTGAAGTAACACTAAGGTTTTGCACATGAGTTACTCTGTACATAAACCAAATTTTTTATAATTAAATAATTTTGAAAATAAATTTGGCTAAGTCAAAATTTGATCAAAACAAAGTTGTTTGTGGGGTTTTAAACACTAGACCACCCCGCATGCAAGGTTTTAACAAAATATTAACCACCAAGCCTTCTAGGAGACTAGTCAAGAATTTATATGCACAAACTAATATTTAAAAATTATTTTCCAATATTTTTAAACAGAAATATGTAAATATGATTTATTGTGCATGTAAAAAATAGGGATGGATTTTTTATTTGTTAAAAAATAAAAAATATAAGGTGGGGCCTAGGTTTTCTTATGTGGTAATTATAATTTTTAATGAAATAATTATTTATTAAATAATTCCACAAAATTAATACTAACCTTTTCACACTTTCCAGTAGAGATATGGTGTTCAATAAAAGATTTTGGGATGCATAGTAAAATATATAAGCCATGATAGAACTTAAAAACTTGCCAACCTTCTTGATTTTACCTATTAATGATGGAATAAGCTTAAAATATGAATTTTGGTTGAGAAATAAATTTTTCCAAGCTCCCTATACTATATAACGGTGCGTCACATAGAATTAAAATATCCTAGTTATTGAGGAAGCCTTTAATAACCTTTTTTATGTTTTTGTATATCTCAATTTGAAAGAAAAAAAATAGGTTTCAAATGAAATAGACTTAAATTTACAATTTGTATTAAAAATCCAACACACAAAGCAATACCATGGTCCATATAAGTATGCCAAAATGAAAAAAAAATACATTGAGCACCAATTGCTTGAATGTGTTTTGAATGATCCAATGATGTTTGCATGGTCAGCAAAATCTATAAGAGATTTAGATTAATTAATTAATGATTCAATGATGTTTTCATGGTCACTAGAATCTACAACTCTCAATATCACCCAAACTATGTGAAGATTATTCAAAACAATTTGCATTACTCTTGAGTGACATTTAGATGAAGATCAAAATGTTATAACTAGGCCCCCCATAGTGGTAAAAAAAATTATTTCCTTACCAAAGACATACAAGCTTAGAAGAAATTAATTTTCTTTGAAATTTAATAATAAATTCAATACAAATTACTTGTCAATCCTCTACATTCAATCAGGCTTTGAGACCATGATAAAATCAAAGAAGAAATACATAACATGATCTATAATGTTAATGATGGAAAAACATAGAATAAATGAACACATAGGTCAATTTACACATGACATAAAGATTAACGTGGGAAAACCTCAAGAGGTAAAAAACCCACAAAGATGATATTCATTTATATGAGTAACTCCACACCCGAATACAAATCTTTCTTACTTCTCACTTCTTCACATAAGCCTTCACAAAACCTTTGTAAATATTCGCCATATGAAAATATCAAATATATCAATCACTAAGTTACATCAAGTTTCCTAAATGTATGTAATGATTAAAAATAGGGGTAAAACACTATTTAAAATGAGAATGAGGGGAGGTGACCTTTTAACCAATGGGTCCATTATTTCCCAATAAATTTCTAAATAAATGGTAAGTAATAAACAAATATGGTTTATTATTTATTTACACATGGGTTTTCAACCCATATTAATAAATAATAAATCATTATTATTTAATTATATAAATGTAATGAGGGTGTATAATATCACCACTTAGACATTAAATGTTATAATAAAATTATTCCATAATATCCACCATAAATGTCCAAAAATTATCACCGTTACCTATTACTATATTACACATTGAATGATGTAGTCTTACTACTTCCCTGAAAAAAATTAGTAATGTTTGGTGAATCACTTGTCTTTCTACATGCTGAAAAATGTGTTAATTTTGAAAATATATCAAATATAACAAATATTGAATTAGTTTTGAAATTAGGGATGTTATATGACCTAACACATTATATGATTATGACACTCAAATGAATCTCATTCATAAAATATTGAAAGCTACCTCTAATAGGTAAAATAGATATACAAATATAAAATAAATCCTAAAGAGTTCAATAAATGGGAAAAGGATTTTATTTGAGTGAGACCTCAAAATAGTTCTATCATGTTTGAAAAATCTTATAAAATGGTTCTTTATTTTTTTAGTTGATTTAAGTTTTTCTAAAGATTAGTCGCATTTATTACCATCCAACTCTTCCTCATTATATATATAGGATCATGATATGTTTCATATTTCTTATTAAGTAAATATGTATCTAATCCATCTCAAACATTGGATTGGAATAATCTACAAATAAAATATTAGAAGATAGTAAAGTTGGATATTATCAAGATCCTAGCTCATCACAACATCAAGTTGTGAAGCTATGATAAATACATGTATTATTCCACTAGGACAAAATTAATGAGTGAAGTGCCACTTGGGAAGATGAAAATACCTTACATAATCACTATCATCAATTTTAGGCACCAAGATTACACATCCTTTAATAGGGTGGGGATGTAAAATCCTAGGTTTGTCATCCTAAATAATTACTTTTATAACCATTGAAATAAATAATGTTTGTTATTTTATGAGATGAGTTATGATAATTTTGTTTTATTAATTGTACCTAATTTATTTGGTTTGATTCAACATTTAATGGTTTCATTTACTTTCTGTTATTTAGTCACAATATTGTTTACTTTCATAGTTTCCATTCAATAATTATTCATGCTTGTGTGTATGTTTCAAGGGGTACCCTCTAATGGGCATGATTTAGGCCTAGAAAGGAAAGATTCAAGATAGAATAAGTTACCCCACTATATAGGATATTATTAGGGATAATAGATCAAATAAATAATTATATTTTCTACCTCTATTATTAGATGTTTCATATAATATTAGTCCCATTTTATGCATAATATATCTTGTGATACTTTGTTTTATCCCTATTCTATGGTTATTTTTTATCAATTATGATCAATGGTTTATTTGATGATTCCATCTATACTTATGTAAATAATCTATTTTTTATGTGACGTTATGTAAATTTTAGGTAAAAAAAAGAGATCAATTATGCTTGAATATTAATTAAATTAGTAAGAAATCTTAAAATAAATAGAGTGTTTTACATAAAATTATGAGCAAGGGAACTAAGAACATAGGGATTATACACATTATAGTTCTAGTACACCATATGAGTTTATAACACATTATAATTCTAGGTGCATATTTATAAGCTTATAATACCACCATGTGGTTATGTCTTTTGACCTCAGCATAGGCTATAATTATTAAAATATTTGAAAAGTGTTAAAAATGATTTAAATTTTTTGAAAGGACCATGTAAGTCATTGACCCTAAAATAAATATAAATAATAGTGAGAAAAAAAATAGAGGAGATAGAAAAATAAAAGAAAATATGGGAATTTCTACCCCACATAGATTATTTATATTATGCAAAGCTAGGGCATGCTCCCACCATGGTGAAATGGTGGAACAATTGATAAATTTTATCCCACATTGAAAATGGGCCTTAAATTACTCAAAAACATAAATGGGGAAATTTTGGTGTGGTTATTTGAAAGAATTAAGATTTTTGGAAGGAAACTATATACACAATATTTTCAACTTTTATCAAATACCGATGCCTTCTATCTTGTAAGAACTCATTTAGATTCAATCTCTCTAAGTGCATGCCTTAAAGGGTACACTGGGAAAGGGGTGGGTATACTATTGGTGCTTCACAATATTATTATCACTTATTTACACTTATTACCAATCCAACCAACTCCTGAAATCCATTCCTTAAGCTATCACTCTTATTTTACATACTCCTCTAGTATTTTCCCACTTTACATCCATATTTTCCTCACCTTAAGCCCCTTTTGAAAAACTATTGTACTAGGTCAACTTGGTCAACCCTATACTATTTTAGTTAAAATTCATTTAAGATCTAGGCCGACTCTTAGCCAACATACCCTGTGACCTAGTGAATTTTTATCCATAACTATACTAGGTTAATTAGTTTGACCTTGTCAGCCAAAAGTTTCATAAGGGATTAAGGTTAAATACACCTATATATACAATATCATTTCATCATTATTTAGAAAATGAGTAAGATTTATTATTCACTTGCACTTCTTTACAATCTACTCTTCCACCATTATACTTGAGTCTTAGCTTAGGGTTTATACTTGGAGAATATAGTCATGTGGAGAAGTCTTGGATTCTTTGGCATTTATTAGTGATCCTTAAAAATAAAAATAACCTCTTACAAATCCCTTTCAGACAAGGGAGAGATTGACTCTGATGGGTTCATCTTTTAGGTCATTTTTCTCTAACTTTGTTCATCTCTTTAGTAGATATAAGTAGCATAAGTATTGGATTTGAATAATATTCTTCTTCTTCATGTATTAGGGTCTTACTCATACATATATTAATTATGAATCTCATATGAATGTTTTTTTTACTAACCCTCATATTGTGCCACAAGCTTTGGTGAGCACTAGATTAGATTTATTTGATTTACTGATTAGTTTAGTGAATATGAAAATATATGGCTTATTTAAGGTTATTGCATGATCTTGTTTGACTATAGGCTTTGGAACCCTCCCTAGTGTGGTTTATTATGATAAGAGATCCCTTAATTAGGTCTATTAGATCCCCATATTGGTCAATTTCTCAATTATTTAATGTATCCCCAATCAGAAGTGTAAGTATGATCTATCTTATATGATTTAGGATTGATTAATAGACATGATGCATTTTTTATTGCTTATATTCTAGTGAACCCAACGTTAATATAACCCTTGCATGTTTTTCATTATTTTATCAGTTTATTTATTATTTTTATATATTTATGATACTGGGTCAATGTTGCCATTATAGTTTATAACTTGTATGCATAGGTCTAACACACAGTCACATCAATATGATTATATTTTATTTGTGTAGGTTTTTCATCAGATACAGGCTACTAGGTCAAACTTGTCCACATAATACACTTTCAAACTTATAGATAGAATATTAGGTTGACCCTATCAACATAATACATTTTTTCACTTTGACATAATATACTAGGTTGAACCTATCAACATACTACACTTTTAGACTTCCAAAAAACATACTAGGGTGACATTATTGGCATATTATTCTTTATGGGTTTCAGCAAATAGGGAACTACAAAACTAGGTCAACCCAATCAACACAGTTGGTAGAATTTACAAGTAAAAATTAGGGTACTTCAAATTCAATCCCCCTTTCTTTTGCATCCTCCAACCCACCAAGGTTCCTTTCTCTCTTTATATTTCATTTTTGTTATTCATTATAGTTCTGATTTTCACAAAATTAGGGTATGATGTAGTAATAGTGCTTCTTAAGTGTTCCTAACCTAAATGAGAGAATGGGATACACCTTATATAATAGATAGTAAAATTAAACTATATGATATTCTATGAAATTATTTTTGTATAAGTAAATTGGCATAAGACTTAAATATATTATTAGGGAATAATTAAATTAAAGTGTAGGATACTTTAAAAATGTGCATTAGATATACTTAATGTGCAACTTAATAGGATAATATTAGGATTCAAGTGATTGACATGAGATCACTTTATATAAGTTGAGAAATGTATAAGGGTAAGTTTGTACACACACACACACACACACACACACACACACACACACACACACACACACACACACACACACACACACACACACACACACACACACACACGCACACACACACACGCACACACACACGCACACACACACGCACGCACACACACGCACACACGCGCACACACATGCACACACACACGCGCACACACACACACACGCACATGCACACACACACACAGATATATATACATATATATATATATATATATATATATGTATGTATGTATGTATGTATGTATGTATGTATGTATGTATGTATGTATTCACACATATTTTAACCATGAAAGATAGAGATAAATGTATGCACATGATAGGATGACCTAGAACTATAAATCCTAAACTTCAATCATAAAGTTCTTGACAATGTTTAATTTTTAATCCCTAACCTTAGTTTATTCACCTTTATGTTAACTTTTAATATATATGAGATCCTTAAATATTATATTTAACATGTTTAAATTACTAAAAAAGTCATTCAAAAATCCTTGTTTTGTTTGCATATTCTTATCAACAAATCTATAGTAGCCTCTAGTCTTCTAGGATAAGAATGCACTAGGTTAGACATGGTTTTAACCAACAATTTTCCACCAATATGGCCCTATTTACCATGTTACAATATTAAATTTTAAAACTAGATACATTTCATATTGGGCCTATGATACTTAAATCAAGGTCAATTACTATAAATATTCAAAATTTACTACTATATAAATGCATCAAGGTTATTGAATACACATCTAGAAATCACTTGTAATTTCTACTACACATTGAGAAAAAGGGCACTAGCCTTTCTTATTCAGATTATATTTTTTTCTAAAAATCATAGGCCAAGTATAAATCTATTTTATTTAAGGTCAAGGGAATTTATTATCAAGAATTCAAGTCAATTTTCTAGTTGCATCCATATAAAAAATATCAAGAGTCACACACTTACTATAGGAGAGAGAACTACATCATATTGAGACCCTTTTGGGATATGTAGATAACTTTTAAAATTATATGGGGTTTTCTAAGGATAGTTAAACTATTTTCTTTATCGATTCCCTAATTTTAATTTTATATCTATTTGGTTTATGTGTAATAACTAGGATTTTGTGTTTCAAATACCTTCACACATCATATTAACACCCATAAAAAATCAATAGTGCATATGTTTCAACCACAAGCACTCACATATAAACATTAAATGGAAAATCAGCCTAGACATGGTTGTAATAAAATAATAAGGTTTCAGTGTGCCCTTGTCCACCTTAGTATATCCTTTCCTCAATACATCACATAATTATTTTTGGCTTCAACATAGTCCATATATCTTCCAATATAGTTTAGTTTAGAGATCTACCTTCACAATGAGCATAAGTTAGATCCAAGCTAGATTTGCATATTCTATTAGAAGTTACTATTTATAGCTTATTTTTATTTATATATTTTATTGTATTTTATATTTGGGTTATATATTCTATAATATAAATAAGACATTGAATAATTTATTGTTTTATTACATTTCATTATTAAATAAAAATAACCATTAAAATTTATGGTGAACCCATAAATTTTTTAAAATACTATTTGCTAGTTTCTTGATTTTTTCCTAGGATTTCATACAAATGTCTATAAATTCTTGAAATTGAAAGAAATAAACTTATAACTTGGATATAATTTCAAAACCAAAAATTAATATTATTAAACCTTGTATTTAATCTAACATAGAATAAAATTTATTGTCACTAATATAGATAAATAATATTTTTATTTATTTAACTTGAATAATATTACACTAGTTTATTTATACAAAACTATATGATAAAATAATTCCCTATATCATAATGAAGGCATTATATTATTATGCTAACAAACCTCCAAAATATGATACATAATTAATAATATGCACAAATTGAAAACATATGGATAGTTCAATTAACAAACAAAACACCCATAATTAAACTATCTATTATGAGTAATAATATTTTACTCACTTAGATTTGTTTATCATTAGTGAATTAATCACCCCTATACTATTCCTAATATATCCTCTTAATTTAACATTGTTTCAACTGAATAGGAGAGAAATTCTTTGAATTCCTCAATTTTTTAATGTGCATTTGCTTTAGTGAAAAGATATACACATTGTTGATCTATTGGGAAATATTGGAGCTAGATGTTATTGTCCTAAACATGTCCATTAAAAAAATATACTTTCATCTCAATGTGTTTGGTACATTCATGAGATATAATATTGTGAACAAGATTCACTACTCTTTCATTATCTACATAAAGGATTGTTAGATGAATCTATGGTATCCCAAATCCTTATATTATATGTTTGAGCCAAATCATCTCACAAACAGCTCCTCCTATTGTGTGATATTTTTATTCTATGGAGGATATTAAAACACACGTTTTTTTAATTTATTCCCCATGATATTAGTCCATATCCCAAAAAGAATACAAATCTTGAAGTATGTTTTATGTCATCAACCATCTTTTCATGATCTAAATTTGGAGATAATATCAATAAGAAATTATCATTCTTCTTGCATTCTAGACCAAAATCCATGGTTCCTTTGATATATCTCACTACTTGATTTATTACTTTTTAGTGACAATATGTGGGCTCTTTCATGAACCATGAAAGCTAACTGATAGAATAGCTGATGTTTGACATAATATAAGTTAGGTAAATGAGACTCCTATCAATGACCCATTTAGATTTTTATTTACATGTGATGATAGATCTACTCAAGATAATTAAAGTCTTGTCTCCATAAGTGTGATAATTGGCTTATAATCCATCATGCTAAATGTCTTGAGCATTGTCCTAGCCTATTTGATATGAGATAAAAAGATATGATTTTATTTATGCCAAACTTCCAAACTAATATAATAATGTAGAATACCAAGATATGTCATGCTAAATGATTGATTTAGATAATTCTTTGTTGACTCAATCATCTTTATTGAATATCCAGTGATGTCTTGATCATTGACATATACAAAAATTATTACCATCTCCTCCTTGATGTTTTAGGTGGAGATTGGGACCATATGGACTCCTTTTGAATCCAATTTTCAAGATATGATCATTAAATTTGATAGACCATGCCCATGGAGCCTATTTAATACCATACATTGATTTGAAGAATATACAAACATTCTCTTCTTTTCATGTATGATAAAACATTTTGGTTGAGTCATATAGACTTCTTCCTATAAGTCTTCATTAAGAAAGACACTTTTTACATGAATTTGATGGACTTTCTAGCCAAACTATGTAGCTAGAGTAAAAATCATCCTAATAATTTTGATCTTAGCTATGGGATAAAAAGTTTCATCATAGTAAATGCCTTCTTTCTAAACATACCCATTTAAAACCAACCTTTCCTTATGTTTTTCAATACTTCCATCTACTTTATACTTTGACTTGAAAATCCATTTGCATTTGATTGACATTTTCATTGGTGGAAGGTCTACAAGTTGCCATGTTTTATTCCTCATTAATAAGTTATATTCTAAATCCATGGCATATTTCCATGGTTTTGACTATAGGGATTCTTAAATTTTATAGGGTTTAATATATTCAATAATTTTACTCATTAATTCTAAATTAACCTCTCCTTGAGCTATAATATGATTTTTTGGTCTAGTCGTATAAGTATCTAGAACACCAATCAATTTAGCATCTCGTATTAGACTTATATCTAATTTAGGCATACATTGAGTGGTTATTATAGGTGGTGGAGCTGCAACATTATTCCATCATCATCATTATATTTATCTAGGGGATTTTTATCTTCTACATTTTGTATGGGTCTGAATGGTTTACCAAGTTAACTTGTATAAATATATTCTACTTCTTTATTTTTAAAAAACTCAACATCCCTACTAGTGTAGATTTTATTAGTATTTGGAACTATTAGTCTATAGGAAATTGATTATTCACTATACCCTAGGAAAATATACATTTTTAATTCATTTCAATTTTAGACCTTGAAGATGTGATATATATGGTTTTGGCCTCGCCCATGCTTATTGTGGTGTTACCCCTTCAAGAGCTATAGTGGGAACTATATTGATTACATATACTACATTTGTGACTACTTATGAACAAAATACATTTTTAAAACCTAAATAATGTAGCATACATCACACCATTTCCAAAATAGTACAATTTATCCATTCAATAATAATAATTTGTTTTAGTGTATGTAGAGGTCCCATTTGACAATGAATGTCATTTTCTTGAAAAAATATTTTAACTCATCTTTGAATGATATGAGTGGAGGGTTTTGATTTTCCTACAAGTCTATATTTGAAAAACTTTGAATTTTTTGAAAGTTTCAAAGGATTGACTCTTTGTTTTAAGACACTAAACCCACATTTTTTTTAGAAATCATAAAAAAAGAGCATGAATTACTCAAACCCAACATGACTAGGTGTCATTAGTCTACATAGATTGGTATACACCAGATCAAGGCTTTTATGGGCCTAATATGTAATTTTTAAAAATGGATATATATGTTTTTTCCTACTAAGAAATTTTGACATTTATATATTCCCTTTTTGACAGGTGACACCCCTCTTACCATGACAAAATGGTGGAGTTGTTTAGATATCCAAAACTGATGTGACTAAATATTATGTGCCATAATTATGTTGATTCTATGTATTTTACAACAATTTCATGATTGTTTTTATAATCAAAGTGAAGTTGAAACATTTGACTTACATTAAATTCATATGTAACAATTTTAGACTTTTTGGATTTATCTCAAATCAAACATAGTTTTCTTCCACATTTATATTCAAATTTAATCTTTATACTATGGTCCAAGATTTGATTAACTAATAAGATATTCTTGTTTGACCCATGTACATATAATACATATATGATTATATTGGTTTGTGTGCCAAGAGGTAAAACAATGTTGCCAGTTTCTTATATACTATATGATATATCATCCCGTAAAGAAATGTGATTTTTTTGGGTGTGTATTTCAAATTGGAAAACTAATCCTTGTCTTTTCATGTGTTAGGTTTCACAAAAATCAACATACCATATTTCAATTTATAAATTTGATTCTTTAGGGAAATCAATAGAGTACAAGAATTCTCCATCTTCATCATTATCTTCTTATTCATCAATGTTATCATGTTGCTTCATTTTCTTCCACCAAGTTCCTTTTTTTTTGCTTGTGGTTTAATATAAATTGATGGGGATGATTTTTGAGTAATGGTTAACATAGGAACCTTGGATAACATCTAACACTGAATAATTAATTTTTACCTCAGGTTGAAATTTTTTGATCTCTATACACAAAAATATTTCAACTTTTATTTATTTATTATTATATATTGTTTGATGTTTATTTACAGTAATTATGTTCTAGTAGTTGTAAAAATACATAGAGATTTTCCATTTTTGGCTTGGTGACCTATTTTACCAACACCATTAAGTGAGGGATCCACTCCCAATACGTATACCCTAGACAATGATATACATAAAATTTAATTTCCTCAAACTTAATGGTATATTGGAAATGCATAGGGTCCTTTGTTTACAGCATAGGATTCCCTTTTAGTTGTTTAATTTATGGTGCACCTAAGGGGAGTGTATCTCCCATGGAATTTACTTTCACTACACCCTCAAAGATGGGATAGTGGGCTAAAATCATGATTTAACCTTTATAGTTAGTGATCTTAACTATTGGGTTGACACTAATATATGAATGAGAGAGTATAATTGAGATCCTAAGAAATAATTTAGACATACCTAGATCAGCTATTATACATTCATTTTTTACTCTGTTTTATTAATAATCATTATCTCCTTTATACATGCAAGGTTACTTGATAAGACTAAGTGTTTTAATTATTGCATTTACTATATTCAAATTCATTTTATATATTATGGATAGTCAAAGTAAATATTGTAGTGATTTTCACCCTAAAGATAGTTCATTTTGTACTCATTATATGCCTTTAAGTTATGATGATGAATGGATAAATCAAAATAAGAAAAAACTTATGGAAGAAGCACATGAGGATGATTATGATTTTTATGACATATCAATGAATAGGAAAATTATATTTTATGGAACTTGGGAACATGTGTCCATAGAATACAATTCATCCCTATATTATATTTTATTCACCTATATATTCCTCTTTGGTTTAATATTTTGACTCTCCTTTGGTTTCATATCTACATTCCTCTTTAGAGTCACCTTTATATTCTTCTTTAGAGTCACCTCTAGATTCGTATTTTAAGTTAGCTCTAGATACTTCTATGGTTTCACCTCTAGATTCCTCCTTAAATTCACCTATAGATTCATATTTAGAGTCACCTATAGATTCCTATTTAGATTCACCTTTATATTCTTCTTAGTTTTCATATTTATACCCTTTTTATATCACACTTTTGTATTGCCCCTGGGTTTCATTATTAGACTCTTTTTTGGTTTGCCACTATAATCCTATTCAAATTTCCTACTTAATTTCTCTTTGGTTTCATCTATATAAATTTATTCAATCACACTTCAATATTACTTTATCGTTTCATCTTGAGACTCTTCTTTTGTTTCACCTCTATATTCCTCTTTGGATTCATATTTAGTGCAATATGGATTTACCTTTAAATTATACTTGGGATAATTCTTTACCTTCCCTCTTAAATAATAATCTAGATCCAAAATATAATTATAAAAATGAATATTTACTCTATTTTAAATTTCCACTTATCATATAAAGGAATAAATTTATCTTTATACACCTAGTTTATCTATTCATTTTTCCACCACACTTCATCACAATTGCATTTATAAAATAAATACACATAAATAATGATGATGTTGTTCATGAATAAATTATTTATTTCCATTCCCTTGAAGTGAAAATGAATAATAATAATATTGGTGTTATTTATTCTCCCTTACAAATAGTGGATATTGAGCCTACATGTCACACTTCTTCCCCCTTGTCAACCAATGACGATGAACTTCCTTAATATTTACTTAGCACATCACAAGATAAAATTTAAAGTAATGACATAAATCTTACCACATACTTACACGATGCTTTTACTTCACCCTCTTTATTTTATTCATATGATAATAACCTTATGCTACAATGTCATAGTCTTAGCTTAGAGTTACCACATGATGAAAATGCATATCTTGATAATGATAATTATCTCCATGATATCAATCAATAAGTATTTAATGTTAAAATGGATATATATTTAGTTTATCTAGATTATTAAAGTGTTATATATACATGAAATGGCATAAGGGTGATAATCATATCTATAGTAGGCCAATTAGATCCTAAACCCAAATATAAGCATACACTATGTTTATTATGCTAAGATAGTATAAATATGGAAAGTAAAAATATGATATATATATATATATATATATATATATATATATATATATATATATATATATATATATTAAAAATCAATAAATCAATTATATTATTCTAATGTTAATGAAGTTCTATATCTAGAATATGTTGAAAACAAGCAAGAAGGATATTTTGGAACAATCATCAGATTTTGGATTTGACACCTCTAGCTCTATGGATAGTAACATCAGCCTAGGATGGTTTTATCAATGCTAATATCTAGGTTTTATATTATTGTCTTATAAAAAATATCTTTTAAAATAGGATGCATCCACCTAGATTCTATTGGATTTTGCTTTACCACTCTTATGCATTTAGGTCTAGTTCATTGACAATTTCCCCTTGTGAAATGGTAAAACCCTAGCTTTCCATCTTTAATGTGACCTTGGGGGAAAATGGGTTAGTGTACACATGATGTTGAGATGAAACCAATGACCTCACTATCAAAGGACATTGTCTTCATATCCAATACTCTAGAAGAGGGCCTCAAACTCATGTAGTTCTCTCCTACGTGTTGGCTTGTGTGTGAATCACATAATATGTGCAAAGAAAGTATAAAAATGACCTATATTTTAACTTGTAAAATTAGGCTATTGGGATACTCATTTAGTACTTAAAACATATAGATGTGTAATCCCTATGACTAGTATGGAAATAGTAATAAATAGAGAAGCTTTTGATCAATTGAATGCTCTTTGAATTATCTTTGGTATTTTTCTACGTATTCATAGGTGAAGAATGAATGAGCATTGATATTATATTTATATAAATCACTTTGTAGTAATATCTCACATTAAATAACTTATTCCAACCATTAGGATACATTTCATTTGAAAATTGCATGACTTTAAGGCAATGGACACTTATGTCTAGATAGGATAATAATGCCAATACTACTATCTATCTCAGACATTAGTGTCCAAAGAGAAATATAGTAGGTATAAATTCATAACTTTCATATATTAAAGATAATTACATTTTAAACATTCTAATCAAGATAAAATATCAAGATGATAAACATTAGATTGTTCAAACTAAGAGATATATGCCAAGGGGCATAAAGATAAAGTAGATGCTAGACTTAAAAAAGTAGGAAAAGGTAAATAACTAAAAGGAATATCCAAGGTATACATTTTCCAAGTGTACAATACTGAGGTGATATATAATATAAAATATCATCTACATTTCACACCTTTAATATAGTAATGAAAATTATATTTTAAAGGAAAGGAATGCATACCTAGTTGTGTATGCATACTTTTTATTTGTGTGTGCCCAAATTTAGTGCTTTACTAATGAATAACATACAACCAAGATCATATTATAGTATAAAATATGTGCATATAATATAGGTTTAAATTAATTGAAATATATTGAAATTAAAAGAGTAAGGTTTGGTAGTACACCTATGTGTCAATGTAGCCATTTTACCTATGGAAATTTATTTTGAGAAGTTGTATCATTATAAGGATATGAAACTTAAATTAGTATAAATATATATTAATATTTAAAGTGAATATATCTAATGAGATAGAAATATATATTGGAAGGAAAATGCCCCCAAATTTAGAGTAAAAGTAAGTTGCCACCTAGTAGTTGAGATTAGCTCAACCATGCACCCCATTGATATCTATAACCTAGTGAGGATATATGATTAATTAAAACCTAATAAATTTTAAATAATAAGTGATTTGATCACCTTAACCATAAAAAAAGGTGAACTAAATATTTTATTAGATTGGCTCAATAAAAGGCCATAAAATTTTGTTGGGTGACGAGTGTCGTTTAACTCCTCATTTAATCAATATTCAATTGATGTCTTATCAACCAGGGCTAGTGTCCAAAGCTATTTGTAGTAAGGTATGGGATGGTAGATCTAGAAGGCTGATTATGGGGGTGTTTTATTGTCCTATTATAACTTTGACTAAAGAAATAAATGTGTCCTAACTACGTGATTCACTCTTTTGCTAAAAAGGAAGAAATCAAATCAATCCACTCTTTTGTTGTAAGTAAAAGATCACACTCCTATTTGTGCTTGCATGGAAATTAAAATCACACTCTTCACTAACAAAAGGAAATTTGTTTCATATGTTTGTTGTAAAGGAAAACACACATTGCTTAGAAGAAAATGACTTTGAAATAAGAAAATGATTTTTAAACTGTGAATTTATTTTGATGTTTTTTAATGAATAAATGTAAATATTAATAAGATTCTAATTAATTATAACAATGAACTAGTAAAACATAACATAAATACCATACATAGTTCTTGGTTCCAAGGAGAGTGGGCCCTTCCTCCTCTCAGACTCAGGAACAAAGATTAATCAATGCTAGAAATTGAAGTATTAATTCATAAAATTGAAATAATTACAATCTATCTGAAACGTGTAATATGCTTGTACAAATATTTTCCTCCATTATTTTATCTCTATCATCTGATATCTATTATATATAATATATGAAAATCTTACATTTTATAATAATATATTCATCTCAAAATAGGATGCAAAGGAATAGGATTCCTTGGTCGATCCATTCATCCAAAGATGGGAGATTGGATTTACAAGAGATCTAATTATTCTGATAAAATAGATATCCTATCCTACAATAATATTAAGTTCCAAATATATATACAACTTTATCAAAATAAAATCCTTCAAAATAGTAGGTAGTTATTTCCCTTATTTGATTCCAGTTAGAATTATTCTCTCTTATTCTATTTAGCTACTAGCTTCCCCATTTGTATCTTTATCCTTACAGAATTCTCAGAATTGACCCTATAGAGTCAAGAGGAATGAACCTATGAAGTTTGTAGAAACAATCCTATGGAGTCCATAGAAACAAGCCTACAGAGTCCATAGAAATAAGATTATATAGTCTATAGAAATAATCCTATGGAGTCCATAGTTCTACTAGATGATGATCAAAATTGCTCGTTTACTATACATTGCCTATGTCTTTTTCTTAAGCATTCTTCACAACAAAAATCACTAAAACATGTTATGTATTAGATATTAATTACAAAGTAAAGGTTTAGTCTTTGGTTTAATATAAACAAGACAAATATCTATTCTCCATGTAATATCTATCGAACAATCTAAGATTTGCATAAGATAATATCCTTTGAGAGGTGAATTGAGGGAAATAACATGTCAATAATGAGCCATATTATGAGCTCATCATCTCCCCCAAGCTTTACCTTTTGCAAGTCCCATTGTAAACATTTATTGGCATTCATAGTTCTAGGTTCTACTTTCCATATTCTGACTTAAATCATAGTCATAAAATTCATCTGTTATATGCTTATCTAAATTGCTTGTAAATCCCTGATGTGCTTGAATCATTTGTTTCCATATATTGAATTTCTCCTCTAATTGTGGATCCCAACTCTACCATCTTGGAATAGGTATGATCAACAAAGGGGGTCTATATCTCATGCCAATTCATTTCTACTCTCCCCTAGAGTTTATTACCTCTATTAAGATTTCCAAAATTGAGGATTCTCTCCTCATACTCTATCTTAAGTTATTTGGGGACATGACCTCTCATCTTTTAAGAGGCACTAAAAGTTGGTCCCATCTATTTACACTTGCAGCCACCACTGAATCAAAACTCTATCTTGAAAACAAATCAAAATAAATAGCATAATCATATAAAGCCCATAAATAATGCATTTTAACCTCAACATCTATCAAAGAATAGTTAAAATTCTATTTGATCAATATGGGAATATGAAAGGCTGGTCTAACACACAATCTTGTAGTCTTAGCATGATTTGTATAGTCTTCAAATCTGCTTTTCGATACTCTTTGATTTTTGAATGTAGAATATAATTCCCTCATTTGAACTTATCCCACATGAAGGTTTATCAAAAAATTATTGTGCTCATGGTCTCCTAGAATAAAATCATGCAAATAAAATTCACAAAGTAAATCCTACTGATTAGGTTCAACACTATAGAAAATTTCCAAAAATGTTGTTGGCTGCAAAATTTTGTAAGGAAGATGACAAGAGATCTGTAAAATCTACCATCTATAAAATTGTTCAAATAGAAACAAACTATATGCAGGAGAAGGATTCCTACATGCCAAAAGAGTTTTTCCTAATTTGCATGCATCTTGTAAATTTTCTTCTAAATCTTAAACTTTAATTTATAATTCTTTCTTTTCATTTTCTAAGAGTTTATTTGAAGAAGTTACATCTCTTTTTTTTGTTTAAGTACAAAATATTCTTATTTAATATGATGTAGTATTTTGAAGGGAGGAATAACTAGATCACTTGTTTGACAACCATGGTCAACAAATACCTTAGGAGGAGGAGGTGCAATATCAAGTGCTTTGGAAGATTTTACCAAACTATGCAATCTCCTATTTTCCTTCTTTAGACTTTATATATATATATATATATATATATATATATATATATATATATATATATATATATATATATATATATCCAAAGACCTATTTGTTCAATTTCATGTTCCTTTATTATTTCCTCTAATCTGTGAACTTATATTGCATGATCAGTAGATGTTGTATCTAATTTATGCACCAAAAATGAGTTGAGATGATCCTTGTCCTACAATTGACTGATCATGTCAACAATGTCATCTAATTTTTTTTTTCAAGAGCTTGAGCTTGAGAAAATTGCAAAGTTAAATACAGAATAGGATCATTTAGATTAGATGATTCACCTTTCTCATTGGTACATATAGTTTTCCTTTTATCCATTGAATTTTTAACTAGAACAGGTGGTTATTCTACCATACTTGATTCCTCTACTGTGTGTGGCTCTTCTTCTGGAATTGGCTCCTCCATTATGATTGGAGAGTTCCTTTCAAAAGGAATTTCTTCAATATCTACAAGTGTAGAGATATTTTGATGTATGGGGGAATGAGATACCATTTTAAGACTTTCCAAAATGTTTTTAGCTTCTTGTTCATCTTCATCTTTCATAATGAGCCTTCTCCTTATTTTGGTCACTCTTTGAGCTACAATTGGTTGGCTTTCCTTTTCTACCATCAATCCCTCAGTCTTCTCAAGTTCTGTAGCAACCTTTCATCTCAATTTTATTCTTCCTAGCAAGTGAATTGGTTATACTACAGATTCATGAGGTTCTTGTGGAGACCTTGAAACTACAGGGATTTAAGACCTTGTAATTCTTCTTGATTTCTTCCTTGGTGTTGTTTTGTCAACTGATGCAACAGGTGGAGATGAGCATTCTTATGGTGAATTCAGGGTTTCTTATATAGGAAAATCTAGAATTTGTTGTGTTATACTATTCTAAAATTCCTCCCAGACCTCTTGTCCTTGCTTAAGGAAGTGATGTTGGATAATGAGATGAATAAGGCCATGATGCCTAAGATTAGCATTAGGGGTTGTAGACATAACTTGTAGAGCACCATATAAGAATGATGGAAGGTTAATTTGGTATTGATCATTTTATCTCCTATGCTTAACATGTATTAACATTTTCATGGCATGTCCCCCTAAAATACTATGTTGTCCTTCACAAATGATATACTTGAGTACCCACTTGGAAATAGATTTCTAAGGTTTAGGAAGTGAATTTATACTAATCCCTTTTGATTTTACCTTGGAATTTACTAGACATGAAGTCCTAGTCTACTCATTACCATTAAATTGACTAATTAAATCACTAAATGAAATTCCACCTATAGCTTTCATTACCTCTTCTAGAACTTGTATAATTTAGCTTATAAGTTGAGTTGTAATAGGAATAATAATGCCTTTCATAATTGAAAATTTAGGGGTGAGATTAGTGATGAATTCACTTACCATTGTTTTGTTGAAACTCTGGAAATTTTCAATGAAAGGTAGTCAACCATTGGCTCTAAACACTGCCATAAAATCTTTGTCTTTATGAAACTTTGCTATATCCTTTAGCTTTGATCTTGTCTTTTGTCCCATGTCTATGCAGATTTATAGTCAACTCTATTCCTTTAACTCTGATTGAGGTGTAAACTAGTCTTTTGTCAAAATTGTTAGGCAATAGTCATTGAGGATTTGTAGGTGACAATCATGGAAGATATGTAGACTAACTTATGTTGAAGTTTGTAGAAATGAAATGGTTTATACCAAATGTTATAGTTGCATGAGTTCATAGTTTGATATGATGACTTGATATAGTTAGGCACCTCATGTTTATATGGAGTTTCCCAGCCATTTTGTCTCATTAATATAAGTTGGGTGAAATGATGATGTGTCAAATTGATGATGATATTGATTTATTACTTCATTTAAAAACATTTTTTATGACATCCCATCATTATGATACTTGATGACTCAATTGATTATATCAAATCTACACTCTTATCCATACACCTTTGGTAGCTTGGTTGCATGATTTTTTTTCATTATGGCATGTTTCATGTCATTCCATTTTGGAAGATTCAAATTTGGGTCATCTTCGTATAATAAGTCTTAATTAAATCAAAGATAATTAGTTAACTAAACATAGATAAATAAAATATATGTCTTACTTACTTTAACATTGCTCGCCATGTGTCCTGCGCAAATAAGTTTGCATGGATTAGTTTATTACATGGAGATGACCAATCATAGTGACATGATGAGAGTTTCTTATAATTTTTTTTCCCTTTGGCCAACCAGTGCTAGTTTTTTACCCAAAGCCCTTTTTGCAATGTATAACCAACCAACAAGCTAGTTTTTTGGGCATGCATTGCCAATAGCATCCCTGGAAGGATTTTCACTATTCACACACACACACACACACACACACACACAATTTTAATTAATTAATTTATTTTTTATTTATATTTTATTAATCACTAGACTATAGGATTATCAAGGAGCATGTTCACTGGAAGAAGCAGAGCTCTCCAAAACAACTACTTGATCATTTACCTTTTGAACATATTCTTCTTTAATTTGAGTTTTTTGATAGAGCTTCAATCTATGTCCATTGACTAATAGAGCTCTTTTGCTATCATCAATAGGTATTAGCTTTATAGAACCATTTTCATATACCTCCTCAATCTGATAAGGTCTTAACCACCTTGTTTGTAGTTTTATTTTGAACTATTGAAATTTGGAATCAAACAATAGTGCCCAATATCCTTTCTAAAAATTTTGTTGCTTGATTTGTGAATCATGCCAAACTTTTGTTTGATGTTGTACCAATTCAGTTCTTTCTAGTGCTTCCATCTTTATTTTATCAAGTTGATTAAGCTGTAGGAGTCTTTCTTTCTTTATTTCTTCTAATTTAATTCCTACTTCTATAACTATTTTTAGATTTTGTAATTTAAATTTAATAGATAATAAAGGCTTCTTACCATAAACCAATTCGTAAGGTGAAAATCTAGTTATTTTCCAAGTAGTATTATAGGCCCAAATAGCTTTTGGTACCTTATCTACCTAATCCTTTCTACTAGAATTAACAACCTTGGTTAAAATGGTTTCTAGTTCTTTGTTGGTGACTTCAACTTACCCATTAGCCTGCAGATGGTATGGAGATGTTTTTATATGCTGAGTTTGATATACTTGTATGAAGTTCTTTATCATGTTTGACATGAACTGTGGTCCTTGATCTAAGACTATCTCCCTTGGAGCACAAAATCTTTGCATGATTTTGAAATATAAGAAATCAGCTACCATCTCTTCTCTTGCATGAGTTAATGTTTCCACTTCTACCCACTTGGTCACATAGTCTATACATACTAGGAGATATTCTCTTCCTTTGGAAGGAGGATCCACTAGACCTATAAAATCAATTCCCCATTTCTCAAATGGTTTTAAAACTAGTTTAGGATGAGGGTGTAGAGACATCTCTATTAAAAGAGTAGGCTATCCAATTCTCTGACAAGCATTATACTGTCTGTCATATATTTTTACTTACTGATGAAGGTGAGGCCAATAGTATCTTGCTCCTAGGATTTTATGTATGGTTCTTTGAGCTGAGTAATGCCCTTCTCCTACTTCATCATGACAAGCTCTGATGATATCATAAGCTTCACCATTTTTCACATACCTGTGAAACACATGGTTAGGTCCAAGTTTAAATAACATTCCATCAATCCATTTGAAAGAAGAGCTTTCTTTGATTAAACATTTCCTTTTTTATGAAAATTGTAGAAAAAACTTCCATGTGGTGAAGTAATTAGCTATATCAGCAAATCACAAAGATTTTGGTGAAATATAAAATAGTTGCTCATATAGAAAGTCATCTTCCACTGGTTCTTCTTCACCTGTAGTGTTTATTCTTGACAATAAATTAGCCACCACATTAGACTTTCTTGGTGTATCTATAATAGTAACATCAAATTCTTGTAAGATCAATATCCATATAATAATCCTACCTCCCACAATTGGTTTGTTCGTAAGATATCTAATAGCTAAATGATATATATAGACAAATACCTTGTATCCTGTTATGTAGTGTTTGAATTTGTTAATTGCATAGATTATAGCTAAGAATTCCCTCTCAGTTGTGGTGTAATTTCTCTTATTAGGTGTCATGTTTTTGCTAATATAATATATAACATACATGTTTCCCTCTTCATTATTTTGTCCAAGGACTACTCTTAGTACTATATTGGAAGCATCTATGTATATATTGAATGGCTTATTCCAATCTGGTCCTCTCAATACTGGAGCAGTAAAAAGTTTAGCTTTGATGGTCTCAAAGGCCTGCTGGCAACTATCACTCCATTTGAATGTACTGTCTTTTGTAAGTAAGGTAAACATAGGGGCATCTATTTGGCTAAACTTATCTGTGAAGCATCTGTAGTAACCAACATCTCTCAAAAAACTCTTAATTTTAGTTTGTGTTTGTGGAATGGGTAAATTGGAGATTATTTCAACTTTTTTTGGATCTACTTGAATGCCTTTTGTAAAAATATGGTGTCCTAAGACTATTCCTTCATCCATCATCAATAAACATTTCTCATCTCTTAAAGATAATTGATGTTGCTCACATCTGATCAATACTCTTTCCAATTTGGTAAGAGCCTCTTCATAAGTTTCACCATAAATGGTGAAATCATCCATATATACTTCAACACAATCATTTGTAAGGTCAAAGAAAATTGCCATAATTGCTCTTTAGAAGGTTGATAGAGCATTACATAGTCCAAATGGAAGTACTCAATAAAAAAAAGTTCCCCAAGGGTAGGTAAATGTGGTTTTATCTTGATCTTTAGTTGCTATTATTATCTAGTTATACCCACTAAACCCATCCAAGAAAGAAAAAAATCTCTTTCCTGCCAAGTTGTCAATGTTGAAAATATTGTCATTGATGTCAAAGGTCTAGCATTATTGGTGATAAAGGCCCCATTGCATTTACTGATATTTATAATAGATATATCTTAGCTAATGTGAGTTAATATTTATTTAATATTAATAAATATATTTTTGGTTGCATATGAGACAAAAGAAGGGCCCATGGAGAAGTCAAAGAGCCATGGGGTAAAGACAAAAGAAGGATGGGATGCATTTTCCCATGAAGAGTCATCTTGGGGAATTCCAAGAGTCACCAAGTGAAGACAAAAGAAGAAGGGTGCAATTTCTCATGAAGGGACACTTTGAGGAATATGAAAAGTCACCAAAGTAAAGACAAAATAGGGAAGGGCATTTTTGATCATGAAGGGTCACCACATGACTTTTCAAAGTCAAGGATATGAAGGGTCATACAAGTTTGGCACCATTTTCCATGAGGGTTAAAGGGTCACAAAGGGGGAAGGCCAAAGGTCATTTGCAAAGCTATAAATAAAGGCTTCAGAAGCCATTTGTAATATGGGAAATAGAAGTTTATTTGATATTGTATTATCTAGCTTAGAAGAGCATTTGTGAGAGATGAATATGATTTGTATTTGTTATATCTAGCTTAGAAGAGCAAAGGTGAGAGAGAGGAAAGAGATGTTGTAATCAACTATAATTTTTTGAGAAAACAACATTGAGAGATAGTTGTGTGGTTTACACAAAGGGGTTGGTGCTCCTATGGGTTGGTGCTCACAAATTGTTGTTGGGTTGGTGCTCGGTAAAGGGGTTGGTGCTCCTGTGGGTTGGTGGTCATGAATAGTTGCTGGGTTGGTGCTCAGCAAAGGGTTTGGTGCTCCTACAAGTTGGTGCTTGTGAATATTGTTTGGGTTGGTGCTCATTCATATACTTGAGATTGTTCTCTGTGGTTTTTTCCACATTGGGTTTCCACATTATATCTGGTGTATCTCTCTTGTGTGGTGTTTATTTTTTTAGTTTTATTGCATATCTTAAATGTTTGATTGAGTGGAATTTAATTAAGGGAAAGTTTTATAAGATATATGATATACTGATTCACCCCCCTCTCAGTATATTTTGTGCTTAACAATTGGTATCAGAGTAGGTTTTTTTTTGAAAAAGTTTTATAGCTTGAAGGTAGATTAGGAAAGCACAAGATGGGCATACATAAAGGTGCCTCTACAAGCAAAAGAATAGTTGATCAAGAAGAAGAGGATGAAGCTGAATTAAATATGGAAGGAGAACTCATATGTGCCTTAGAAGAGTTGAAATTTGTTGAAAAGAAAAATAAAAAATTGAAGTGCCAGATCAAGAAAAATGAAAAGGAGTCAAAGGAGATAATTGAAGATCTATGAGAACACTTTGAAGAAGCCAAGCAGAATGAAGAAGATCTAATGGCACAATTGGAAATAGCGAGGAAATAATGTGAAAGGTATGTTACTAAAATTGCCTCTTTAAAAGAAGAGATTGAGAAAGCAATCAATAATAAAATACTTAATGATTCAAAATCTAAGAATAACACTAATGTGATGAATAAGATATTAGAAAGCCAAAAGGAAATATTAGATAAGACAGGTATCAGTTTTGAAAAGAAGAAGAGCTATGTTGAAGCTCTTACAAATGAGGAAACAAGAAGGGAAGAAGTGAAGAATACAAAGGACAAAGAAGGTCAGAAGAAACAAAGCTATAAAAGGCAATCAGGTCAGAGATTCACAAATAGGTCCTATTTTTATGGTTACTATTTTTATTGTAATGGATATGGTCATAAGAAATTAGAATGTAGAAAAAGAGCTAACAATCTCAAAAATAAGGAAAAGGAGGGTCATGTAGAGTCAAGCAAAAGCTATAACTCTTTTGCTTCGTTATCAAGATTTGATGAAGAGACCATAATTTGTTATAAGTGTAACAACTTCATACACATAGCTTGGTATTGTAGAAGTGTGTTTGAGTCAATCAATAAGGACCAGAGTTTCAGGGCTCCATTCATCAAGAAAAAGGTTTAGACATGGTAGAAGAAACAACCTAAAGGTTCTATGTTGGTGTAGATAGCTTTGCATGCAATAAATGAAGAAAAGCCATGGTTTATTGATAGTATATGTTTGAGGCACATGACAGGAGACAAGATCAAGTTCATAACCTTTAAGAAGATCAATGGTGGCATAGTGAAATTTGGGGACAATACTACTGCTAGAATTGCTAGAAAAGGTACACTAAGTTTAGATAATGGTAGAACTAAAATTGAAAATGTTTTATATGTAAAAGTTCTTAAGCATAATATTTTGAGTGTAAGTCAAATGTGTGATCAGGGGCACATAATAAAGTTTTATGCAGAAGGTTGTGAAATTAGAAGAAAAAGATTCAGATGTATTGGTTGTAGATGCTCAGAGAACATGTAATAACTTATATATGTTATCAAACATCAAAGGTCAAAAATGTTTTTTGAGTCGGATTGAATAAATTTGGCTATAGCACAGAAGAATGGGGCACATAAATTTTGACAATCTTGTCAAAATCTGCAAAAAAAGAAGCAGTCAAAAATCTTTTAAAGATCACAAAGCCATCTAACACACTTTGTGGACCTTGTCAGCATGGGAAGCAAGCTAGAAGGTGGTTCAAAACAAAAGAGTACTCAACCACTCAGATGCTAGAGCTTGTTCACAATGATCTATGTGGACCTATGAGGACTCAAATTACTCAAGGTGATATATATTTCAAGTTGCTTATTGATTATTTTTCACGTATGACTTGGATAATGTTTTTAAAGAAAAAATCAGAAGCTTTTAAACAATTCAAAGCATTCAAAGCTTTAGTTGAGAATGAAACTAATCTAAAGATTAAGTGTATAAGATCATATCAAGGAGGAGAATTCATGTCAGATCAATATATTGAGTTTTGTGAAGATCATGGAATAAAGAGACAGTATTCAATAGCCAAAACTCCACAACAAAATGGAGTAGTTGAATGAAAAAATAGAATAGTTCAGGAGATGGTGAGGACAATGCTAAATAAATCTAATATAGAAAATAAATATTGGAGAGAGGCGGTTGGTAAAATAGTGCATATTTAGAATAGATATTTATTAAGAGTCAACAATGACAAGACTCCTTATGAGCTATGGAAAGACAAACTAGCAATAGTTGATTATTTTAGAGTTTATGGTAGCAAATGCTTCATAAAGAGAACTGATGAAAAACTTGGTAAGTTTGAATCTAGAGAAAATGAAGGTATATTTCTTGGTTATTCTTGAAAAATTAAATCTTATATATGTTATAACAAAAGAACTAAGAAAATTGTTGAAAGCGCAAGTGTCAGGATAGAAGAAGATGGAACATAGAGAATTAGTGATCCAGTAGACATTCCTGAAATCATTGAAGAGGAAGGCTTTGAAGAATTAGATGAAGATGAGGAAAAGGAGAAGGAGAAAAAGGGAACCAAGACTCCATCCAAATATGTTCAAAAAAATCATAATGAAAGTGACATCATCAGAGATATAAAAGAAGGAATTCACACCAGAAGAATGATGGTAAGTGAATCTAAACAAGTTAATTTCTCTTTGTTATCTAAAATTCAGCCTAGAAATTTTTTAGAAGCTAGACATGATGAGCATTGGGTTAAGGCTATGGATGAAGAATTAGATCAAATAGAAAAGAATGATACTTGGGAATTAGTACCTAGACCAAAAGATCACAATGTGATAGGAACAAAATCAGTTTATAGAAATAAGTTGAATGAAAATAGAGAAGTGACAAGAAATAAATCAAGATTAGTATGTAAAGGATATGCTTAGATTGAGGGAATAGATTTTAAAGAAACTTTTGCACCAATGGCAAGGTTAGAGGCTATTAGAATGTTTCTTGCATATGCAGTATTTAAAAATTTTCAAAGTGTTTTAGATGGATGTCAAATCTGCCTTCCTAAATGGGAATCTTGAAGAATAGGTCTACAATGAGCAGCCTGAGGGGTTTATTCTCTTGAATATTAGTAACCATGTATGCAAATTGAAGAAAGCATTGTATGGATTAAAACAAGCTCCTAGAGCTTGGTATGCAAGACTTGATAAGTACCTGCAAGATAAAGGATTCAAGAGAGGATTTGCTGATAGTAATCTTTACATCAAAATAGAAGGTGAAAATCAATTGATTTTTGTAGTATATGTTGATGATATCATTTTTGGAGGAAATATTGAAAAGATGACAAAAGAATTTTCTGATAGAATGTAAAAAGAATTTGAGATGTCTATGCTTGGAGAATTATCATTTTTCTTAGGGTTGCAAATATTTCAATCAAATAAAGGAATTTTCATATCTCAGAGTAAATATACCAAGGAAATGTTGAAGAAGTTTGGTTTTAAGGATTGTGCACTAGTTGGCACACCTATGTGTATAGGAAATAAGGTGAGAAAGGATGAAGATTCACCTGTTATAGATCAATATTTGTATAGATCTATGATTGGTAGTCTTTTATATTTGACAGCATTGAGACCAGACATCATGCATGTAGTAGGTATGGTTGCAAGATATCAGTCATCTCTAAGAGATAGTCATGTTCAGTTGGTGAAAAGAATATTCAGATATATCAAGGGGACATTAGATTATGGATTATGGAATCCCACAGGTAAATATTTCACTTTAGTTGCTTATATAGATTTAGATTGGGTAGGGTGCTTGGATGACAAAAAGAGTAAAAGTGGAGGAGCTTTCTTCCTTGGTGATAGTTTAGTATCATGGCTAAGCAAGAAGTAAATCTCAATATCACTTTCTACAGCTGAAGTAGAATATATTGCAGTAGTATTATGTTTTACTCAAGTGCTTTGGATGAAGCAAACTTTGGAAGATATCAAAGTAAAATATGATGAACCTATTTCCATTTTTTTTTATAACACAAGTGCTATAAATATTTCAAAAAATCTAGTAATGCATTCAAGAACAAAACGTATTCCCATTAGATATCACTTCTTGAGAGAGCAGGGTGCAAATCAATAGGTTAAGATGGAATATATTAGTACTATAGCGTAGATTGTAGATATTTTTAGAAAGGCACTACCAAAAGACACATTTGAGTATCTGCGAGAGAAGTTGGGAGTAATTCCATTTACTTCCTGCCATTGAGGTTCAACATCAGTCGAGGGGGAGCTAAGTGTTAGCTCTAGGTAGGCCCTTTGCCATTGATGTCAAAGAGGGAGAATAAAAGGTATAGGAACTTGTATAGGGAACAGGTATAGGTTACTACAATAAGGGGGAGTTACTATATGTTTTTAGATGATAGTATGTACAGGTGATAGGATGTGGCAGTTTCAAGATTAAGGTTGCCATCAATGATAAAGGGGGATATTGTTAGAAATCTTGTCATTGATGTCAAAGGTCTATCATTATTGGTGATAAATGCCCCATTGCATTTAATGATATTTATAATAGATATATCTTGGCTAATGTGAGTTAATATTTATTTAATATTAATGAATATATTTTTGGTTGCATATGAGACAAAAAAAGGGCCCATGGAGAAGTCAAAGAGCCACAGGGTAAAGACAAAAGAAGGATGGGATGTATTTTCCCATGAAGAGTCATCTTGGAGAATTCCAAGAGCCACCAAGTGAAGACAAAAGAGGAAGGGCACAATTTCTCATGAAGGGACACTTTGAGGAATATGAAAAGTCACCGAAGTAAAGACAAAAGAGGGAAGGACATTTTTGATCATGAAGGGTCATCACATGACTTTTCAAAGGCAAGGATATGAAGGGTCATACAAGTTTGGTGCCATTTTCCATGAGGATTGAAGGGTCACAAAGGGGGAAGGCCAAATGTCATTTGGAAAGCTATAAATAAAGGCTTTAGAAGCCATTTTCCATATGGGAAATAGAGGTTGATTTGATATTGTATTATCTAGCTTAGAAGAGCATTTGTGAGAGATGAATATGATTTGTATTTGTTATATCTAGCTTAGAAGAGCAAAGGTGAGAGAGATGAAAGAGATGTTGTAATGAACTATCATTTGTTGAGATAGCAACATTGAGAGATAGTTGTGTGGTTTACACAAAGGGGTTGGTGCTCCTGTGGGTTGGTGCTCATGAATTTTTGCTAGGTTGGTGCTTGGCAAAGGGGTTGGTGCTCCTACGGGTTGGTGCTCATGAATAGTTGTTGGGTTGGTTCTTAGCAAAGGGGTTGGTGCTCCTGCAAGTTGGTGCTTGTGAATATTGTTTGGGTTGGTGCTCATTCATATACTTGAGATTGTTCTCCATGGTTTTTCCCACATTGGGTTTCCACATTATATCTAGTGGCTCTCTCTTGTGTGGTGTTTATTATTTTATTTTTATTGCATATCTTGAATGTTTGATTAAGTGGAATTTGATTAAGGGAAAGTTTTATAAGATATATGATATATTGATTCACCCCCCCCCCCTCTCAGTATATTTTGTGCTTAATAGTCAAAAACTTGATCAATGAAAGGTAAAGGAAAGTAATCTCTGAGTGTTGCTTTGTTTAATTCTCTATAATCTACACATACCCTTAATTTTCCATATTTTTTGGAAACAATTACTAGAGGTGAAGCCCACTGGATGTTTGAGTTGGGGTAAATAAACCTAGCTTCCAACAACTTTTGGATTTCTATTTTGACTATTTCCTTTAATGCTAGGTTTATTATTCTTTATGGTTGTCTGACTAGTTTGACAGATTCTGTGTAAATGTGATGAGTGTATAAGCTAGGGTAAATTCCCTTCATGTCAGTATAATCCCAAGAAAAAGCCTTGGTATGTCTTTCTAGTAGTTCAAAGAGTTGATCCTCCTCTTCATTTGTTAACCAACTATTGATGTTCAAAATCTTTCCAGGTAATACTATGATTGGTTTTGTACCTAGGTAGTTGGATTCTATTTGCTTAAAATCACTAATCAATGAGTTTAAAGGACATGGATGAGGAAGTAGCTTATGAAACATAGTTACATTATCAACAAACTCTTTTCCAAGAGGAATCAATCTTTCTAAAGAACAATGAAATGCATCTAAGAAATGAGTTTGTTGTTATTCTACCAATTTCCACACACTTTCCTAAATCAATCCATGATCATATATTGAAGAAAAAATAGAAGAAGTAGAAGCGGATGTTTTAAAATATTCTATTTTACCCAAGAATCCTAAACTAAGACAGTCCATAGTTTCTGGACTAGTAGAGTTTGTAACTTTCAAACTAGCAGAGTCCATAGATTTTAGATTGGCATAATCCATAGATTCTGGGTATATGTCTCCATTCAATTCTTCCAAGTGTTTTTTAACTATGATCATAGTTGATGAGGAAATGATATTTAATGTGTTTTATGATTTATCCACCCAAAGTTATTGTATGCAATTTGTTCATGGTTTTTCAAGAAGATACAAAGAGATGCATTTAGACTTTATTCCATTAGAAATGGTCATGTCTCCTAACCTACAATCAATCAATGTTGCTATAGTAGCCAACCATGGTCTACCTAGGATTATGGGATATCCTAGATTCTTTGTTTTGGGTTATAAAACCATGAAATATACTAGATACTCCCAAGATTCTATTAGTACTTCAACATTTTCTATAGTCACTTATGGTTTCATTATAGACTGGTCCACCATTTGAAGAATGGTAGTTATGGGTTACATTCTCATAAGAGATAATGTGTTGAGAGTATCAGTTATCATTACATTGAATGCTCCCAAATCTACTAAGATGTTAAGAATTTCTTTACCTCTGATTGTAACTGTGATCACTGGGATTCTTGGATCTACATATTTTGGAACTAATAGTTTTTTTGCTAATAAATCATCAACTTTTCCATTAACATGAATGGTTCCTGGATATTTTTCTTTCCTCTTAGGTGTCTTGATACAAAGGTTTTTGATGATTTTGTTTAATTCAGTTATATCCCTAATAGCTTGTAGAAGGGGTACCTCAATATTGATCTTTTCCAACTCATAGACCAAGTTTGATTATGGTTTAATACCCATTTCTTTTAATCTTTCAGGAAAAGAAATTACTGGGTTAGTAGTTTTTTCTTTGTTTGCTTTAGGGCTCATTTTGATTTTGGCCTCTCTAGTGTTTAATTGAGATGATTTGGTCTTTTCATTTTCATCAAATATCTCAAAAATGAGAACTAGAGGTTTTTGTATAGTTTTCCCTAATTTCAAATGTATGTCTGAACACTAAATAGCTCCAACATTGATTGTATCTTCATTTTCATTAACATAAATAGGTGTTGGTTGTTTATTTTTTGGATTTTCTATTGGTTGTGTAGGCATTCAGGGTTGATTGATTTGTCCTTGTTGCTAAATAATTAGGGGTGGCATAATAGATTTTTATTGAAGTGGTATTCTGGGTTGGGTGAATTGTGACTATGGGTTCCACTGTTGATTTGATTATTGATATGGTTGTGGCATCCATTATTATTGTGGTATCCATTATTTTTGTGGCTATGGCATCATCCATGGGGGTGTTGGCATCTAATCTTATCCTGTCCATAGATTTTGAATTTATGGAATTTAGGGTTGACTCTAAAATGGTGAAGGAACTAAAACATTCCATGGTGCCATCCATGGATTAACTGGATTTATTGCATTAAATTATCCTTGAGCTTAGTTTTATGGGGAAAAGTTTTGTCTCTGAATATAATTTACTTCTTCAATGGACTGGACTTGTGTTTTCATTTAATTTTTTAAAATAGGTAAAAGGGTACAATGTTTGGTATCATGATCTATTGCATCACAGATCTTGCATGATGAAACATTGGTTCTATCTAGTGGATAGTCTCTAAGGGTGTGTTTTTGTCTACACTTAGGATAGTAGATTACTAAGGGTTCTATTGCATTTTCCTTATCTTGAAGGCCATCTAAGGTACTATTTAGTGTAACCAAGATATCAGTCTTTAGATTAGAAAATTCTTCCATTAGCTTACCCACTTCATTAGATTTCCCAAATCTTCCTTTCCTATTTCTAGGTTTCATTCGAGAGCAGTTGGTACAAAGCTCAAAATCTAATTAAAATCCAACTTATTTATATTTCCTCTACCTATCAGATTTAAGGCATCTCTAGTGTCTTCATCTAACCCTTTCAAGAAAACCAATTTTTGAATGTCTTCAGTGAGTGGATAATTACTTCTTTTATGAGCGAACATGAATCTATCTAAATAATCCTCTAAAGATTCATCTTCATTCTATTTGATTTTGAAGAAATCCTATTTTATTTCTCACACTCGGTAGTAATCTTAGTATTTGTTCAAGAATTTAATTTCCATGTCATTCCATGCTCTAATAGAATCACCAAGTAAACCCATGAACCATCTCATAGCTACATCTTTAAGTGTAGATGGAAATAATTTTAATTTCTACCTATCTATTGTGTAATCATAGGTTTGACATAGCACCTTAAACTCAAATAGGAATTTATCAAGATCTTCTATAGATCTTCCCCAAAAATTTGGCAGATTAGCTAGTGAAATATTTTTCATGGGGGTTTGATCATTAAGATCTACAACAATAGGAAATGAGAAAGTCCTTCTTAGTTGTGCAAGTTGTTTATTTTGTTGGAGATCTATTTATTCTAATGATGATGTTTCAAAATTGGGATGATCTTCCCACTAAATATTTATAGTATTAGTTATGGGTTGTTCAAAATTTTAAAAATTTTCTTTAGTTACAAATTTTTGAAATGCTTCTTCTAAATCCTTAGCAACTTCTAAATAGTGTCTTCTTGTAAGAGATTAATCCCGAGTAATTTGTCCTATGGGGCTTGCTTGTGGCAATGGCCTAATTTCTATCCAAGTTTTAGAAGATTCTTGCAAATAGGTTTCACTTGTAACTTATGGTTCACTACTCAGAGATGTTGAAGGAGTGTCCACTTGTGTTCTTGGTGGAAACTTTGGGATGAATTTTCTTTTAGAATCTCTAGGATGGTACATCAATTTATTGAATTTTTATAGGATTTTATGGGTTTTTACAATGTTTTCTATTTTTCACTCTAGACCAATAATTATTACCTTACTAACACCTTATGTTCCCTAAAAATGGTGCCAAAAATGATGAGTGTCATTTAACTCCTCATTTAATCAATATTAAATTGACGTCTTATCAACCAAGGCTGGTGTCCAAAGCTATCTGCAGTAAGGTATGAGATGGTAGATCTAGAAGGCTACTTATGGGGGTGTTTGATTGTCCTATTCTAACTTTGACTAAATAAATAAATGTGTCCTAAACTACGTGATTCAATATTTTGTTGAAAAGAAAGAAATTAAATCAATCCACTCTTTTTATAGAAGTAAAATATCATACTCCTATTCACGCTTGCATGTAAAGTAAAATCACACTCTTCACTAACAACAGGAAATTTGTTTCACACATTTGCTATAAAAAAAACACACATTGCTTATAAGAAAATGACTTTGAAATAAGAAAATGCTTTTTAAACTATGAATTTATTTTGATGTTATTTTATGAATAAATGTAAATATTAACAAGATTCTAATTAATTATAACAATGAATTAGTAAAACATAACATAAATACTGTACACAGTTCCTAGTTCTAAGGAGAGTGGGCCCTTGCTCCTCTCAGACTCAGTAACAAAGATTAATCAATGTTGGAAACTGAAGTATTAATTCATAAAATTAAAATGATTAAAATCTATCTAAAACCTATAATATGCTTGTATAAATCTTTTCCCTATTATCTGTTCTCTATCATCTAATATCTATTATATATAATATATGAAAATCTTACATTTTATACTAATATATTCATCTCAAAATAGGATGTAAAGTAATAATATTCCTTGGTCGATCCATTCATCCAAAGATATGAGATTGGATTTTCAAGAGATCTAATTATTTCAATAAAATAGATATCCTATCCTATAATAATCCTAAGATCCAAATATATATACAACTTTATCAAAAGTAAATCCTATAAAATAGTAGATAGTTATTTCCCTTCTTTGATTCCATCTAGAATGATTCTCTCTTATCCTATCTATCCACCAGCTTCCCTATTTGTAGCTTCATCCTTACAAAATTCTCATAATTGACCCTATAGAGTCGGGAGGAATGAACCTATGGAGTTCATAGAAATAAGCTTGTGGAGTCCGTAGAAACAAGCCTATGGAGTCTATAGAAACAAGCCTACAGAGTCCATAGAAACAAGCCTGTAAAGTCCATAGAAACAAGCGTGCAGAGTCCATAGAAACAAACCTATGGAATATATAGTTTTGTTGGATGAAGATCAAAATTGCACGTTCACTATACATTGCCTGTGTCTTTTTCTTGAGCATTCTTCACAATAAAAATCACTAAAACATGCTATGTATTATACATTAATGACAAAGTAAAGGTTTAGTGTTTGGTTTAATATAAACAAGACAAATATCTATTTTCCATGTAATAGCTATCTAACAATATAATATTTTTATAAGATAATATCCTTCAAGAGATGAATTGAGATAAATAACATGTCAATAATGAACCATATTCTAAGCTCATTATTGGGTATCAGTATATAAAAGTCTATGATATGGTAATAGTCTATAAAAGAGTTTTAGAATCTAAAAATGATTTGAATTTTATAATATTAGGAACATGTTACATATAATAGTCACCTTATATATTTATCATGTTGAAACTATGTATAAAAACAATACCAATGTATAAAATTCTACCATGACTATGAATCTAAATCGTATAACTGAGTGCTTTGGCCAATGTAGATAATTATATAAGTATGGAGAATGTTATTCCAAAGTATGACCCCATTGTATGTGATTAAATATGAATATTGATATAAGTACCAATGTGTAGGACATGTTTCCAAATCATGTGCCCACTATAATCTATAAACTCACATAAATACCATATACTGAATGAGTGTGGAGAACATGCTTCCAAATCATGCCCCCACTGAATTTGGAAACTATTCCAAGTGTGGAGAACATGTATCTATGACATGTCCTCACTAATATCCCCCTATTAAGGTCAGGGAAAAATATTAAATGGTATTTACCTCACATCAAAAGGATAATACAACTATATAATTTGTTGATGTAACCGTGTAGCATTTAGAAGGAACATGTTTGGGTATATAAAGCATTAAAGTACATAGAACCAATGTAATCACATGTAGGCCTAAGATTCATGATAAGGATAATTAAAACATATAAATTTTAATAGTACAAGATCAATAAGAAAATAATCACACACACAAGATTACTTAAAAGTAATTCAAAAGGAAATTGTCCAAGGAGACCACAAATAAGGGGCATATTCAAATGATGCACAATATAAGGGACATGACTTAGTCAAATATACATAAATGCAATAATGAAATTCAAATGTCTATAAAAAACAATGACGTATTAAAATGTCAATGAAAGCAAACATAGGCATGGGGGGCATAAAAAAAGGACCATATTCAAATGCTCAAAAAATTAATACAACACACTCAATGAAGTTCATAAAAAAATCATAAGAAAATAGAATAAAAATGTCATAGTAGCCCATAAATCCAATGTTTTAGGAAAAGTATGCCAAGTATATAACATATGAAGTACCCTATGTAAGATATAATCATGGAGAATATATATGTGTAACCTTAAATAATATATTTATGAAAATTTATAATGGTCATTATGATTTTTAAAAGATTTCCTTCAAGTGTGGTAAGGTGGTATCCACCTTTTCCTAAAAATTTTATAACTATAAATGGTCCCAACCAATTTGGTTAGAACTTTCCTTTTTTGTCCTTTCTTACATTGGTATTCTTTTGGTTTTATTTTATTACTAGGTCACCCATATTAATGTCATGTGGCTAAAACTTTTTGTTAAATGCTCATTTTACATTATCTTTTTACACATGTAAGTGGTCAATAGCCTGTGTGCACTTTGTAACACTGATCTTATTGATGAAATCACTTTTCATGGTATTCATTATTTTTGATGATGTATTTTACAAAAACATGCAAATAAGGTCTATCAAATTCAATTAATAATATATAATATGTACCATAGATTAAAGAGTAAGGTATGTCCTAAGTAGGTGTTCATACACTAGTTCAGTATACCAAAAGAACATATACCATCTATTAGTTTCAATCAATGTTGTATTATTCAACTATTTTGTCAAGTATTTTGACAATTATTTTTTGGTTGCCTCTACCTAGCCATTACCCTATGGGTAATAAGGTGTATAAAAGGTATGTTTAATCTTGTATTTACTAAAAAATCATCTTACCATCTTATTTTTAAATGACATTCCATTATCATAAATTATGTCTGAAGGTATGCCAAAATGGGAGATGATATTAGTCATTAGAAACCTGCATATGTCATCCCTTATGGTAAACTCAAGTGGAATGGCTTCCACCCATTTTGTAAAATATTTTATAGCTATAATGATAAATTTATGTCCACTAGTGGATACCATATTTACTTTTCCTATTAAATCAAAGACCCATAAGGGAAAAGGCCATGGTGAAATAATTGGCTATAACTCATGTGACAACACATGATTCTAATTGCTAAATTTTTTGGCATTATAAACATAGTTTTGCATATTTGAAACATTATTGTTACATTTTAGGTTAGTAAAAACCTTGGCACAATAGTTTTTGAAATATGGGGCATCCACTAAAATCCCACCATGCTTATTATCTTGCATTTCAAAGAGTGTATTGCGAGCCTCATCTTTAGTTAATCATCAAAGCAATTGTCCATCAAAACCTCATTTAAACAAATCATTTCCAATAATAAAATAATGGAATGCTTTGTGTTGTAAATTATATTTATAATTTTATGAAAAATGATTTATTATATAGTCATGATAAATAAAATTATAAATATCAATGTGTGATAACAATGAATAAGGTTGAGAAGAAGAAGCCAAACTACATAGTTCACCCACTACCTCAATATGATGGAGTGGACCTATCTAAAGTAATTTGGCCTTCACTTCCTAACCCCTTACTTTAATAAACTTTGAATTAAACCCTAGGATATTTTTTGGGTGAGATTACATTTTAAGACACTCCACCCATATATATAATGTAGCTAGTCTTCCCACAGTGGGCAATAGATATCTAGTTAGAGGTTTCTCAAAGGCCTAATCTTTTGATTATGGAGTTATCCACTATAAGCTCTATATTTTAAAATATACAGTGAGTGTGAAAAATTTAAGGAAGAGGAAACTATAATATGAGACCAAAATAAGGGTCATATGATATGAAAGACAAGACATATTTACCTTGTCCAAAAGGAAGAATAAAAAAATTAGGGCAGTCCCCATACATAGAGGATTTCAAATCCTATTTTGAGACCCATAAGGATACTCTTGTTGAGATACATGAAAGAATGAAAATGGACAAAAAATATCTAGATCAAGAACTAGATTAAATAAATTAATGACACATTATGCACATTTCCATATAGATAGAGATAAATGTACAAAATGCAACATCTAGATTGTATAATGTCCTAGAGGATATTGATGTAATTAGGGTAGATTGGTACCTAATATAGTTGAACCCACACATTTTTTTAAGTCTTTAAAATAGGATGAAAATAAATTAAAATATATTATTCTTTATATAACTAGCAAGGCTTATTCCCACCTTAATCTGTTGTCACCATTGGAAGCTATCAATACCCTTAATTTGGTAGTAATCAAGACCCAAGAGGCTAGAGAATGGATCATAGTATCTGAGGTAGTAATGCCTATATAAAAATAGCATGAAACTCTCATTTTAAATTTTTTGGAGGAACTAAAGCTCTTGCAAGATAGGGATTCCATAAGTAGATTCATCAGTAAGGATAATTTTGATCAACTCCTTCAACATGCTTCAACAAGCTTCAAATAGAACTTAAAATGAGGGACATTGGAAGAAATATAATCCAAAATATATTTTGTGAGTAAAAAGGTCATGGAGGTAGAGATATTCATAATTATTTTCATAAGTAAAAATCCTAAACATGAAAGGATTATTGAACAATTCAATAGGTTGCATATATGTCCATTAATTAATATGGAAATTATTAGTTACCAACATGACGTTAGTGATAAAAACTTTCAAGTATTAGAAGAAAATAATAAAACTAGCACTTCAGCTTTTAGTTCAATGGAAGATATAACATCAACACCTCCAAAAATCAATACTACCATGCAACCATATAATAAACCTTAGTTGAAGGTTAATTTTGTATGTAGACATGTGGATAATACTTATCTTTGTACTCATAGTTTACTTTTACTTAACACATACATCTAAAAGTTACTTTAACTATTTATAATCATGCACATGTTGTATTTGCATTATATAGGCTAACTGATATTTATTTATTTTTAGTTAACTATGAGCATGCACACATGTAATTTTGATACTAAAATAGAACCAAGGTTTTAATTGTGTAATGTAACTATGATCTTTCATGCAATTTGAGGATGAGATGACCAATCCCCAAGTCTATATATTCATGTAATTACATATTCCAATTTTATCAATATAGGAATAAATCAATTTTGATTATCATGCAACTACATTAGTGATCTTTCCTTCCATTTGTGCATTATTAAGGTTTTGTTTTCTTGCTTTTACTAGTTCAAAAATGTAAAGTGTGAAAAATCCATAAGTAATTATGGTTATTATCAATAATGTACGTTAATCATATATGTGAAAAATCTATTGAAAATTAGTAAATATCATTGATTTTAAGTAATTGGTTAAAATGGTGTTAATATTTTGAAGTGTGCAAGAGTGTTTTCTATCTAGTATAGTCTTTTAGGTGTGTGTCATAGATTCCTTATATGAATTATTGGTTCTATCTATAACCTCCCAACTAAGGGTGTGAAATAGCACCTATAAAGGGAGTAACCTTCAGTTGAGACCACTGAGTTTCCTATATTATCTCCCCCAAACTACCTAACTATGTTTTCCTATGAGTGTGCAATAACTAAAAACAAAAATCATTAGTATTGGAAACACTTGTACACAAATGAAAAGACCTAGTAAGTGACTCCTTAGGACCACATAACCTTATTTTCTACTCTATCCTTTGTTCGTTTTGAATTTTATTTGACTAATACCTACACACTCTAGAATAGATACCACCCATTCACCCAAATCATTTAGGTTTTTATTTATTTAGTAGGATTAATTTCACCAAAAGAAAACTAAGTTAACAACTTACATGCTCTACTTGTTATTACACCACAAAGTTATTTAACCCATTCTTAAAAATTATGCCCTAGAGGGGATTTAATGCCATTGAGATCCTAAAATGTTAGAGGCTAGCTTGTTAAAATCTAGGAATGTGCACATAACCCACATCAACATAAATAAGTTATTGATATAAGGGGGGCCACTTGTGTGTCTTTCCTAGGAAGAGGTTATATCCTATGTTTGAGTTTCACTAGAGACATCTAGGAGATTTACTAGGTCTAAGGCCGAAACTAGTATTTTGGTTTCCCATTTATCATCACATCGAAGGCCTAAATTTATATTAGTTTTTCCCAACAGATATATGGCTAGATTACCCTATTTAATGATAAATATCCATCCCATAAATCATACTATGGCCCATCAACAACTTTGCTTAGTTGGATCTATCAGTTCTATCTTAGGATATGTGCACAATTTGCCTAAGAAACTAGATAAGTATTTACCTTCTTTATCCCCTTCAAGAGGAAGGACTATATAGGAACACATCAAGTCTTTCAAGGATTATTTAAGATTAATGAATATTACTAATGAATATTTTTCATGTAGGATTTCCCCATTTACCTTGTAGGATGTTGCCTATGATTAACACCTCAATCTTCAAGATAATTTAATTATTTCTTGGAATGCATATCAGAGCATGTTTCTTTCCAAATTTGGATAAGTTACCATCTTTGGAATAGTATATCAAAACTTCACCATCATGAAGAGGGAGCCTAATGAGTCAATTTGAGATTTCAATGTGAGGTTCCATAAGATGTACGCTTGGCTTGACCTAGAGTATAGACTAGATGGACCATTGACATTGGAGATGTATAAAAACACCTTAGACCTAGTCACTGTAGTATTCCTATGAAGAACTATTATTTCCACCACTTTATATTTATCATATGAATAAACTATCAATATCAATAGGTAGTTGAAATCTTAGATACTAGGCACTCCCAACATCAATGCTAGTTTTACAACATTGAATCTAATCCCTCATGTTAATTAAAATGTTCTTACTTTCAACCAGAATCAATTATATGCACTACCTCCTATAATTTAACAAATTACCAATCAAAACTATGGATATATGAATTATTAAGTACAAATTAATAGTCATTAGTGGAACCAACAATTAATGCCCTCTAATACTATAGTAACATAGGAAGTTGATTCTACAAAACAAAACTAGATTACATCAAAAGAATGGTCTGTACAATTTTACAATGACTTTATAAACATGTAGAGGAAGATGGTTAATGGTACTGGACAAAAAAATAACCATAATTATATGTTTCAAAGATATAATAAACCCCTAAACTAGTTTGTGAACAATAAAAAGTAGTAACCCAACAAATTACCATAAATTAACATAGTAAAAACAACTCTACCCTTTTGGTGTAGAGTCCATAATACATCACAACATGGTGAACATGAATGTTTATAACTTTATGTAGTGTTTGAGATATTTCAAATGGATATGGTGAGGTAAGACTTGATGACCAATCCACTAGAGTTCCACCTGGAAGTTGGTTATTCAAACACCATAATGGCATTTGAAATGCACGAGTCTTTCTTCCCAAGGGAACATGAAGATGAACTCAATTATAAATCTAATAAAATACATACTTAATAGTAGTATCAAAAGGGTAATTGAAACCTAATGAATAATAATCCCTTCATAACATCTAATTTTCTAAATAATACTACCATTCCACTGAATCCAAGGGATGACAACAATCCACCTCCCCAAAATGGAATGAATAGCCCTAAAATAAAGAAGAGAAAATCAAAGGAGGGTATAACATTGTTGAAGACATGATGAATATTAAATCCAAAATTACTCTTCATGAATTGGATTAGATCACTAAACAAAATGAGCTCCTATGGAGGCCTACTATAGGGAAGGAGCCTATAGAAAATACAAAGGTTATTCACACCAATGTTATATACAAAATTAAACTATAAGTTCCACCTTTATTACTAAATATCAAAGAATTTATAAATAATATCCATAGTTATATAGTCAATTCTAGAGCCTTGACCATGGTGATGCCTACTTCAATTTGTCAAAATTTGGGTTTGAATCCAAGCCTATCAAAGAGGATGGTTTCCTAGCTAGATAACATAGTGGTGCATATAACATGAGAAATAAATGTACGCATCCAAGTAACATCATATCTGTGAGTATAAATGATCATTGACATACTTTTAGTGGATATCCTAGAAGGATACAGACTTCTCCTTAGTAGAGACTAGTCCAAGACGTTAAATGGGTATGTATCAATAGACATATCTTACATTTGGTTACCATGGAGATGTATTCCAAAGTAGATTAAAAGTAATCAAAATCTAAGAATGAGTCACCTAATTACAAAATAAAATACAAAGAATGAAGAGTTAAGCTATAAATATTGTAACCTTTGGATTTATACCATTACTATAAAGCATGAGATATGGGAATCATAAGTTTAAAGACCTTCCTAGTTGTGGACTCTCTACTTCAATGGTGCAAGATACAAGTAAGGATCATAAATTCAAATCAAATTGATAAAACCATAAAAAAATACTTGGAAACATATAGATTAGAGTTCCATTTCACTAATAATAGAGCATACTATGAGATGCTAATTTTGGGATTGTATTTTTCTCTCAAAAATAATGTCAAACAACTACTACTTTATGGAGGTTCAAAACTAGTAGTTAATCAAGATAAGAAAAAATACCAGTGAAAGTTATCATACCTAAATAGGTACACACATAAAACCTTAGATTTAATTATGTCTTATAATGCCTTCAATATGTGTTAGTTCTAAGAGAATAGAATCAAGTTATGGATTCACTAGCCACTTTAGCTACCAACTTGTCACCTCTACAAAATATAATGTATAGTGATTCTCCATTAAGCTAGTTTATTATCCATCTATTCTTGACAATGTGGAAAATTTACAAGTCTTTGATGATGACTTACATATCATCCAAATCTTGACTAACTCAGGGTAATTTGAGTCTCAAATAATTGATGACAAGGATATTAGTTACTTATGCCAAGAGAAATTAGGAGAAGGAGTCATTCATTTAAAGGAAAATCACCTCCCTCTAGGGATGGTTCCCTTGGAAATGGTGTTTGATTAAGATCCTAAAGAATGGAAAAAAGGTAGCCAAAATTAAATAAACTAAATTCAAAATGGAAAACCTAAGAGATGAAAATGACACAAAATATGTTAGCATTGGTCTCATCTACACTCTAGAGGAAAAGTAAAGGGTACATAATATACTCACTCAATATAAGGATGTGACTACATGGACATACGAAGACTTAAAGGTCTTTAACCCAAGGGTCATCACCAATACAATCCCACTAAAGTTGGATCATAAATTATTGAAGAAATAACAAAGGTTGATAAATCAAATCATAGAACCTCTTATTTAAAAGGAGGTGGAAAAGTTTTTGAGTGAAAAAGTAGTTTTTCCTATTATACATTCTACTTGGGTGGTTAATTTAGTTCCATTCTATAAGAAGAGTGGGGAAATTAGACTCTATGTTGATTTCATAAAATTGAACAAAACTTCTAAGAAGGATAATTATCTATTTCCTTCCCTAGATGAGGTCATTTAGATAATGAGTGGTTTAGGAATGATGTCCTTCTTATAAGGATTTTGAGGATATAACAAGGTGCTAGTATAGTCAAAGAATAGAATAAAGACAACATTCACCACAAAGTGGGGTACCTATGTGTATAATAGGATTTAATTTGACCTAATTAACATAGGTGATACTTTTTAGCAAGTCATGGACCATGTTTTCTAGGAATTGAAAAGTAAATGTATAATAATATACATGGATGACCTCATAGCTTTCTCAAAGGTAAGGACTAATCATGTGGGTCACCTACAATTAATATTTAAAAGATGTAGAAGGTTTGGCATTTTTATAAACCCCAATAAAATCATATCTGGCATTATGGAAGCTAAGATCTTAGGTCACATAATCACCAAATATGGAATTATAATTGACCCAAATAGAATTCAATGGATATAAAAAAATTTATTCCCAAATAACAAAAAGGAACTTAGATATTTCTTTGGGAAGATAAACATCATGAGAAAGTTTATATTAGGATTTACAAAAATTGTTAGATATTTTAATATAATGCTCAAGTAATATGATAAAGTGGAATGGACAACAAAGGCCCAAAAGTCCTTCCAAGACATTAAAGATGCAATATCTGAAGCCCCTATGTTGATAAGTCTATACCTCACTAAAGACTTCTTGTATTCATTCACTTTAGAACATACTATTGCTTTCATGCTCACCAAATAAATAGATGAAACTGAGCATCATGTTTCATTCATAATCACAAACTGGAATGAGGCATAACTTAAGTATTCCTTCATAGACAAGTGAATATTTGACCTTGTCAAATTAGTGAATAAATTTCAAAATTACATCCTGAAGAACAAGACCATATCCATTGTATTGGATCCTAATGTGGAACTCACTTTAGGGTAAAAAATTGGGATATCATAGAGGAAAATGGATGACAAAGTTGTAGGAGTTTGACATAGAAATCAAGCCTACCAAACTTGTTACAGGTCAAGGCATCATTTAGCTCATGATCAAGCTTAACCCATGTATCACCCTTGAAGAGGTTTTTGAAAACCAAGTATCTAAATGAGATTATTATACTAACATTACTCAATACTTACTCATAGGTGTTGTATTCCTGTATCTCAAAGTAGAACAAAGGAGAGATTTGATACTCAAAACAACTCATTACATGATCATAAAAGGGATCCTCTAAAGAAATAATTATTAATTCATATACCTGAGATGTGTATCATGAGAAGAAGCTCAAGAAACTATGGAAAAATTTCACCAAAATATAGGTAGTGGTCACCTCTCCACAAACACCATGGCCCATAAAATCCTCAAAATTAATTATTATTAGCCAACAGTCTTCAAGGATGCACATATTCATGTTATAACATGCCATGAATTCCATGTATTAGTGAAAATAGAGGTACGCACATCAATTCATGTATAACCTATTATTTAAGGAAGACCATTCACTCGATGGGGATTGGACTTCATCATGGTCGTTAATCCTAATTCTTTAGTTAACCAAAAGTTTGTACTCACTTCCATATATTATTACACATGATAGACTAAAGATGTAAATACAAAGCATTCATAGACATAATATGTAATCAAATCTACAGAGAAAAATATCACAACTATATTTTGTAACCCTATTTCTCTAGTTTGTGATAATGGGATAACATTATAATTAGTTGAATTCATTGAATGAACCCAAAATAATTAAACCACCATCAAGGCATCATTTAATCATTACCCACAAGGAAATGCATTGGTTGAATCAACTAAAAATAACCTAATTGACAACATAAAAAAATAGCAATAGAAAAACCTAGATATTATCAAAATCTACTAAAGAATGCACCATGGGCTAATCGAACAAGATACAAAAAAGCACTCAAGGCCTCACCTTACTTTATGGTAAATGGGAGATTGACAATTTTTACAATCATGCTTAAATTTAATATATATCATTTTATGTAAGAGTATACAAAATTGAGTGAGAAGGTGAAGTCTTGAATATTGGATATAATATAAATGGGATAATCAAGAATGGAGGCCTTAAAAAAATTAGTAAACATTAGGACATAATCAAAAGGTGGTTTTATAAAAGAGAAAAATTCAAAGAATTTAGAATATATTACCTAGTGATTCTATGGGAAAAATCCCATGAAAATAAAGGATAACATGATAGGTTTATCTCATTATGGATTAGACCTTATTAGATTTTAGAGATCATAGGTAATAATGCTTTCTATTTGAGGGACCTGCAAGGTAATGAGATGCCATATCCAGTCAATAGATAGTTTTTAAAGCATTAATTCATGGTTGTACCATTTTTGTATGTCCTTGAGTAACAACATATGTGGTGATAAGATTAGTATTATAATATATTTACTACTTTAGTAGAATAGTTTTATTTATTTCATAGAATAAATTCCATGATTCTTAGGTTAGCTATTCTTGTGTTCAACATTTTGTTTCATAATTTAGTTTTTTGATTTCTAGATTAGATGTTTTTATTTATGAAATGTAAATATGATCAACTTCCTGTAGTATGCTCAATAAATTTTCCATCCCATTGGACTTCCTATAAAATGTTTATAAGCTAAAAGATCAGCCTATTGGAAAACATATTAGTCATATAGCATGGCATCCTTACCTAAAGCATTCTGAGGAATCTTTCCACTATCAATATTTTATATCAAGGATTTGAATAAATTCAAGGACATTTTATTTTATACCACAGTATTTAATAATGATTACAATAATTATTAATCATTATGGGAGGTGATACAATACATTGACATGCATACCAAGAAGAGAGGTTAATTCTAGCTCAATGACAATTGACTACAGACCTCCTCCCATTTAAACACCAAGGGATGCACTTTGCATCAGAAAAGTTTATTTTATTTCCATTCATTGACCTCTTACAATACTTATTCTTCATTTGGAAGGTAAACAGAGGTGCATTCTTACACTAATTGGAACATAATATAGTCTTGGTATGCATCTCAAGGGATGAATTTCAAAGGTATGTCTCCCTCCCAATTGCATATTATACTTAATATTTTCATAGGTTAGTATAATTGAAGAAAGAAAAATGAATTTAAAAAACACTAATTGGATAGATGGTTCCTAGGAAGACCATCAATTTGAAAGATAAATAATCTATCCCAATGACCAAATTCATGATGGGAATCTGAATTGAATTGGCCCTCTTGAATAGGTTATTCATCTACATGAGCATCTAATTCATATACCATGAGTTTATTTTGTTTCATGACTTAGTAATGATCTAAAATATAACATTCACTCTAGTTTAAGCAATATGTGCAAGGCTGCAAGAGTAAATATTACAAAATGATAAGAGGCCTTAGGAAGGTTATTTCTACATGATGTCCTACTTTTTCAATGTTGTGCTCAGTATAGTTTATGTTAATAGTGGGTCATTTTGGAGCCTAGATCCATACTGTATCAGTAATAGTATATATTATTCCTATTCTTTCATGCACATATATGCATAAACCTAGAACATTGTATGTATTGTGGAAGAGGTCTACCCCTAGGTATGGTGTCTATCCATGAGTCCCATCTACCTAAGATATCCAAAATATTTATGAATACATAATTGATTTGGAGAGATTATTGGTTTTACCTAGATTACACTATGATTATAGTCATAGGCCATAAGGTATTACCCCTATGCCTCCCCAAGTATGTGCTTGACAAACTAGTAGATTATTAGATTACCTATTAGTTATGGTGGGGAATAAATAAAGACATGAATAAGAGAAAGAATAAATGGATTAATGTCTCCAACCTTATGATTTGGATAACGTTATACATAAATCACAAGCATTTATATGAAGTAGGTAAGTATAGGGAATATTACTCACTTGCTACACTATTGCACAGGGATTAGGATCCATATGGTCAAGTGTAGAAACACATAAGGGGGAATGGTAGTCCTTATTATCATGATCCCTATGAACATTATTTATTTTTTATTAATTCTAAAGCTAATTCCTATGTTAAGGAATGGGAAAAATAGTCAATTTGGCCAAAGACCTCTTGAAAATACTTCAAGGACAAACTTCCATCTCAATTATAGATGTACAAACTAGACTCCCATCAAATAGGGGATGTGACACATTAGATTTTTTGGGTTAATATGCCCTCTTATCCATAAAAATATTAATGAAAACCATTACATACACCCCTCATGGCACTTAAATTAGTAAATAAGTAGCCAATGGTGCCTGATACTTCACTTAAGGGAGTACAAGATGATACTATTTATCTTGATTCTTCAAATTCTAAGGGACTTGCATAGATAAGTGATACATCATTCCTAGAGGCTGTTATTATGGTTACATCAATGACAACCAGATATGAGTCACCTTCTATAATTGGGGGAAAACTATTTTTTATGAGAGAAATCTGAGGACTCAGCCCCTCCATAGAGTCTAGTTATTTAGGCACCATCAATAAAAGGGTCATCAAAAGAGGAACCTAGAGGTGAATCCATAGATGAGGAGGCATAAATTCAAATAACTAAGATCTTAAGCCTCAAATACACCAAGGTAAAATTTTCATTACATGAAGAACCATCAGGTGAGTAAGCAACCCCTTCAGTTTTCACTACTCTTATTGTGTCTTATGTTTCTCCTTTTATTATTAGTACATTTGATTCTATGTCCCTCTATCATAGTGGATCCCCTCCCATTTTGGTACCCAAGGTGGAGGTTATATCAACCAAGTTCCCAACCAACTCTTCTAGTTCCAAAGGTAGAGGATACTTATTCTACCCCTATTTTTCCTACTTCCTCACCTATCCCACCTTTTCCAATTGCATCTTTTGTATCCATTTATGCTTTTTCTACAATGGTAACTTCCACCACCATCCTAGCTCCCCCAAATATTAATAAAAAGGCAACCAATAAGGCTAGGGTAGTATTATCAAGCCCTCAATTCCATGTTTCATCTTCTTAATTAGGTTTACCAGTGCCTCCCCCTAATCTCTCTCAAGAGACTACTATGATAAAAATCAAGAAGGATGATAATATGAAGCTAGTAAACATAGTATACCCACTACCTCAATATGGTGGAGTGGACTAGTCTAAAATAATTTGGCCTTCACTTCTTAATACCCTACTTGAATAAAATTTGAAGCAAAACTTAGGAGAGTTTTTGGGTGAGACTACAGTTTAAGACATTCAACCCATAAATACAACTCAAATAGTCCTCTCACAATTAGAAAAAAATATACAGTCAAAGGCTTATCAAACTCCTAATCTTGTGATTATGGATTTTCCCACTATAATCTATATATTTGAAAAATCTACAAGGAGTGTACAAAAGGTAAGTAAGAGGAAAGTAGAAGATGAGACTGAAAGAAGGGTCATATTGGAATAAAGACAAGAGGTATTTACCTTGTCAAAAAGGAAGACCATGAAATTGGGGTAGTCCCCATACATATATGATTTCAAATCCTATTTTTAAACCCATAAGGATGCTCTAGTTGAGATACATGAAGGAACTAAAATGGAAAGAAATAGATAGAGCAATAACTAGAACAAATAAAGGAATAATAATAAATTTTGTACATTCCCCTAATGATAGAGACAAATGTATAAAATGTAGCAGCTAGATTGTATAATATCCTAAAGGTTATTTGTGTAATGAGTGTAGAATTGACACCTCATATAGTTGAAACCACCAAATTTTTTAACTATTTAAAACAGGATAAAATTTATTATTTATAAAACTAGTAAGGTTTATGCCCACTTTAATTTGATGGCACCATTGAAGGCCACCAATGTCATCAATTTGGTAGTCATCAGGACCCAAAAGACTAGACAATGGATCATAGTAGCTATGGAAGTAATGCCTTAATACATAGAGTATGAAACTCTCATTTTGAAAATTTTAGAGGAATGAAATCTCTCACAAGCTAGTGATTCCATGGGTAGACTCATCAATAAGGCTAATTTTTATCATCTCCTTCAACAGGCTTCAACAAGATTCAAATAGAACTTATAAGGAAGGGTATTGGAGGAAATGGAAATTGAGCTAAATTTTGTGAGGAAAAAGGTCACATAGGTAGAGATATTCATAATTAATTTTATAAGTATAAAGGATGCTCATGAAAGTCTTATTGAACAAGTTAATAGGTTACATAGACCTCCATTACTTAATATCAACATTATTAGGTACTAGCATGACATTGGCAACAAATACTTTCAAGTGTTGGAAGTAAATAAGAAAGTTGACACTTTAACTTATAATTTATCAGGAGCTATAACTTCAACCACTCCAACAATCAAAAATGCCATGCAATTATAAAGTAAGCCTTAGTTGAAGGATATTTTTTTATGTAGACATGTGGATAGTACTTATATTTTTAATCATATTTTACTTGTACTTAGCACATAAATTTAAAATTTTCCTAAACCATTTGTAAGCATACACACATTGCATTGCATTATACAGGCTAACTAATCTTGATGTAGTTATAGTTAACTATGAGCATGCACACATGCAATTTTGATGTTAAAAATAGAAGTCAAGTTCTAATTTCATAATGTAACTATGAGTTTTCATGGACATGGAAGATGAAGCAAACCCTCCCAAAATCTATATATTAATGTAATTACATATTCTAAAGATTTATAAATTTTATCAATACATGAATAAATTAGTTTTGATTATCATACAACTATGTTGGTGTTTTTTCCTTCCATTTATATGCTATTAAGGTTTTATTTTTATTTTTTTGTATTAATTGAATAATTTAAAGTGTGCAAAAGATATAGATAATTATAGTTTTTTTCATTAATGTATGTTGATATTAGATGTGAAAAATATATTTAAAGTTAGTATATTTAATTGATTTTACGCAATTGGTTAAATCTATGTTAATACTATGAAGTGTGCAAGAGTGTTTTATATCTAGTATAGTCTTGTAGGTATATGCCATAGATACCTTATATTCCTTCTCCATATGAGATGTAACCTCCCAACTAAGTATGTGTAATAACAACTCTAAATGAAACAACCTTCAATTGAGACCACTACGTTTCCTATACCATTTTACTTATATTGCCTAAATATGTTTGAATGTGAGCGTGTAAAAGCTACAAATAACAAGCATTAGTCCTAAAAAAACTTGTCTACAAAATGATCCAACCTTAGAAGTGACTCTTTAGGACCAGAAAACCTTATTTTATTCTATACCCTTCCCTCCTTTTGAATTTTATTTGATTAAAACCTACTCATTCTATAATAAATACCACCCATCTATCCAACTCACTTAGGTTTTGATTTATTTATTAAAATTTATTTCACCATAAGAAAAAAAAGTTAACAACTTGCATATTATGCTTGTTATTCTACCAAAATGTTGTTAAACCGATACCTGTAACTTGTGACCCAGAGTGGATTTCATCTCCATTGAGATCCTAAAATGTTAGAGGCTACTTCGTTAAAATATGAGGATGTGCACAAGAACCATATCAACACATTGAACCATTTCATGTTTTCATTACTACACATAATAGAAAGAATGACCAAGGCATTCATTTGATCAAAATAAATGGTAGGATTTTTTAGCTATTATATTGTAAATATTATATGATCATCATCAAAAGTCATCAAATATGTTGTTCTTGCTATGGCATCTACATGGTAGTTATCTTTATGTGGAATATTGTTGATAGAAAATGTGTCAAATATATAGGTGAGTTTATCTACCATTTATTTATATGGTATAATAAGATCTTCATTAGTTTTTTAATGATTATTAACTTGGTTAACAACCAACTATGAATCACCAAAAACTTGGATGTATCTTATATCAATCTTATGTGTTATGGATAAACCAATGATCAAGGCCTAATATTAGGCTATATTGTTGATGCAAGATAAAGCTAATGTGTAAGATTAAGGATGAAAAATACAATGCCAACACCCACTCTTATTAAAAATTTATAACCATCAATGAACATTATACATGGAGTAGAAGATATATTATATGCCTTTAAATCATCTCAAAAAGCCTTAGTGAGTGGAAAAGAATCTGGGAAAGGAGCTGAGACCAATTTGTTAGCTATAACTTTGACCTTTTATTGACTTTTGGAATTAAAAATTTAGATCAAACTTTGTGAGTTGCATCACCTATTTGGCTATGTTGTTGGTTAGGTGTGTTATGTTCATGAATAACCTTAATGTATCTTATTTAATTATAACATAAACCTTATTATTGAGAGAATAACATTATAATTTATGGGAAGTGAAAACCAAAGCTAATTTTTTTTCCATGGATGTATATTTGCATTCATAATTGGCATGTTAGATATTGATGTAATAATATTTCCCTCTCTTTATGATTCTGATCAAATTCTGTTAGTAAGGCCCCAAGTTCCTCACGGGTAACTGATATGTAAATAAGTAATGGACTATCTAGAATAAGAGGCATAATTAATGGTGAGTTTGATAAATAGGTTTTTATATTATCAAAGCTTTGTTTACATACTTCATCCCATATGAATTATGTATCTTTTTTTATCAAACATGTGAAAAGGTTTGTTTTCTCAACTAATTAGGCAATAAAACACTAAATAGTTTGAATTTAACCTTGTAAACATCAAAATTATTTTAGATTGGTTGGCGATGGAATTTCTATGATAGATTTTACCTTTTTTGGATAAACCTCAATGCCTCATTAAGAAATGAAATAATTCAAAGTACATATGAACACAGAGGATCTAGATGTGAATTAATAATAAAATATTACAAATATATTTAACATAGATCAATAAGACACAACACAAAAAATTAGGTAGGAAAACCTCAAAATGAAGTAAAAACCCATAGTGATTATTTAATATTTGAGAAAATTTTACCCAATATAATATAAAATTTACCTTCACACTTCCTCTCAATAACTTTCACAAAGCCTTTTAAACCCCTTAGTAAGTTCAAATGATAATGTTTCATATCAATCCACTGTGATTCATAATAGGGGTAAACCCCTATTTACAATAAAATGTGAAGGGAGGTTACCATTGTAACTAATGGACCCAACCATCCTAAAATCCATTAATAACAATGGTAACTATTAAGTAAATATAACATTATTATTTATTTTCATGAGGTTTTCATCTTCTTTTAATAACTAATATATTATTATTTAATTAACTATCAATGTAAACTAAGGGTCATTTAAGCCCACTTAATCATTAAATTCTCTAACACTCCCCCTTAATGCTAAGAGGGAATAAAAGTCATAGTCATCTTAAAAATGGAATTATACTTTGTACATATTTGAAATATTAAAAAACCTTCATCATGCAAAACATAACCTTTTCAAACAAAACGAATTATAGTCCATAAACTACTTGAAAGTAAGTTTAGGATAACATGATCATGAGACTACAACTCATAATTTCTCAAGAATAATAACTAAGAAAATTTGGAGCCTTTTATAACATAAAGACAATAATTAAAAATTATGATTTTATGTATTGGGTACAAAAGTAAAACTTCCACATGAATTTTTATTTAAATTACATAACTTCCACATAAAGGTTGTAATGCTTTACAATGAGAAGAAGTATATATAAGAAGTAACACATGGCCTTTATGAAGTGAAATTTTCATGCACACTCCCCCTAAATGGAAACTCTGATAGGCCCAATATTTCATGAAACTGATAGAAGTTGGTATCACTAAGTGGTTTTGTGAAGATATCTACCACTTGTTCATCTGTAGGATATAACTACAGATCAATATCACCATTGAGGAATTTCTCTCAAATAAAATTCATGTGAACTTAAATATTTTTATTTCATTGGTGTTATGCTGTATTTTTCACCAAAGCTATACAACCTTATTACCTACATAAAACTTAAACATATTGTTGTAAATTTTGCCCCCATAGGTCAAATTGTCACCCCATCATGTGAAACTTATCATATCATGTTAGTTTTATTTATGATTTAGGTTGGTATTAATAATTATTTAAGATGATATATCTTATTCCCTAATGATTCCCTACAAGTTTGGTGCCTTGGTGCAATTCCTATATGCTAATATTAGCCTTAACAGATGATCAAAAAATGACTTGAACAAGCCTAAAAGAGACAGACTGTCATCAGGATATCATGCAAAAATGGATAAGTCAATTTTTTTGTATATTTTATAATTTTGCATAGAAAGTGTATCATGGTGAAAGGATCACATATAATCAATATTCTAGATTCTATGAACATCTCCTACAAATTCGGTGCCTTCATGCTTTTTCTATCTCAAGATGTAAGCCTTTAAAGTTGAATAAGCAATGTGAAAATTACATGGATGTCATTGATGGTCACGTGGATGTCAAAGTAAAGCTAAATAATTAACTATTTTCTCTTCAAAGTGTGATCATTGAATGGACATCATTGACGATCATGTAGATGTTAATGATGGTCATGTGGACATCAAATTTAAGCCATGATAGATAGTTATTTGATTTCAAATGGAGGTAGATCCAATGGTTAGCATTAAATCATATTGAAATATCTAATGGTGAGTATGTAATATATAGTGTTAATGGTTCCCAAAGATATAATAGTGAAAGTTTGATCATGCATCAAAAATCAATAGAGAGAATTGAGTCAAACGGTCATCATGAACAAGCTCCTATCAATCATCAAGGTCTCAGGTACCTATTAGATGGATCAAAGGTATGTGGTGTCTGATAGGCCAATGGGTCCATGAATATCTAATGGTTCATATTTAATCATACTAAGTAGATTGATGGTGAGAAATATTTAAAGATTCAAAATATATTGAGGACAAATGAGCTCCTACCAAGTGTCACAACCATGGTAACTTTCAAAAAGATTTATGGCTTACATTCATTCATAATAGGAAAGATCAACAAATAATGTGAAGTGTATATAATAATATTAATATCCTAAGGATAAATGAAAAACTAATAAATTTTATAATCTCAAGGACTCATATCAAGATCAAGGGTCAATATTAAAATTCAAAGCCAACTCAGAAGAGGTTGAGCTAGAGCCAACATTTCAAAGGGATGCTATGAAAGTAGACACATCAATTTGGAACAGTTCTTCACCAAAGATAGTAACATGTTCACAACCCCTTTCCTCCATTATATCATGCCAAATATGAACGAATAAGGATCTATTGAGGAACAATTGATGTTGCCAAGATCAAAATGGATTGATTGATCTATTGTAATGGAAACAACATTGAAAGGAGATTACAAAAGATTGATTTAATTTTTATAAATGGCTTAGACATTATAATTCATCTTTAAAATTACTTGATTCCACCATTATAACCATAAGGAGCACTGATGCAAACCATAAATAGATGAAAAGGGATTAATATAGTTGTTATGGTCATTTTTTAGTAGTTTGAGCATGATGATCTATTCTAACTAAAACAACACTAGATGAATTTTTATCATAATGATTTATTCTCCATTATTATAGGAATCTTGAGTCATCTCTATCATTCCCATTATACTATATATATAGGATTATAAGGCTTCAAATGAATCCCTCTCTTTGGCATGACTAGACTCTGTGGATATTTGCATTGTAACATCTCTTTAATGCAATAAAGACTAAATTTCTCCATTTTCAAATTGAGTTGAAGTGTGTTTCATGAGTTCATTAATGTGGTTATGTGAATCTATGTGTTACTTTCATTTTTATATATTTTTTCACCTTTATACAGTGTTTTGATAGTTCTCACAGGGCACTTTAAGTGCATACATAGTCTTTTGGTCAGTGTGGAAGTGGACAACTTCCCTCCCATGCTAGGTTGATATCTAGTCAATGATTTGTTATGAAAAACTTATGTGAAAATTGATCAAATAAAAAATTAAGTGACTTATATCAATTTTTAAAGTGTCCTCTAGTGTGTCTTATGTAGGTGTGAGGATCAAACATTTGGTGCATCACCTCATTTCCATATGCTTTCATAGATTATTATCAATATCTTTCCCCTTTTCCAAGAAAGATATAGCTTAATTCTAGTTTAAGTGATATATAAAAAAGGAATTCAACCTTATTTGGAGGTCCAACCTATTTTTAAATGACCCACATCCTAGGGTTAGTCCCATGTTGCACTAGGTTTGAGTAAGAGGACCTGAACAATCCCTCATCTCAGCTAGGGTGAAATCTAGACCACCAACACATACATCTATAAACAGATTCATGATAATATAGTATGGTTAGAATTAAAATAACCAAATACATAAAGATAAAATATGGCCTATGTTTATCTATGGTAAAGCACATTTTAAACAATCAATTCATGTTTTAGGAAAACAAGTTCATTAATTTGATTACAAATTTAGTGACAACCATTGATTATTATATGCAATTCATTATTATACATCTCCAATATTGACAAGATGAGCATCCCCAACTATAATGTTATGTACATACAATCATTTTACTAATAACATGATACTAAGTTTATCCAAACATTAGATATCTTATTAGAAATAATTTATTTTATAATTTGAGTCTTAACAAAACTTTGCAAGTTTAACATGCTTCAATTTTCCAATGATATAGAATTATATTTAACAAAAAATTAAAGTATGTAACCTTTTATACATTAAATATGTATAATTTTAGCATGATATGTAATAATCAAATTAACCAAATATGAGACTAAAACAAATAATTATATATTTGTATGAATAATATGCTTAGTAAATTAAATGACAAAGAGTTAATTAATAATACAAACTCCATTTACACATTGCATTTCATAACATATCCTATTATCAAGTGAAGCATCTACGAATGTTAGCATGAATTTTCCTGACTAATTAAATTAAAATATCTTTATAATTAAAACACAAAATATCCAAAATTATTGATCATGATCTTCTTACCAAATACAATAACTAAAAATGATCATCTTTGTCAAATTGACCATTATGTTTTGCATATAATGTATTCCAATGCTAACTTATATGGAATGGAAATATAATCTCAATATATTTTCTTTTCTTTCTTATATAATAAAAAATATATCTATTACAATATAATTATAATTATAAATTATCAAGAATCAAACAAAATAGTTATACTAACAAATATAAATGTAGTTGAGAAATTATCAATTTATTTAGTAAAAAAACTATTATAATGGTAAATGATATACCATGAACATACATGTGTTTTGGTCTATAAAAATGTAAGGTTTTAATAGAGACTCTATTTAGAATATGCATAGAAATATTCATGCCTTTGGCCCATAATAACTTAGGAACATTTTTCGAATACAACATTATTCTCACTATTTCTATAATGGTGTGGTTTTTTATTTCAATAATACCATTTTAGTGAGGAGAATAGAAGTTTGTTAGTTCCCTTTGAATACCAAAATTAGTGAAAAAAGAATAAAACTCTTTACTAATGTATTTACCACCATTATCATATATTAATCTCTTAATAAACAAATAGAAGTATTTTCAGCAATATTTTTAAATTCCTTAAATTTAGAAAACACTTAAGATTTAATTTTAATGAAATATGACCAAATAATTCTAGTATAATCATATATAAAAGTAACAACATATAAATTACCATTAAGAGATAAAACTTAAATAGGTCATGCAACATCACTATGAATTAATTTTAGAGGACAAGAGGAATTTGCATCATGATTCTTATGACATGGATTTGTATGTTGTTTACTACATAAGAAAACTTCACAAGTTTCATGATGGAAAGAGATAGAAGGTAAACCAAAAACAAGATTATGAGAATGCATATCATGCAAACTTACAAAATTAACATGTTCTAATATTTAATGCCATAAATGAGATTCATTATTACTATATGATGAAAGTAAACATTCATAAGAAGCAGTAAAAATGTTTAAGTTATTCTTTTGAACAACTTCAACAATAAAAAAACTAGATTGATTTCTAATGGACTAGATATCTTTAATCAATGTTACAATGAAATGATAATTCATAAGTTGATAATAAGATAACAATTTTTATTAAGCTTGGTTACATAGAAGACATCATTTATTACAACATTTGAAAATTTTGTCTTTTCTTGTTTAGTTGCTTCTAAAAATGAATTATCTCCTAAGTAATTTTTTTTAGATGTATCTCTAAAATCATACAAAATATTAAATAATAAAGTCATATTGTGTGATGCAATACTACCTATAATCTATTCATTCTCATTTGAAGTAAAAAAAGTAGCCTATAAAGCAATAACATTTGAATTCAAATCTTGATTTTTATTCTAATTAGATTTTAATTCTTCTATTTATTTTGATTATATTTTTTCCTTTTGTTATTTTTATAAAAGTGATTAATAACTATATATTTATTTGTATAACACATTTCCATTCTCTGACCAAATTTACCACATAGATTTTTATTTTAATTAAACTTAGGTTTATGATTCTTATTACTAGATCTCTTATTCTCATTTAAACCATTCGTAGAATTAGGCTTAGATTTTGGGTTCTTGATATTGTCAGGAATAAGATTGAGTATGATAAGTGCCTGAGTGGCATTCTCTTTAAAATAAAATTTATTCATAACTTACTCTTCTTGAAATAAAAGAGTTAACATGGTAGTAAGGTCAAAGATATCTTAATCTATTTGGTATTTTGAATTAAAAATTGAGATAAAATTGTGATATTTTTCATTAATATTCAACTGAGTAATAAAATAAATTATTTGACCTTGAATAAAATTATAATTAAAATCATTTAACTGATCTTTAAAAATCTTAATTTCAGTAAAAAAATTAAAAACCTTTGCATCACCTTTCATAGGTGTTGTCAACAATTCAAGAATATTTATTTAATAATCTTCAAGAGATAAGTGCCCTTGTGTATAGACTAAAGGAGTTTTCAATCATCACAAGGGGACTCCTAATTACCAATGTGGAGTAGAAATTCATCCTTAACACTCTAAAATATTATAGACATGTTTTTATTTTATTAAAATGTATTTGAAATTTCAAGGGTCACATGTCATCCTGATGATGATTTTTCAATGCCAATGAAAATGTTTCATAGATTTCAAGCCATAAATTTTTATTCAACATGAATTTTAATTATGTTATATTTAGATCCATTAAGCATTTTCTATTTATCTAGTATAAAATTAGGATAATCCATTGTTTCCCTTTAAAATTGACACTATGACACTAGATAATGGTTAAATTTAAACCATTTTTAAATGTGAATGTATACTCTATTTAAAAATAAAGTAAATTGCCAGTGTAAATAAACAATAATTATTCAAATTAGTGCTAGATAAAGTAAGAAAATTGTGAAAGATTACAAAAAAATAAGATGTCACAAGTGTCACAATAATACACTAATGTAAGAAAAATTAAAAATGAACCTTGTTTAATATGAAATTTAACTTTATTTAATGGTAAATAAAATTATAAGCATAAATAATTTATATTTGTTCAAATATATGTTTTAGATTAAGGTAAAAGTAGGTTTTGAAGTGCCCTGAAACCCTATAACAAAGATAGAAAGATGATATGATGATGCCCAACAGGAATAACAATCCTAAAACAAACTATAAAACAATACCAAAATCAGGTTTTATAGGGACATGAAACCATAGCCTATAACCTTAAGAAAGATCACAGGTTTTACATAGATCTAGAAACTCAAAAAAAGTTTATAAAATAAAGATCCAACTTTCAGAACCAGTTAAAACATCCAGTAGATAGGACCAGAACAAAAACAAAAACAACAAATAAGACCTTAGTCTTCTAGTTCCAAGATCATCTTCACTATCTCATTTCCAACCATTTTTGTATCTTGTATGGATATTACAGCTGACGTAACAGCTTCTTGTTGTGCTTTCTTTCTCGAGCTCTGCCTGGTCCTCTTACTAGGCCCCTCCAGAGATTTTATTTCTTCATTAGCTTGTTTTCCAAGGTTAGCTACTGTTGTACATATGCTAGAATTAACCTCCTCCATTTTCATTCTACTTTCCTTAATGAGCCTTCTCAAATTATTCTCATATTCCCTTAATTGGAATATCACTCATTTGCTTCTCCAAATTGTTGATTTTAATCCTATCAGCTTCTTGGTTATGTTGCATTATTTCAACTTTCTTTTTCAGCTCTATCATTTCCTTATGCATCCACGAATCAACTTGGAAAATTACATCCACTTTGAATTTGGCCAAATTCATGAAGGAGATCTTATTATCCCTCTGGTGAGCATCACACCTATCATCTACATTCTCTTGTGGAAAGGACTCATCCTTTTCAATTTGATTCTCCCTTTCCATCATTTTCTCCTCTTTTGTCTCTGTAGGGTCTTTATGCTGGTCATGCTCATCCTTTTATTTTTCTCCAATCTCCATGGCAAGATTGGAAAGTAGAACCAAATGTTCCTTTTCTCTTATCAAATATAAATCATCAATTAAATTACTAGTTTCTTTAACACTTCCCCCCACCACATTCTGTTTATCTTCATGATTAGAGTTATTCTATTCTCTATTACCCTCTATTTTTTCCCCTTCATTTTCTTTCTCACTTTTGTCTTCATCTTCCTGATACCCTTCCAAATTTGAACTAAAATCTCCAGTTTCCATCCCTTCTTCTTCCTCAACAACATTCTTCTCAGAACTTTCTAAACTTTCCCACTCAGATTCCTCTTCAACATTCTATTTTTTAAGACTGGAGGGTCTAGGTTTTACTTTTTCTTTCCCCTTCACCTTTCCATTCTTCTTACCCTGTGCATCCTTATTTTTTTCAAAATAAGGATTTGAAACTATAGCATTGATTTTGTAGTAACCCTCTATAATAAGAATTAGTCCTTCATGCAAAATTGGTTGAGTTTCCTTCTTTCTATGAGCAAATAGACTTTGAAGCAGTGAAAAGTGCAAATAGAAAGGGAAGGAGATTCTATCTTTATGCCTAAAATGATTAAGAAAGACAAAATGAAATTGATGAACTCTTTTGCTCCTACCATCTAGGATGAAATACTCACAAATGCAAGAAATAACATCTCTCCATATTCATTTTATCTACTCTAAGTTGAAGAAATCTCCACTCTTTTCCAATTGCTTCTCCTCTGCATCCATTTTTAGTAATTTTTTATAAGCAACATTTGAAATACTAGTCTGCTTAGAGAATTTAATGCCATCCATGGGGAGCTCTATAACTTCTGTGATGAATTCCTCTGTGAGCTTCATAGTAACACCATGGAGGGTTACTCTGTCATCGACCCGGTTTTTGAAGAATGTCATCATAATATGGGGTTTAGATCCATGCAGTCGCTCCATATAGCTTACCACTCTCCTTTTCTGAAGAATCTTCCAAACATCCTTTTTGTCCTTCCATTCTTCACAATTTTTTGGCTCTTGCTTCCTTGGTTCACCCTTCATTTTTCACAATAAACAATATTCCAATAACACCCATACACTGTGAGCAAAACAATGGACCCAATTGTTTTTTACAAGAACTAGAAATCACCAATATGCTGTCACATGCAAATTCCACATTGCATTCTCATGAATGTACCTGTTCAATGAATGTAATTGATCCACCTTAAGTCCACTCCTCTGAATCATTAATTTACTAATCCTGACAGATCTTTCCCTCTTTAGAATGAATGGCATCATAAATGATAAGTGCTTTGTGATCAACATTCTTCTTTAGTGCATCATGCCATCTCACCTTTTACCCCATTTGGATAGCATGATTAGCTATCCAGTCAACAACTCCATTGTCTTCTCTATATGTGTGGGATATGGTCACTTTTTCAAACTTTAGAATTAAATCTTTAATTTCCATCACCTTAGCCTCAATAGACCATGAACTTGAGTTTTTGTTATTTAGGATGTTTACAATGTTCAACGAGTCACCTTCCAACCATAATTTGGAAAATCTCAATTCAACAGCTAGTCTAATAATATATAGAGCTACAGTAGCTTCAGCAATATGACTATTCGACTTACCAATTGGGATAGCAATGGCATCAACTACATTTCCCATATGATCTCTCAGAATTCCTCGACATCCCGCTCTTCCCAGATTCCCTTTAGCTTCCACATCAAAATTTCCTTTGATCCATCCTTTAGGGGGGACATTCCATTTCAAATTCAATCTTGGATTATCAATTTTTAGATTAGGCCTTTCAGATCCTAAGGGGTTATCAAATTGAAAGGTTTGATCAGAATCCCTTTGTGATTTAAAATTTTCCTTTATAGATCTAATAATATTCTGGCCAAGCACCCATCCTGGAAGTTCTTTACTTCTAAAAATTCTATTGTTTCTTTCTTTCCATATCCCCCACCATATATGAGGAAGTGTTAGTTTCCAAAAAAAATCAACATCAGGATTTTTTGAGGGACAACACCAACTTTTAAAAGATAGATCCACACTTTTTTGATGTACCCATGTTATTCCCCAGAAATTAAGGATCTCTGTCCATACTTGCTGAGTGTAGGGACAGTTCAAAAACATATGATCTCTATCTTCAAATCCACTTTTGCATAAGATACACCTGTTAACCACATTTATTCCTCTCTTCTGTAAATTGTCTAGGGTCAGGATTTTATTTTGAAGCAATGTCCAGAAGAAGATATTGATTTTAGGGATAAGCCCCTTCATCCATGCTTGAGACCATAGAGGTTGATTACCCTTTTCCTTTGAAGTAAAGACAGTAGAGACTTTAAATTGTCCACTAGGATCATCATGCCAAATAATCTTATCCTCCAGATAGGGATAAAGAGAAATAGCATTAAGAGATAATTAGATGTTGCTGAAGTCTTGACTAACATCATTTAAGCTCACCCATGAATTATTAAGCCAATACTGACCCACTATAATACCATATCTCTGCTTACATCGATCAACTAAATCCTTATCTTGGAAATCTTCCATCAAAGGATAATCCTTTAACCATACATCATCCCATAATTTCACCTTAAGTCCATTACCAACTTTCCAAGAACATCCTTTTTCTAAATTTTTTTTGGTCCCTTGAACAACCCCCCATATGGAAGAGGGATGGATTACATCGGGATAAGAAAAGAAATCAGGAAGGGATTTTGCATTGAAGAGGTACTTGTGTTTCCATATAGTACTCCACTCTTTGTTTTCATGATAAACTCTCCATCCCAATTTGGCTAAAAGAGATTTATTCATACTTATGATTTTCCTAATTCCTAATCCCCCTTCCCTAAAAGGTTTGCAGACTTTGTCCCAAGAAATTAAAGGCATTATTCTTTTTTCCTCAGTACCAGTCCATAGGAAATTTCTTTGAATTTTTTCAATAGCCTCTGCATATTTACTAGGAATTCTAAATAGACTTAAAGCATAAGTAGGTATGTGAAGACAGGTTTTGAGAAGATTTAACTTTCCTGCCTGACTTAAGAGGTTTCCTTTCCATCCCACAAGTTTCTTGCTAGAATTATTAATAAGATCCTCCCAGAATGCATCAGGGACTTTCAGACCAAGAGGCAAACCCAAATAAGAAGAGAGGAAAGATCCTATAGAACATTCAAGAATTTTAGCAATTTTATTTTGTCTGTGGATAGGGGTGTTAATAAATAACATTACACTTTTGTTCCAGTTAATCAATTGACCAGAAGCAGAAGAATATAAATTTATAGCTTGCTTCAAATTTCTTGCTTCCTTGACTTCTATTGTACCCATAAAAATAGTATCATCAACAAATTGTCCATGAGAACAAATTAGAGGATTGGAAGATGGTTTTAAACCCTTAAATAAACCTTTATGGACCAATTCCCCTATATATCTTCCCAAGCATTCAGCCATAATTACAAAAAGGATGGGGGATAAAGGATCCCATTGTCTCAATCCCCATGATGGATTAAAGAAGTGGGATGAACTTCCATTTACCAATACGACAATAGAGGAAGTAGAAATCAATTGATATATAATACCAACCACCTTTTTGTCAAAACCAAAAGCTAAAAGACTATTTGAAAGGAATAACCAGTCAACCTTGTCATAGGCTTTAGCAATATCAACTTTCATTATAAATCCCTGATTGTTAGAACAAGACAATGAGTGAATATTCTCATGAGCTGTGATAATAGAGTTGAGAATTTGTCTACTTGGGATAAACCCATTTTGTTGATCAGTAATTATCAGAGGAATCACATGAATTAGTCTAGAAGTAAGGACTTTGGATATGATCTTATATAAAGAGTTACAGAGACTAATTAGTCTAAACTAATCAAGAGAATCAGCACCAATCTTCTTAGGAATCAAACACAGAAAGGTGGAATTAACTTCCTTAAACATTTGTTTAGCTCCAAATAATTCCTTCACAACATCATTTACATCTTTCCCAAAAAATTTCCAAAGTTTTTGAAAGAAGAACATGGGAAAGCCATCAAGTCTAGGAGCTTTATCTCTTCGTAAAGAATAGACAGCTTTGAATATTTCATCATCCTTTGGAATTAAACTTAACATTTTATTATGTTCCTTCGAAACCAATGGAGGAATCACTCTTAGGATTTCAGCCTGATTATCCATATTAATATTAGGATCCACCTTCATAAGGGATGAGAAAAAAAGATCCATTTCCTCTTTAATATCCTTTTCCTCTATAATCTTCAAATCTCCCTTTTTTAGGTATGATATATGAGTTTTAGCTCTATGCTTTAGAGTCGATAGATGGAAAATTTTTGTGTTTTTGTCAAATATATGTTTAACAATGTTAAAATTTTGAATTAAAAAAACTCTAATTTAAGTTTCATAAGAATCATACACAAAACACCTATTTAAATACTATGTTTATAAAGGTGTAAAAAATATAATAAGAATTTTAAAATCAAACAATATACCACACCAATGTGTCCATAATGTTCTAAAACCTAGGAATCAACTAGTTACACAATTATAGTCGATAAGGTTTTGACTAAGTCAAATGCCACAAGAAGGTCAATAAGAGAGAGGTTTACATGTTATAAAATTGGGCATGCAAACCAAAAATGGAGTTAAAATTTAATTAATTTGGGATAAAATTGGTTTTGAAATAGGGTTTGGAGAGTTTTGAACACAAGACCTCCCCACTTATAAGATTTTTATAAAATAATAACTACTATTCCTTCTAAGAGATTATTTAAGCATTTACATGGATAAAATAGTATTTAAAAATTATTTTTGAATATTATAAAAAATAAAAATATATATTTATGTATAAATAAATAACTTGCATGTAAAATTTAACTAGTAAAAAATTTAGTTTTTAACTTTTGGTAAAAGACTTTAAAGAAGGGTGGGGGCCATAGGATTTGCATGAAATTTTAACAATTTAAGTAAATATTTATTATTTTAAAATTTCATGAAACTATATGAAATAGAAAACATACTAGTATCTTATCATGTCATAGTAACAATAGTATGGGTGATAAAAACAAACTCTATAAGCCACCAGAAGGGTTAAAACTTTGCCAATCCTCTTAAAATATTTAGATGAATCAGTTTAAATGTTTAAAATCAAATTTTGATTTCAAAATTTTTATTTTCCATATTCTTAAGAGATGAACAGTTTTACAATGGCACATAAAGAGGATAAAAATTTCATGAAATCTTTAGAAAGCCTTTATAGGCTTTGAAATTCATCAAGCAGTTTTGAAATCTTCAAATTAAGCCTCCAAGATCCTCAAAATGAATTTTTCAACTGAAAATGATTTTTTTAGATTTTTAAAAAATTGTTTCAACTATACAAGTGTCATACTACAACCAACAATGGCATAAAAACTAAAATTTGGCTTCAAAAAATGAATATTGGTTACTTGAAAGGATTTTTTAAATGCTTGAATCAAGATTATTTGCTCAATAAACTCATATGCATGCCTCTATAAGAGATTAAAAAATAATATTATTACAAGGCCATACTATAGATGTACTAGATTAATTAAATAAATTATTTTTTAAAATTTGGAGTTTGAGAAGCTTTCAAGTATATATCTAATGCTCTTACTAATTAATAAACACATCACCTTTTCTCTGGTATCACGAAAGAATTCAAAGTGCAGATGAACATAGGGGATCTATATGTGAATTAGTAAGTAAAGAGTACACATATATTGAGATAGAGATCAATAAGACATAAAATAGATAATTAGGTGGGAAAACCTCAAAATGAGGTAAAAAAATCCCATAGTGATTATTCAATATTTGAGAAACTTTTAACCAATACAATATAAACTTATCCTTCTCACTTCCTCTTAATAAATTTCATGAAGCCTTTTAAAATTTGAGTAATTTTGAATGATAATGTTTCATATCAATCCACAATGATTCACAATAGAGGTAAAACTTTATTTATAATAAAATATGAAGGAAGTTGACCATTGTAACCAATGGGTCCAACTATCCTAAAATCCATTAATAATAATGGTAAGTATTAAATAAATATAATATATCTATTTATTTTCATGAGGTTTTCATCTCATGTTAATAAATCATATATTATTATTTAATTAATTAGTATGGTAAACTAAGGGTCATTTAATCCCAATTAATCATTAAATTACCTAACAAGAAATAATGAGTCCGAGCATATTTCCCAAAGATACCCCAAAAACACATTTTTTTGCATTTAAATGAATATTGAAATTGTATAGGCACTTGAATATTTTTATTAAATTAGTAACATGGTCTTGGTGGTGTTTTAATTTGAAAATTAGTCATCAACATAATAAACTTCAAAATAGAGAATTAGGTGGGAAAACCTCAATATGGGGTAAAAAAATCCCATAGTGATTATTCAATATTTGAGAATCTTTTACCCAATACAATATAAACTTCTCCTTCTCACTTCCTCTTAATAAATTTCATGAAGCCTTTTAAAAACTTGAGTAATTTTGAATGATAATGTTTCATATCAATCAACCATGATTCACAATAGAGGTAAAACTTTATTTATAATAAAATATGAATGGAGGTGACCATTGTAACCAATGGATCCAACTATCTTGAAATCCATTAATAATAATGGTAATTATTAAATAAATATAATATTATTATTTATTTTCATGAAGTTTTCACCTCATGTTAAGAAATCATGTATTATTGTTTAATTAATTAGTATGGTAAACTAAGGGTAATTTAAACTCAATTAATCATTAAATTATCTAACAAGAAATAATGAGTCTGAGTAGATTTCCCAAAGATACCCAAAAAACACATTTTTTTACATTTAAATTGCATAGGCACTCAAATATTTTTATTAAATTAGTAACAGGGTCTTGGTGGTGTTTTAATTTTGAAAATTAATCATCAACATAATCCTCAATAGTTTTATGTATGAAATCATGAAATATATGTGTTGTGGCCCTTCAATATGTTTCTCCTATGTTTTTTATTCCAAAAGGCATGACTGTGTATTAAAATCTCCCCTAAGGAGTGGTAAATGTAGTCTTTTCTTGGTCTACAATGTTAATTTTTATTTGGTTATATCTTTTTAAACCATCCATAAATTAAAATATATCATATTGTATTGTGGAATCCACAATCATATCAATATTAGGTAAAGGGAATTCATCTTTAGGGAAATCCTTGTTTAAATCATGGTAATCAGTGCAACATGGAATGCAACCATTTAATTTTTTTAACATGTACAATGTTGGATACTCAGTCATAATGTGTAATGGATATTATAAAGCCAACATCTAAAAGTTTTTCAATTTCATATTTTACCATCAATGCCATTTTAGGATGCATTTTTCATATTTTTTATTTTGCATGCTTTACATATGGGTATAGTGATATATTATGCATTAGAACCAATGGATCAATCCCAAGAATATATGAATAATCCCAAACAAAGAGTTTAGGGATATCATGAAGGACCCATCGATAGGTTTTTCCATCATCCTTTTGTATCATTTCATCAAGTAAAAAAGGTTTAGGTTCCTTATATATTCCAAAGTTATATTTGACTATTTATTAATTTAAAAAGGTAGATTTCTATATGATAAATACTATATTAGGAATGGTATTTGATTTATCATGTTGGACATTTGGATTATCATTCTCACCAAAGTAAGAATGAGCAGAGGTAGCATGAAGAAACATATTCTTGTGATAGAAGGAAGGGAGATCCTCACATGCCCCTAAGTACTCTAATAATGATTCATCATTGGATAACTAATCCATTATTAGAATTTATCAGGAGGAAACATCATATATTAAATTATGGTTGACCACTTAAAGTTGGGTTGTGCAGATATTCATACACTATGTTTTTTTCTTTTGGAAAAACATAATACTTCGAGTGATATATTTGTGTTTAGTAACTTTATTTTAAAAACCCAACCCTTTTTGTCTTTTAATATTTATAGGATAAATGAGTTGTGTTATTGATTTCTCATTTTTACCTAACCCTTGTCCTATTTACCCATATTTGAGTAAATATTAAGAACCACAATTAGATTTATAGGCTTGTGATACAATATGCATGGGTGGTTGAACCATTCCACAATGTTTAAATGGGTTAGTATCTATTTGGAATGTGTAAATGAATCTTTGATGATTTTAAACATGAATATAATGTGGAGGAAACTATGTAGATCTTGTGTATCCAATTTCATCCCAAAATAATGTTATAGTTCAAATCATTTGGCATAACTTTGCATAAAGTGGGCATTGTATGAAGACCTACTATAAAATTGAATGTTATACATCCTAATAATTATCATGACATATTTTAAAATCCCTTGATTCTCATATTATAAGGTTTAAAATTTGATGGTTTGATTCCCATTATAGAGAGAAATCACATGTTGAAAATGTTGAGTTTAGATCCATTGTCCATGAGAACTTGTTTTACCATTTTATTAGAAACACATACCTACATATAGATTGGCAAGACATTGTTTATAAGGTTATGGGGTGGAAAATAATACTTTTTAAATTATATATTATGATCATTCTATTTCATGGAGCTTAAGATAGAGGCCAAATATGGTGGTTTAGCATTACAAGGGAGTAAGGTCATACATAATGTGTATGCAAAGGGAAATGCAACTAAACTATAAATCAATCCTAGCTTAGAGAAGATAAATCCTAATTATACTTATAATTTTTGATAAATTATATATTCAAGGTCATGACCAATATGGATCTTTTAAACCAATCCAAGGGATCTCTTACCATAATAATATCACTAGGGAGGGTTATAAAACCTCTAGTCAAGAAAACTATGCAATAACCCTAATTAGGTCCTATGTTTTCATATTCAAAATGTAAATGATAAGTAAATAAAAATCATAATATTTTTCTCACAAAATCTTGTGGCATAAAGTGGGGATAATAAACATAAAAATTAAACATAGATTATATATACAAATGTCAATGTATACAAAATCTTAATGCATGGGAGATAAGTATAGATGCTAATATATCTACTCTTATAAAGGAGGAATAAAGTTATGAATACTTACCTTTGAAGACAAACCCATCAAGCCTCAATCTCTCCCTTTGCCAAGATGCTTCGAAAGAGGTTGTTGTGGTATGTAAGGATGACAAGGATAAGTCATCTCTAGGCTACACAACCTATCTATGCATCCAAAAGACTTATTTACAAGACAATATTCATATCTCCAAATAAATTATTGAAGCCCTAAGATATGCTCCTTAATTATAATGGTGGATAATTAGATGCAAAATATAATATTCTTCTTCTTATCTTCCTAAATAAATGATGAAATGAATGTGTATATATATTTAGATCTAACCCTAAACCATTTTAAAAGTTTATCCAATATGTTCGACCCAATAAACTATATATTTTTATTGAAAAAATCAAATTAGGTCTTCATCTAGGTCATCTAGGGGTTGACCTAGACCCTAAAATAGTTTTATCAATTATAGTATAGGGTTGATGGGGAAAACAATGTACATTAAACTATTGGAAAGGGTTTTTAGGCTAAGGAAGGGATAATGAAGGTATAAAATGATTAGAGGATGGTGTAAAATAGGAGGAAAATCTTAAGGGGTGTTTTTAGGAGATGGTTGTGTAGATATCAAGTGGTAGTAAAGGGACAACAATCCTATTGTTATCATTCTAGAGTGTACCCTACTTGAAGCTGTGTAAAACATAGCCTCAATCTAGCTGATAGAATTGGATCTTATCAAATTATGGATAACTCTATATTGAGAATAAACTTTAGACAGGGTTCATTCCATTAAGATCTATGACTAAAAATAATCTACTATTTTGATTTTTTGGGATGAAAAAGGAGAGGGAAACTAAAATGGAAAATCCTATCTAATTGGGTGATTCATCTAAATGATTGATATTATCTAAAAGATTATTAAAATTGATTAAGACACACATATGAATTTTAAATAAAATTCTTCATTCAATTATGAACATCAGTGTTTCAAAAGAAGCCCTGAAAGAATTTTGCAATGTAAATTCAAATCCTAACTCTTTCAATGACTTGTAGAGCATGAGATTTTCATAGTAGGTGTGGAAAGAACCTATAAAAAGAGAAATTAGATACCACTTTTATTATGGTACAAAATAAAATTACACTCTATTTTGATCAAAAAAATATATGCAAAAAATCTTCTTTATTTTATAAACGATGTTAATTACAATTTTTGCTCTACTTTAGGAATTATTGAAAATGGCTTCAAAAAGCCAATATATAAGTCTAAAACCTTAAATAAATATAAATTGACATGGAAAATATAATTATTAGTCTTATTTGAGTTAAAATAAGACTAAAATCCTTTTAAAATATTAAAAAAGTCTTTAAAATCTTCCAAGTCTTCAAAAATTGCATGTTCTTCAGTTTTGGCATAGAATTGAGAAGTGGTGGGCCCATGTTGACTTGTAAAAATTTATTGCATGAAAATAATGTAATAAATTCAAATATAAATCCATATTAAAATTATTTTTAATTTATTTAATTTTCTTATCTTGCATGAAAAGCATGGGAGATGCATGAAACTAGTCAAACTAGTCAACCGAAGAGATTTGATCCTTAAGGACTAGTTAACTCAACTTGAGCTCAACTTACATGAATTGGAACTTTTGGATTGGATTTATAATGATATATGCACTTATAAAACATATATATCATGTGTTAAATCTAAAATGAATTCAGTTTATTTATTTTCAATGCCATTCTTTACTTGCTTAATTGACCAATTAAGCCTATTAGGCCAATTAGGCCTAATAACCTATCTTTTTGAATTTTTAATATATTAAACCTGAAAAAATATGGCATGAAACCTTAAAAAATAATTAAATATACCTTAAAATATTTTATCATCACAAGATATTTTATTTTGATGATAAGACACTCACCATTCAGTCAGCAGGGTTGACTAGGCCTATTTTGCTCCATTTTCCTACAGACTGGCCATTTTTATTGAGCTAGTTGGGATAATTATAAGATAATTTATGACAAAATTAAAATTTTATGATGAATAAAAATTCTTAGGATTTTATCTCCATTGATTATATTTCATTGAAGTATCTTGTACTTTATTTTACATGTTTTTTCCATTAAAAACATGATTTATTCCCTCATCTGTACAATTTCATGCATAAAATTGACATATATGGAATATTATATGAGTTTAATTTAAATTTAAAAATGTTTAATATTTATTCAAGATGATTTTATGGAAATAAAATCAACTTTTTGCAAAACTAGTTTTTTTAGGGTTTATGAGGGCTTTGAAGCTGAATCTTCAAAATAATGGTTCATGAAGTACAGACCTAAAAATCTAAAAATCTTACCATTTATGTACATAAAACTAACCCCCCATAAAATACCTAAAATTATTATGTTCTCATGCACAAGATATGAAAATTTATCACATGGAGAAATCTACCTATGGGGTTTTGACTGTATTCTAAGTTGCTTACACTTTTAATGATTGTTCATAAATCATAGCCCCTAAAATAGAATAATTTTTAAATAAATTATAATTAAATTTGGGTCCTCAAAACATACTAATATTTTTCATTCAAACTCTAAATGTGGTGAAATATATGAGCATCTGAATAGGAGGCTTGGAAGGGTGTCTAAAACTACAAAAAATAAAAAATTTACCAAAATGAAAATAAATATTAAAATAATTCAAAATTACTAAAAAATTCATCATTGGGTCTATAAAATTATATTAAAACACTCTAAAATCATATTTTTCTTGAAAATTCAAAAAACCCGTTTTTGACCTTTAAGCATGTTTACTTACAAAAGCCTATATGAGCATGGTTTGCTTAAAATTTGGAGTTTTAAAAATATTTAAAGGTCTTATTATGATGTAAAAGTATCACCCCAAGATTTTAAAGATTTTACCTAGACGTAGAAGCTTCTGTATCACTCCAGAATGATGCCTACTCTAATGGTGATCTCCAATGAACATGCTAAGAACTATTACAAAATATAAAGTATCTCCACTCATCCTATGGCCATTAAAAATTTTAAATTTTTTTCTCAAATCATAATGACCTTGTGTACAAAATTTGAGGTCTTGAAACCACCTAAAGCTCTCAGAATCCTCAATTTCCTTCAGAATTGACCCCCTATGCATGGACTATATGCATATTTGAACTTGAAAATACTCTTTTAAAATTAAAATGACCCATTTACAATCTATTTTTGATATTTTTTTACCAAAATTGATTATTTTATGCCATAATTAATTGGTTTGACCTACCACAAAGGGATATTGGTGATATTTTAAAAAGTTTCGAATGCTAGGGGTAGTAATCTGACTTTGATAGGTCAAATTAATAACATTTTTGGTTAATTTTATGGGTTGACCAGTATACTGGTCAAATAACTTATAAAATTTGATAAGAATAGACTTGGATATACATTAAAACTAGGAAATCTTATAGATCAAGACATAACAGGAGAAACTGACACAAACAATAACAAACTTGTGCATGTGTGCACTTAGAGAAGTGGACAAAAACAACCAAAAGGGAAAAAACAAATGCTGAAATTATGTGAAGATATGCACTTATAGAAAACAATAAACTAACCTCTACATTGTTAGTCCTCCTAGATCAAAAGGAAAGTTATTTGACGCACCATAGAACTTTGAAACATGATTGCTTCCTTTTGATAGCTCTCTTTTACAAATGGGAGCACTTATATGTTCATGTGTTCTAGGTGATGCATATAGGTCTCCAAATTCCATTATTAGGTGTATGTATTGAAGATATTAATCTAAGATCCAGTCATCTTCCTTCCATATTCTTCTTTGTTGCATCTAGACTACTATCTCTACCTCATTCATAGGTTGATCATGATTTGACACATTTTATTTCAATAAGTGTATTAGAAATTCAGCTAGTATACTTGGATTGATGTCATAATTTGACTACATTTGAAGTGGTAATTTGTCACAATATTTATATCCTTGATAATCATCCAAACATAGCTATAATATGACTTTAATTTCTTCCTAATGAATATCAACAACAATACTCTTTAAAATATATTAATCAATCTGCACTTGGGGTGGAGATGGACCATCAAATTTTGCTCCAAATAATTCCAGAAGGCTTCTTCATCATGATCAACTAAAATGACATGGAATTTATTTACAATATTACCATTTGAAATGTGTTGATCACATATTTCTACCTTTTGGATAGAGTCATATGAAGGTTCTTGATCTGCTACACTTGCTTCATCTTCATCAGGAATATTCTCCATCTCAACAATGGCTCTATGTAAGTTGTCTTCATGGTTGCCTTTTTAAGAAATATGTTTTTTAATTCATATATCTTAGCTATTGCAAACTCTTGAGATTCCTCTTGTAATTCATCTTCTTGTTCATCATGGAAAATTGAATCATTTTTGTCCTTGTCAAGTGGTGTCCCAACTATGATTTCTTCTTTTTAATCACTAGAATTATCATCATTCTCTATCTCTGTAATTGCATCTTCTTCACTTGCCTCATAAAGAAGAGGTTGTTTCTCCAAGAGTGGAAAGGTATACCCCTATAAGTATTCAATAAGATGTGAAGGATCTACAAAAGTAACCATAGATACCTAATTTTTCTCATAAGGTTGCTCTTCTTGGATCACCTTCACCTCATCTCTTTGCATTTTTTCTTGAATGGCTTTCCATAAAGGAAAGAATTTAGTATTTTGAGGAGGAAGGGATGAAGTCTAAATTATCTCTTTTTTGAATTTATCATCCTAAATGATGCTTGATTATTCCACTTTCTTTCTTAACTCCCTGATTTGGTTACAAGATGGGAAAGATAAAGGCTCTTTTTTAACCTTTTCATTATATTTCTCCTCCTCTTTCCTTGTCTTTAGATCCAAATATTTGATCTGATTATCAATATTCTCTTGAAACATCTTCTCTTTAAAGTGGTTAGTTATTTCAATAGTAGCCTCTCCCATAGTAACCTCTTTCTTTCTTCGATAATTCTCTTCAATAGATCTCCAAAAAGGGAAGGTCTAAGAAACATATGAAGAACTTAACAAAATTAAAGGGGATCTTGAAATGGTCTTTTGAGGAGGAATACATGGAATATAAGAAGGTTATGATTGAAACTAATGTTACTTAAGGCCTTTTAATTTATCCTAAATACTTTGAATGTAACCACCTACATACATCATCTCACCAGTGAGATGGTTCCAATAACCTCTCTCAATAGGTGTCCATTGCTCTTTTATTTGCTACAAAGAATCTATCACATAATGGATTAGGTGAGTACATGTATCTTGGCCATAATATCTCTATGAGTATAGATCTAGTTAATTTTTTTCAAGGCTCACTAAAGTTTGTTTAAGTGCTAGTATGGATTGGGTAGATGTAAAGTATGCATGACTTTGTTGGCTAGATGAATAAGATGGCTCATGATAGGGCAAATTATACTAATCATAGTAAAGATTATATGGACCCATACTAAAATAAGCCATTAGAGACAAATATTAAGCTAAATTCTAAAAGTAATCAATATTCAAATGATACTTGATGTTCATAACCAACTTTGAATAGTTGAAAGTGGTACTGATCTTCTTTTGAATGCCTCTAAAAGCTAGTGTGTAGAATGAAGGTCTCATCGGGCATGCCAAAAATAGTTATCACTCTAGAGTGCAACCTAATTGAAGTTGTTTAAAACACACCCTCATTATATGTGATACAATTGGATCTTATCAGAGTGTGGGTGACTTTGTATTAATAAGAACCTTTAGAGAGGGTTGGTTCCCTTAAGATCTATGACTAAAACTAATCTACTATTTTGATTTTTTGAGATGAAAAGGGAGAAGGAAACTAAAATGGAAAATCCTATCTAATTGGGTCATGTACCTGAATGAATGATATTCTATAAAATATTTCTAAGATTGAGTAAGAGACACATATAAATTTGAAATAAAACTCTGTATTCAATCCTAAACATCAGTGTTTCAAAAGAAGGCCTGAAAGAATTTTACAATGCAAATTAAAATCCTAGCTCTTCCAATGACCAATAGAGGATAATATTTTCATAATAGGTGTGGAAAGGACTTGAAAAAAGGAAAATCAGATGCCACTTTTATGTTGGTACATATTCAAATTACACTCTATTCTGATCCAAAACATATATGTAAAAAATCTTCTTTATTTGATAAATGGTGTCAATTACAAGTTTTGCTCTACTTCAAGAATTATTGAAAAATGGCTTCAAAAAGCCAATATATAAGTATAAAACCTTCACTAAAGATAAAGTGGCATGAAAATATAATTATTAGTCTTATTTTAGTTAAAATAAGACTAAAATCCTTCTACAATATTAAATAAAGGCTTTAAAATCTTCCAAGTCTTCAAAAATTGCATGTTCTTAATTTTTGGCATATAATTGAGAAGTGGTGGGCCCATGTTGAACTGTCAACCTTAATTGAATTAAAATCACACCAAGAATTGGAAGATAAATCCAAATTAAAATTGGGTTTAAGTTTTTTAATTTCCTTATCTTGCTTGAAAAGCATGGAAGATGCATGAAACTAGTCAAACTAGTCAACCGAAGAGATTTGACCCTTAAGGACTAGTTAACTCAACTTCAGCTCAAATTCCATGAATTGAACCTTTTAGATTGACTTGAGAATTATATATCCACTTAAAAAAAATATATGTCACATGGAAACTCAAAAATTAATTCATTTGATATATTTTCAATGTCATTCTTTACTTGCTTGATTGACCAATTAAGCCTATTAGGCTAATTAGGCCTAATAGCCTATCTTCTTGCATTGGACTCCATTAAACCTAAAACAAGATGCCATGAAAAATTAAAAAATAATTAAATATATATTTAAAAATAATAATCGTAAGATATTTTATTTTGATGAGAAAACACTTGTCATTCAATCAATAGGGTTGACTAGGCCTATTTGGCTTCATTTTCTTGCAGATTGGTTGTTTTGATTAAGCTATTTGGGACACTTGTTGGATGATTTATAACAAAATTAAAATTTTAGGCTGAATAATAAGTCTTATTATTTTATTTCCATTGATTATATTTCATTGAAGTATCATGTACTTCATTTTACATACTTTTTTCCACAAAAGCATGATTTATTCCCTCATCCATACAATTTCATGCATAAAATTGACATTTATGGAATCCTCTCTGAGTGAAATTAACATTTAAAAATGTTTTAGGTTGATCTAAGATGATTTTATGGAAATAAAATCAACTTTTTTCAAAATTAGTTTTTTGAGGGTTTAGGAGGGCTTTGAAGTTGAATATTCAAAATGATGGTTCATGAAGTACAAACCTCTAAATCCAAAAATATTTAAATTTATGTCTATCACACTAGCCCCCCTAACATACCTGAAAATATTCAGTTCCCATGCAAAATATATGAAAATTTATCACATGGAGAAATATGTTTATGGGGTTTTGACTGCATTCTGAGCTACCTATGCTCTTAATGATTTTTCATAAATCATATCCCATAAAATAGTCTCATTTATTTATGAATTATAATTAAATATGAGTACTCAAAATATTTTAGTATTTTTTTTTAAAACTATACACATGGTGAAAATTATGAGCATCTGAATATGAGGCTTGGAAGGGTGTCTAGAAATGTAAAAAATGAAAAATTTACCAAAATAAAAATAACTATTCACCTTATTCCTAATGTTTAATAATATCATCATGTGGTCTTTACCATACTATCAAAACACTTTGAAAATATATTTTGCTCAAAAATTCAAAAAAACCCCTTTTTAGCATTTATAGCATGGTTTGATTAAAATTTGGAGATTTCACACTATTTAAAGGTTTTATTATGATTTAAAAACATCATCCCATGATTTTTAAATTTTTACCTAGACTTAAAAGCTTTTGTAGCATTCCAATATGATGCCTACTCTAATGGTGATCTTTGATGAACATGCTAAGGATTTTTAATAAAAAAGAAGTATCTACACTCATCCAATGGAAATGAAACTTTTTAAAATGGTTCTTAAAGTCATGATTACATTTTGTATAAAATTTGAGGTCTTGAAACCACTTGAAGCTCTCAGAATCCTTAATTTCTTTCAAAATTGACCCCTTGTGCATGGACTATTTGCATATTTGAACTTGACAATGATATTTTAAAATTAAAATGACCCATTTATAATTAAATTTATATTTTTAATAAAATTAATTATTTTAGGCCAAAATTGATTGGTTTGACATGCTACAAAGTTATATTGGCAAGATTTAATAAAGTTTTGAATGATAGGGGTAGTAATTTTGGCTTAAAAGAATTAAATTGATTGATTTGACATGATACAAATGGATATTGTAAATATTTAATAAATTTTTGAATGATAGGGGTAGTAATTTGACCTTTAAAATTCAAATTACTAACACCTATGAAGCACCAATGGTCTACCCACCCATTTCCTGATGCACCCCTTAGGGAGTGCACTTAGAGAGATTGAGACTCAAAGGGTCGTTGTAAGATAGAAAGCATCAGTAATTGATAAAGTTTAAAAATATTATGTGTATACATATGCATCAATCAAAGCTCATCATGTATCACTTAGGGGTAACACAGGATGGTGCTTTGGAAAAGAACACATTAACAAACAATGCTAAAGCTAAATAAATTATAGTAGGGAGAAAATTAGAAAAATGAAAGGAAATAATTAGTAAATACATACATTTAATTACCTTAGTGTTTTACATAAATAATGAGATGTAATGAATTTGAAGGTGTCCAATGTAGGGAACATTGAGTGAACCAATAAAAATTAGCAAAAAAGAGTGAAAAATCAAAATGTTTGTAACATATACATGTAATAGGTGAAAATATTATTTGCGATTTTAAGATTCCATAAAATTTTATGGTTAAAAAAAAGAGCTAGTAGAAATAGAGATATAGTCAAAATATAAAATATGGCGGTAAATATTTGAAACGTAAATATTTTTGAGTAGTAAATATAAATAGGATGAAAAATAATTCATTTGTTATTTTTACTATTCTAAGAAAATAGATCTTTGAGAGACCGAATTTGAGACCAGAGAGCCATCATGGTGACATGATAATAAATTAAATAGAGAGGATGCATGGTGGCTACAATCAGTGTAGCGTGAGTAAGAAATTATGAATTTCAAAATTTTGACTATTTTTATTTGAAATTGAGCTAGATGTAGAAAATTGATTGGTAGGCAAAATATAGGATCTAGAATGAACCCTAGTAAATTTTTAGGTAAATTTGGGTTAGAATGGGTGCTCGATAGGAATAATTCAAAATAATAAATGCCTAAGACATTTGTGGTAAATGGTCAAAAATTCATTGTTGAGGAAGAACAAAGTCAACCTGGTTGATTGAGCTTGTAAAGGGAGTCAAAAACATAGAGCTGACTATGTAGCAATAAGATGATTTAGTACTCTAACTGGTGACCAACTACATAGTAGTGGAATGACTTAGGTTATAGGGAGGATAAGGCTAATTACATATGAGAGAGATACTTTAGTTTGTAGAAGAGGGTGGATATAGTCTGACAAATGAGGTTGACTATGTATTATAGAACTGATTTAGTATGATGACGCAAGAGGATGGTTGATTTAGTATTAAATGGGATGATCTAGTTGAAAATGATAATGGCTAATTTAGTATAAAAAATAAGTAACATGGTTGATTTAATATTAAATAGGTTGATTCTATAAGAAAATTAGGAAAATGAGAAACTAAATCAAACAAACTGATTTAAGAAGTTAATTTGTGAATTTTTAATAATTTATTTAAACTATTAAAGACATGGAGATCTAATACATCTTTTATTGTTTGATATTTTATAGAGGAACTACAGGTATTAGTGCTTGATATATGCATTTTGGCTTTCATATTTACTAGATCAGTTGAGTGATATGGACAAAACATGATTAGTCACATTGGGTTTCATAGGCATCATGGATATGGGGTGGATCTTGCTTAGTGTTGATCTTGTTGTCATGTACTTTGGAGCATGGGAATGGTTGATTAACACTTTTTGATGAGTGGTGGATGGGGATACCATTAATGTGGGTATCACACTAGAAGATGCCCATGTATTGTGTGGACTACCTATAGAAGTGACACTAGTGATCACTGACACATCATAAGATTTAAAGGAGAGATATGAACTAACTTAGTGGATGACATGCTCATATAAGATTCATCCTATATTAAGGATGAGTTTATTTTGAATCTATATTGTGAACATTTTGGATATCTATAAGGTCATGATAAGACTTATAATAGCATGAGTGTTATGCCCTAAGTCAGATTGCAAGGTATTTCTATATGCAATATACTTATATCAGTTAATATTAGATCAAGGAGAACTTTATGATTTTAAGGCTATCATTTGGGTCTAGCACATGCATGATATAAATCAAATGTTGTCCAAAGGGAAGTAGACCATGGGCCTATTGTTTTAATAAGTGTTTTGATATATGAGATTTTCCCATGTATCAACTAGCTAGGTTGCCTCATGTGGTCCATGATAGGTTGCCTCATGCCATGATATGGAGATAGGACCATGTATCTTTGGTCATTCCCCACATGTCAGCTCTATATACTATCACATGAAGAGATATCATGTGGAATCTATATAGAAACATTGCTATTATATGTCCTAGCTGGTCATCCATTGTTACAGGTTTGGCATAGGTTTAGATCATAACCACTACACCTCATGGGTAGACCACATCTAGTGGCATGCTTACTATGATAGTTCAAACTCCCACACCTATTATCCCCTCTATTAGTGCTTACTTATTGGGTATGACATACTAGAGCACTAAGGGGGAGAGGAGGAAGAGGAGTACTAATATATACCCATGATTAGGATACAACATGCTAGACTATAGATTGGTCAACCATGGTAGTAGGTAATAGTGGGGTTATCAAGGTAAGGCACCATGGATGTGGATGTAATCCCACAACATGAATTACAATAGTAACAACAATCACCATGGAAACATCATAGATAAAGGCATTAGTGATGAGAGTAGGCACATACTAAAATATAGGAGGACCCAACAGCTATTCTAGGACATAACTAGTCCATAGAGGCACCTTTGAGAAGAGGATCATGATCTGCTTGAGTGGTGACTCCTATATTTACATTGGTTCAAAAGTGACCTATGGAGGAGGCACTCAAAAGACAAGAGGATGGGGAGACCATGCTTGATGGTTGAGAAGATAGAGAGATAGTAGTTGGTGTTATCAACACTGGTGAGAAATGTTGTAATTTTTATTTAAGATTTGATGTAGGACACTAATTATGTTTATGATTTATGGTAGATAAATAGATTTTGAGATATCTATGTGATTTGATATCTATCTAGTTTTGGTTTTTTAGATCTTATGGAAGAGGAGGTCAAATGGGGAACCCTAATAGTGGCCACACATCATGACATTTTGGATGGGGTGTTGGCACCATATGACCCCACAATCTGAGATGCTCTTATGGTACCATTTATCCCAACCTAGGTGGTCTAGTTTAGACTTTGTGGATGTTGATGCATGGATATATTTCTTTCTGGCACATGTATTTAGTTTTTATTGTATATCATATGTGGAATATATTTTTAGTTTCTTCTTTTCTATCATTATGTGATACACATGCATGGTTAAAAATAAAAAGATAAAAAGGATTTGTAAAATTATAAGTAATCAGAAATAAATGTACTGCACATTATATCATGATGAGAAATGTGTAATAACAAAATATGTCTAAATATAATAAATCAAATATGGTAAAGAGAGATAACTAATGTTTTTAAACCATGTAAAATATTTTCACTAAGTTAAAAAAAAATCATAATATATCATGTTGGGAAGTATGAAAATAATGTAATAAAATGAAAAGCACATGAAAACCAAATGGTATAAAAAACAAAACATTTAAGTTAATCAATCATACTAAATTATGTTTGGAAGTATAAAAGAGAAACTAAATTGGAAAATTGAAATAAAATTGATCACACTATAACAACTTGGGTAGTATGAAAAATTTAATAAAATGGTTGTAAGTATACATGCAATCAGAAAATAAGAAGAGAAAAGTGAAATATCAATGAAGTAAACATAAAACATACTATATCAAGATGGGAATCATGTCATTGCCATTTAACTCATAATCAATCATTACTTATCACAAATTTAACATATGTAATCTCATTGTGACTTGGGTATTGGAAGGTCTAGACCTATCCATGGTCTTACACTACAACTCACAAAGTTAGCACTAATGAGGTGGAAACAACTATGAAAATGATTGTAAAAGGATGTTTGTAATATGGTAATTTGTGAGGAAGGCTTGGTCCTATCCATGGTCTTACAATTCAACTCACAAATGGAACTCTTAGGGGGAGTGATCAGTTAAAAAACTAATATGTTTCAAGGGGAAATATTAGGATTGTTGTAAATTAAAGAGGGAATGTAAAAATCAGAATATAGACATATATGAGAATACCTTAGGAAACATGAGGCACACTAAGAACACAAAAATACACTAAGTGGATAGTGACCATCACAATACAAATGAGACCTATTCATAATAATCACAAATATTTATATGCAAATAAGTGAGATATTAAGATTGACTCATGTTGGTTATATGAATTAAAAAATTAAAATGGACCTACCTTCCCATAATGTGTTCCATATTCCTTGAGACCTCTTATAGAGCCATCAGACTAATATGAATATTGGGTACTTATGTGAGAAATTAGGTAGCACTAATTTTTCTTAAAATTTTCCTTTCCCAATCTATTGGCCTACTATACCCCAATGGACCTCAAGTCTATCATGAGGCCAACTATGGAGTTTGAGCTTTGATTATAAAAAGGAGATACATTATGAATCACATCATTTAGTGTGATTTAACTTTTGATATTTGTATGTTACCTTGTGTCTAAATAATTTGGATTTCAAATTTTATGGAATTTAAGATTCCTCCTCCATACATATTTGGAATAACCAACATGATGGATAAAATTGATACACATGAATGAGCTTTATACTTTGGCTAAAAGAAACTAAGTATCCAAAGACATGATTAACTAAATACCTAGGCCAGTCTATGAACCATTATGTTATCTCAAGTTTAAAATATTTGTATGCTTAGTTTGTGAAAAGAATATAAGGGAATAAAGGGAGACCCAAAGTATGTTAGTAAAATAGAATTATAATGATATGAATTTCATGTTAACTGATCAAATGGTAAAGAAGTATTACTAAGGGATGAAAGGTTTATATAGCCAAGTCAAAATAATAATTATTTGTGTTAGATGAGATAAGGTAGAAAATAATCATGAGAAATTTACAAAGAAATCCATGAAAGAGAAATGAACTCAAAATATAAGAATGTAAAAGGAATCCACAAGTAAAACGAAAGAAATGAAACCATATGTAATAAATAAGGACAAATATAAAGATCCATGTAAGATACATAAGTGAATAAAAATTTGACATAGAGACAAATGATATAAAATAGATATATAAAAGTGGATCACAAGTCCAATCCAAAATCATAATGAAGAGTGAAATAACACCATGTTGTGTTCACAAATATTGGTAAGTCTGTCCACATATATTATCCATACCATTTAATATATCTCTATGAAGTTGGACCCTAATTGTAATAAGAGTATCATAAATCCTTAAGGAAAGATGTGAAAATACATCTCATCGAAAATCCTCTACATAAAATGTAGGTATAGCTAAAGGATCATGCTCATGAGGGTCCTCATGCATAGAAACTCAAGAAGGGAAATATATTTTTGAATAGAAATGGTATTTACAAGACAAGGAGGTGGCACCAATAATGGAGAAGGAACCATAGGTGGAGGAGAAGAATCAGGTGGCTTAGGAGACACATGTGGAGTAGGAGCCATAGGTGGAGTGAGATCCATAGGTGAATAAGGAGGAGACTTCTTATTTGGATGACTTATAGGAGGGGGAAAAGTGGGCAAAATAATAGTCATAAGGTTATCATGAAGATGTTGATGAAGGATTCGACAATGATCAGTGTGATGGGTGTCAAACTAGTGCCAAAGATAGTATACCTCTCCATATTTTAGAATATACTCAGGTAAAAACTTTAGAGGAGGTATAAACTTGTCTTTAGGCTGAGTAAGGGTAGGATTAACATGTTGATATATTTTTGAAGCTTTAGATAATGGATGAAGGAATGATTATATGTGTCATGCAAGTAACACATATGATTTTTAATATACTTTTTAGGTATACTAATAAAAGGAGTAGAAGCAAGATCCAGGGAAGGATGGTATAACTAGAAGTCTCTAGTCTAATTACCAAAAAATCTATGAATATCATAGTAAGGTTTATTGTCTCATTGGGTGGATAGTGGATCAAGATGCGATACATGAAGAAGGCCATCACCAAGGGGAAGTGGGGTTAGTGGATAGACTGGGATAGGATCGTCTTAAGGATGAGTAGAATCATATATAATATGAGGCTTAGCTAAAGGTAGAGCAATATTAGGATCTATACTAGGCTTATTTGAGGGAAAAACATGATGCACATAGGGATTAAGGGCGCTAGCAAGCATCTCTATGGGAAGCAGGCTATAAGGATCTTGGTATCTAGAAAAACAATAGGGACCAATCATAGCATGATCCATGAGCATGTTCGTAAGAGCGTCAATTCAAACTAGAGGTGTAACATGTAGGTTCTCCATCTCTGCCCTATAAAAATGTAATAATACTTGAATTAGGAACTATATAAGATAGAATACATTGAGTTTATACTCCCCATGGAACTTGTTGAGATTGATTTTAAAGGTGATTAAGATGATTATGAATTTGCATCATTTGATTGACATTATTATCTTGAAAATAATTCATTTTATTAATATTTTTCAACAAAATTTGATTAGTTTGAATGTTATTTCAACTAGTTTATGTGGAATGCAAAGCATTAGCATTGGTATTAGTGGCTTGGATTACACTATGAGTAGTGACATGTACAACACTAGTGGATTGAGGGGCATAGGTAGAAAAGGAGGCACTAGTATCATGATTATAATGTTTAGAGAAAGATGCACTAGTAGGATTGGCACTAGAATAAAAATAAGCACTAGTAGCATGATTACCATTGGTATAAAACTATACACTAGTAGAGTGAGTAGCATGGAGGGGTCTTGGAAAAGGCCCACTAAATGTTGAAACTACCATGTTAGTAGAGATACTTGGCATGGATGATGAAGAAAACAAATAAGAATAGGTCATAGTATGATAAGGAGTCAAATTATAAGGGAGAGGTTGAGAATAAAAGAAGGTATCACCTCCAAATCTATGAGAGAATTTAGGGGAGGGTGAATGGGGTTCTTCTACTTGACCACTTATCATGAGATTGTAAATAGTTTAAGTGTGTTTTCCCCTATGTTAAGGAAATTCATTAATAAATAAAATCATTTTTGGTATGTAATCTAGTTTTGGCTGATATTATAAGGATAAAAGAGGGTTATGAACTAAATATGAATGAAGAGGAGTCTCATAGTTAGCAATGTGAGTATTGGTATGCACATTTATTTCATATAATGTAGAAGCCAAAAGTTATTGATGGGGAACCTAATGGGATTGGTTAATCTTATCATATATGTTGAGTTAAATTTTATGTTTTCCTAAAATAATTTCATGATGAGAGAATGTGAATAAATAGGATGATGCAAAGATAAAAGAAAAAAAAATAGGATATAGAGTCAAACTTTTTGATTATGTTTTGTAACCTAGGGAACAAAATAGGAAGATAAGGATACAAAGTCATGCAAGTTGACTAAGTAATATTGAACATAGAAATGTATAGGGAAATGAGGATAGATAATTAGACAAGTTGATTATGTACTATTGAACAAAGAATTGATTATGGAAATAAGGATACAAAGTCATGGAGGTAGATTATGTACTACAAGTAGGGAGGATAAATAGTCAGTAAGAGATTATATTAACCGAGATGATAGTGTTTTGAAATAGGGGAAACATTTTTAATATAATTTGAAGAGAGATGAAAGTAAGGACGTAAACAATCATATCAATGTGATTGATCCAGTTGAAACACACTGCATAAACCTTGCACCAACATCAGTCAATGTAAGTTTTTAAATAAAACACTTTAATGAGTAAAGAAAAAGAAATAACTAGAAATTAAATGCTAACTAATTGGTCATCCTAACGGGTATTAATTTATAATAAAGTTTTAATTTTAATGTGATAGGGAATTTGATTGAACTAAGGAACTGAAAATAAATCTAATGTTGATTTTAGGATGTTTGGGTTGAAAGGGATCTATATTGATGATGGTATTGGCTTGGTATTGGGGTCTACCCCCTCATTTAAAATTTTTGTAGTAATAAGTGTGTTAGGTTCTTTTCCAATATAAACCATCAACCATGTATTTATAATTGGCTAGAAAACCAAGTTGGTTTCCCCCTTGGTGATGAAATCCAAGTAGGTAAACCTTGGGAAGATAATTGTTTAGTTCTCTTTGTGTGTAAATTGATTTGGTAGTCTATGCAAAAGAGTAAAATAATGTAAATAAAATAGAAAATTTAAAACCTACGTATTTAATATATGTGAGTTACTCTAAGCATGAAAATAACTAAAAATGAAAGATGAACTAATTACTTTTAAATAGATGTTAATTCCTTGATTAAGAATAGTAAAAACTCAATTTAGGTGACACTATATGTAAATAATACATAATAGAGTCAACTATATTTTTGATATTATGTGGAAGAAAGGTCTATAATAACAAAAATGAATAGGTCAACTATGTCTTCTATACATAAGACATACTAAAAAAATTTGTTGACCCGGTCAACCTAATTAGTTGTAGGGTTGCATTTTTTAGGACTACAAACTTTTGAAAAATAGTACTAAAGGAAGAATTGAAATGACAAAGAGAGAAAGGAAGGAACATTGGTGGTATTTAATACATTTTAGATTACAATTTTTTTATTATGTGATGTTCAAATGTTGCTTCCAAATTCTGCTAATTGGGTTGATTGGTTTAACCAAGTTTACAAAACCTTATATGTTGAAGAAGAAATAATGAAGAGAGTTGGCCCATTCAACTGTGTCTTTAGAAAATAAATTTGACCAAAGAATAATACTCTAAACTATTCAATCTAGTAACATGTAATTGGTAAAGACTTGTACATACAAAAACATGGCCATTTTAAAGTGACTGTGTGTTAAACATGTGCATAAAAAGTTAGGACTATACCAAAAGTTAGTACAAAAATATATAAGAATATAATATGATGAAAAAATGATGGCTTGAAATAAAAATTGTAAGTGTTAGATTCATGTTGGATTTACCAGAATGTATACAAAGAGAAAAGCAATTGATCTATAAATCAATCCTAGCTTGGAGAAGATAAATCCTACTCACACTTTTGATTGTTGATACATTATATATTCAAGGTCATGACCAATATGGATCTATTATACCTATCCAATGAATATATTACCATAATAGTATCATTAAGGAGGTTTCAAAGTCCTCTAGTCAAGCAAAACTATGTAATAACCCTAAATAGGTCCTATGTTTTTATATTTACAATGTAAATGACAAGTAAAAAAAATCTTAATCTAGTGATCACCAAATTTTGTGGCATAAAGTGGGGAAAATAAACATAAAAATTAAACATGCATAGAAGATATATAATCATGTCAATGTATATGAAATCCTAATAAATGGGAGAGAAGTACAAATGCTAATCTATCTACTCTTGCAAAAGAGGAACAAAGTTAGGAATACTTACTTTTGAAGATGAACCTGCCAAGCCTAAATATTTCCATTGGAAAAAGTGTTTCTCAAGAGGTTATTGTGGTATGTAAGGATGACAAGGATAAGTCATATCTAAGAAACACAACCTATCTGTGCATCCAAAATACATCTCCATAATACAAGATTTGTATCTCCAAAGAAAGTTTTGAAACTCTAAGATATGGTCCTCAAATAGAATGGTGGATAAGTAGATGCACACTATAATACTCTTCTTATTATCTTCCTAATTATATAATGAAATAAATGTGTGTGTGTGTGTGTGTGTGTGTGTGTGTGTGTGTGTGTGTGTGTGTGTGTGTGTGTGTGTGTGTGTGTGTAATACTAAACCTTTTTGAAATTTTAGCTGATAGGGCATTATTGAAAAAATCAAATTAGTTTTTGGTATAGGTCAGCCAGGGGATGACCTAAACCACAAATGAGTTTTATCAATTAGAGTACAAGGTTGATGGGGTTGATAGTGTATTATAAACTATTAGAAAGGGTATTCAGGCTAGGGAAGGGCTAATGAAGGTAAACAATGATTAGAGGAAGGTGTAAAAGAGGAGGAAAAGTTTAGGGGTGTGTTTTTAGGAGATAGTTATGTAGATAGAAAGTGGTAATAAAGGGAAAATAATCTTGTGAAGCACCAATGGTCTTCCCACCTCTTTTCTAGTGTACCCCTTATGGTTTACATCAGAGATACTGAGACTAGATAGGTTCTTGTAAAAGAGGAGGAAAAGCTTAGGGGTGTGTTTTTAGGAGATAGTTATGTAGATATAAAGTGGTAATAAAGGGACAATAATATTGTGAAGCACCAATGGTCTTCCCACCTCTTTTTTAGTGTACCCCTTAGGGTTTACATCAGAGAGACTGAGACTAGATAGGTTCTTGCAATAGAAAAATCATCAATAATTGATAAAGTTTGAAAATATTATGTGTATACATAATTCATACAAAAGAATAGCCTTGTAATGTGAATAATTATGTAACAAGTATAGTAGCAAGATTTTGGTAGTAGTGTGTCTGGATTGGGAAAAAAAGTGTCCTATGGAAGGTGATTACTTCATGCACTCCATTTGTCACATTATAGTGATAGGTAAAAGCTCATTTTAAACATTAGAACAAAGAGTATGTAGAAAAATAGGTTTTTAGTCTCTTATAAATTAGAACTATTTAATTAAGCATGAGATATAATAAGTAATAATCACTATACGGAATTGGACAATGAAATAGTTAACTAAAATATCCATGAAAAACATGATTGCAAAATTTTTAGCAATTTAAGGATCAATAATATAAAAAATATAAAACCCTAAGTTACCTAGGGTTTGATTTTCAAAGATTAGGTTCACTAAATGTTTAACCCAAAATTGGATCTAGATTGGGGTTATCTAGATTGTTAAAGTGGTATATGTAAATGAAATGGCACAAGGGTGATAATCAAATCAATAACATGCCAACTGGATGCTAAAATCAAATATAAGCATACACTAAATTTAGTATGTTAAGATAGTATAAATATGGAAAGTACAACTATGCTAAATATATAAATGACAAATAAGTGAAGTACTTAGCCTATTCTAAGGATAATATAGTTCTAGATCTAGAACAAGTTGAAAATAAGTAAAAAGGATATTTTGAAATAATCTTTAGATTATAGATTTGACACCACTAGTTCTTTTGACAGTAACATCAACCTAGGATGGTTGCATCAACACTTGTGTTTAGGTTCAATTCTAGTATCATGTATATAACATCTGATGAAATAATATGTGACCACCTAGATGCTTATGGGTTTTGCTTTGCCTTTGCTCTGTTGCATTCAAATTTGAATCATGGATAGTCATTATTTGTGAAATGGTAAAACCCTAGCTTTCCATAATTAATGTGACCTTGGAGAAAATGGGTTAGTAGCCACATGGTGTTAAACTAACCCCAATAACCTTGCTATAAAAGGATGTTGCCTATAGATCCAATACTCTAGAAGAGGTCTTGAGACTCGTGTAGTTCTTCCCTACGTGTTACTTGTGTGTGAATCATACAATATGTGTAGATCAAGTAAAATAATGACTTAGCATGTAACTTAACAAATCAAGCTCTTAGGATACTCCTTTATTAGTTCACACCTATATATGTGTAGTCCTTATGTCTGATATGGAAATTATAATAAATAGGGAAGTTTTTGATCAATTGAATTATCTTTGAATGCTCTTTTATATTTTAATAGGTATTCATAGGTGAGGAATGGATGACGGTTGATCTTGTATTTATATCAATCCCATCAAATTAATAGATTTAATTAAATCACTTGTGACAAAATATATGTTTCATTTACAAATTGGATGACCTTAGGGCACTGAACACTTGCATCAAGATAGGATAGTAACATTGATACTATTATCTATCCTAGACATTAGTGTCGAAGGAGCATGAGAGAAGGTACATATTCATAACTTATAAAGATGGAATATAAGTAAATTTTAAACATTCTAGGTAAGATATAAGACCTAGGTTATCAACTTAAGACTAGTCAGACTAAGATATATAGACCAAGGGGTACAAATATAAAGTAGATGTGAGACATGCAAAAGTAAGAAAAGGTAAATAACTGAGAGGAACAACCAAGGTCTAAGTTTACCAAGTGTAAAAAACTAAAGTGTTATATAATTATTATCACTTATATTTTCACCCTTTGATGAGATCTCTCAGCTCTCCACATTCGAGTGGCACAATTGAAACACCTCTAGTCTGTGGGTAGCCTAGGAATGAGGTGAATCTCTAGATAGGGATAGCTCCCTTGATTTACCACTTGTAAATCAATACTACACCTAAAATTTGTGAGGGAAAAGGGATATAAAACTCAAAATTAAACTATTTTAAAAGAGGTGATACACCAAATTAGTTGATGACTTCCAACCAATTGCATGTTACACATGAGAACAAGGGACTAACTAAACATACACTTCTCTAATTTGAATCTTTTCACATCAGTATTTCATTATGAGGTTATGATGAATGTTTAGGCTAGGAGGACTAGACAAGAGGCCTTGAATGGAACTAGTGAATAGACTAAATCACTCAACCTTGACATTTCCTAGAACACTTCACATGACTTGTAAGAAGAAGATAAAAATAGGTGAGATAATGAGACAAAAATGCTAAGGAAACCATAGTCATCAATAAGCAAAATCCATCATTAAAGTAAAAACACTATGAATAGTCATATAAGTGGTAAAATTTAGTAGTATTTATTGATATAATGGTATGAAAATGATAATAGATTTTCCATCCTTAGGTTGTGCATAATTTACAAAGGCCAAAATAGCTAGTTCTTATAGAACTTAAGAGATAGAAGAGAAGTCCAAAGGTCACAAAAACACTTGTCAAGATGGTAAAATGAATTAATTTTGAATGAGAGGAGAGTGTGAAACTGATCATGCAAATTCAAGAATCACAAGTGTCATCTCAAGTCATGAGATTCATGAAATGTGGTATAGAATTCCCTTTGCTATCTTAGAAAACTACCTTCATTATTTATCCCTATTTGAACATACCAAAACTGATTAAGGATAGGTATAATGATTGGAATGAGAGGGAATAATTTTAGACATGGCTCTTAATAAATTGTTTGCATTCATGATCACTTGTATTCCTCTGAAATTGAGCCATCACTACCCACACTCAAATAAAACTCCTCTTTCACACACCTTGCATACTTAGCATCAATTTTAGTTTCAATTTCCCATGAAAATCCATATAAGGAAGTGAATGATGTGTAAAGGTCATCCATGGACTTAAAGGAATAAGTAACACCTTAAAATAAACCCACTTTAATTTTTTCACCCTTGTCACTACCATGTTCACTATGTCAATACAAACTAGCTGAGATAAGATCTTTTGTTGGAACACTTAGGAGTTTTTCCAAGGCATGAAATAGACATGGGGAGTTAGCTTAAGTCCTAAAATTTATTCCAAATTTGAATTTATAATTGTTTAATTTTAATCTCAATAGATTATACATGTTTATTATGACCCTAAAAACATTCCCAAATGGATTAGAAATCTCATCTCAAGGTGGTAGTGGAAATGACTCTCTATTTGGACTCTAGGCCTAATCATGCCTAATAATCCTACCTACATACATGAAGGTCTATACCTCCAGGGTGAGATTATTAGTTATATGAAAGTTTTATAATTTTTTCCCATGTGTAATGCAACTCTAAAAACCTAATTTCAAGGTCCAATTAACTTCTAGTTCATCTATTTGCCTGCAATTTCCAAAACTGCCAACTTGTGCACCTAGGGATGTGCCCTCTATTCGAGACAAAATAGAGGGTAATTACCCTATTTAATTAAAAAAATTAATGTTATATAAACTTATCTAAGTTTTTAAGATTATATATTCAATATTTAACTCCTTGATCAGGTCTCTAGACCCCCTAACTTCTTCAAGATCCAAGATAGACTCTTTAAAAAGGCAAATTGTGTAGGGTTATTTCATGTGGACTATGTGTTAAATGTTTAGAGTCATTTATTTGATTTTTTATACATAATTATGGTATTAAATTATTTTTATTAACGTTGTATAGGTATTCAATATGCTCACAACCTTTCTCATCCATATTTTCACCTTGAACTTTGCTCTTACTCATTTAGGTTTGAGTGATAAGCTTACCTTACTTACATATTGTTCCCCTACCTGTAGGTATGAATAAAATTTTTAGGGATAATTAATTTGATATAGGGTCATATTAAAAACATAAATTTCATGACATGGTTTCTTGATTCACCCATGCATGTATTTTTTATGCCAAAGACTTAGAATAGTTATCAACTAAGTCATTGTTAGTTGTAGGTGGATGTTTAGGTTATTTATATAGAGTGTCTCCACCTCCTTATGTGGAAATAAGGTATTTAAATGTCATAAATAGCCATGTAATGCATATTTAATTCATATAATCATGATACATACTTAATCACTTCTTCAAAACATGGCTTTAGGTCTTCTTTCCTTCCTTGACCCACAAGACTGTGTTTTCTCTCTTGAGCTTGGTTGTAGGTTCTCATTAGATGTTGATGAGACCTAGAAGGTATTTTGGATTCAAATGGTAAATAATAAACATAATTAATTATTAATACATAATTTAATAATCATCTAAGAATAAAACTCATCATATAGTAATCGATTTAAACATCTTTGCATTTTTAGGCCTAGTTGGTTGTAAGTGCATGTTTAATAGAGTAAATATTTATATGTGTGTATGGTCTCAAAAATATAGATATGAACATATTTGATGATATTAAAGCTCATAAATGTTATTTAAAACCATATAAAACCATTCAAACATGAATTCATGGTTTGTTATTACAACCTTTAAATGGAAAGTCACCTTGGAGTTTCAAATCCTGTAGATATGAATGCAGGGTTTTAGTACTTTAAAAGGCACATTTAAGGCCTCCAAATTCTATCTTCCACTATCTTTATAGCCTCCATATTTTTTTAAGTTATTATCCATGATAGAGGATATAAGGCTTACATATATATATGCTCCATAAATATTTTAAACCTTGTTATAGGGTATCTATAAAAGTGTTTAGATATCTATTTTTACTTTTTAGGGAAAAAGTCCCTGAGTTCAATCATCTTATGTTTAAAGGTAGTTTACACCTTATCCTACACATTTTATTCTTAAAATAGGTATACCTTGAGTTTTTTTTCATGATATAATCTAAAATAAGGTTTTACCATGTTTAAAATTATCCATACAAGGACCTTAAAAACTCTATAGTACCACATGTAGGTATGTATTTGCATATACAGACAGTGGGTGTAAACCTTGGATAGTGAGTAGAAAAACATGTTGGTGATCAATTGAAAACCCTCAAAAAGTGTTAAAATTTAATCCTATAAATATTAAAATATTAAAACACCTATCCAACTTTCCATCTCAATAAGTCACCATCAGGGAGACTCATGTAGGTGTGTATGAGTTGTATGTAGGACATGAAGATGGAATGGAGTAAAATATGTGTATGTATGGCCTCATAAACAACTATAAATCATTTTAAATACATATAATGCATTATTTTAATTAATTATATATTAATACAATATTTAAAACATCCATTTTAATGTGAAAACCTCTTTCAAAGACTTGTTATAGAGCAGATAGGGATAACTAGTGACTAGTTGGTGCGGTGCATGAGCTTGAAACCGAAATTAAATTCATTAAAACATAAAAATTAAATATTATCATATCTTTATGACTTGTAAAAACTGATATACCTTCATTATAGTTCCATGAACAAGCTAGACAAGTCTCATATAGGTGATTGCAAGTGGGATTGAGTGAATAGTTGACTATGAGGAATAGTATGACTAAAAGTTGCTCAAAGCCTGGTGTGATGAAACCAAAAATGGAAAGAGGTGATAATATTTGATTTATATATATGAAACATCACCTCCCATTCACATGATACCTTTGTAGATGACCAACATTCTTAAATAAGATAGAACTTGATTGAATCTTCATAATGGTGACACCTTCCTTCAACATGAGACAACTTGCCACTCAAAACATAATGAAACATGAAAAAAAGCATGAAGATAATTTTATAAGATATCCAAAATAATTTTTAGTTAACATAACCAATTGGATTGTATGGATTTGTCCAAAATGGAGTAAAACATATAGGGTGTAGGAAATAATGACCATAAAAACATATTCAACTTGTTAGAGATAGTTCATAAATCATGGTTGACCAATAATTATAAAATTATTATGGAAATTAATCTCCCTTATTGTACTACCACCTCCCAAAAAAATTTAACCTAGAACCTCTTATACTGACCATACCAAGCACAAACTTGGTAACTACTTATGTATGTCTAGAAGGGTAAAGAAGGAGAAAAATAGTTTTAGCTTTAAAATGGAACTTAAAGATAATTTAAAACTTATAATTGAGTCAAATGGAGATTAAGATATATTCCATTACCTTCTTCCATGTGTCACTATCCCTCATGGGCCGTACAAGTGTCAAACTCCCTCTTTTTAGTTGGTCTCTTGATATTCAATTAGATAACTTGCAAGATTTAGATGGGTCTAACATTATTGACAGTAAATATGACTTATTATATGTTTTAAAAGAACTTATGACAGTTTTACGCCTTCAAAACCATGTCACTTGCATTTATGACCCCTAAAATGACTTTAAAAGATATAAGGATTAATATGACTAAGACTAACACTAATATAACATCAAAGTACATCAAATGGAATATAAAATACCCTATGACAAAATATTAGACTCATAAAAACACCTAAAACTAAATTTTTTACCTATAAGGGCCCCAATTTGACTTTCAAGGTCAAATTTGGTCAACAAATTGGTGACTCATAGGGGAAGTATGCCTGCTATAGTAACTAGACCAGTAGCCTTGTTAGTCCATGGGATAGGGAGTCATCTAAAGTATGAGACAAAAAATAATACCTGACACTTGAAAAAAATTATTTTACCAAGATAATACAACTAATTACCTCAACCACATAAAATAAAGGACACACACAAAGCAAAGCAAACACACTAACAAGACACACATGTGCTCAAAACACTTAGGGAAATCAAAAAATAAAAAAACTATTCACAACTAGAAACTAATAATACTTAATTTACAAGATCAAAATGAAATTTACTTGAATATTCATCTTCATTTGATGAGTCATAGTGCCAAGCATGTTTCTCCTTGGATTGGATGTTGTGTAGATTAGACTTATTCCTTGGCACTTCACTTGATCTACTTGGTTGACAATTTTTAGAGGCTGTGGATCAAATATTTGATGACTCACATGCTGAGAAGAGTTTCTCTCCTCATATTAAACCATATAACACCCATGTTTCTACATCTATGGAAATAAATCATAATTTATTTAGAGGAAACGAGGAGTAGAAAGCTAGTTATTGTGCTAGGGGTCTAGTTATAGGCATAATTAATTTTGTATGTTGATATGGCCCATATTATATATTGATATGGCCCAAATTATATGCATATATGGCACATTTTTATATGTACATGTTATGGTATACATTATATTATTGATATATGTCATATTTTTTATGTTGAATTATGACATAGAACTTTGCATATACACATATATACTATTCGACAAATAAAATTCCTTTACTTATGTGTATTTTCTATTTTGATCATTTAATGTTTACACATATTATTTTTTAGTGATCATTATTACTTCATATGGGGATTTAAAAAATTGAAATTTTTATCAATTAGGTGCTTCATCATTATGTATATTTTACATGTACATGTGATATGCAATCTACTACAACTTTACCACAACTCTTTCTATGTCAAATCTTGGCCAAAAACATTACTTGTAGGGTTACAAGTCTTATAAGGCTTATTAAATCAAATGTAGTTATTATAATAAAAAAAACACCATTATAAACTTCATTTATCCTTAACATGCACAACTAAATGATATTAAGTGATAGAAATCAACTTCTAATAGTAAATGTCCTTGAATCCCAATTTGGCTAGTAAGCCAAGAAGGTCTAATTAGCCTTATTCACTTATTTTATTAAAAAATTTATTGTTTAATTTTTTTTAAATGATTATATTCTATTTTTATATGATTCTTAAATCTTTTCCATGCATAAACAACATTAAACAACCTTTATTTTTCTCTAAAGTCAGCTGAAGTTCATATTGAGGTTTTAAGATTGTTTTCCATATATATATATATATATATATATATATATATATATATATATATATATATATATATATATATATATATATATATATATAGGTATAAAAATGACACAAATTTATATTATAATTAAATATATATACCTCCTATAACTCTCCTAAAATTTTTATAACTTGACCATGATCCATTATAATTAAATATATATAATGGATCATGGTCAAGTTATAAAAATTTTAGGAGAGTTATAGGAGGTATATATATTTAATTATAATATAAATTTGTGTCATTTTTATACCTATATATATATATATATATATATATATGTATATATATATATATAGGTATAAAAATGACACAAATTTATATTATAATTAAATATATATACCTCCTATAACTCTCCTAAAATTTTTATAACTTGACCATGATCCATTTTTGATAAATACCAGTTTTAGTGTTGTCTCATGAGGGTTTCAGCCTCATTATAAGACCACATGTCTATGTTTTGAGGTTTTTCATGACCAAAAAATAGAATAATAACTTAAAATTTATTTAACACACTTATTATATTTATAATAACGTTTTATAAAAAAATTATAATTTTCATATCCCTATATTTTGAGATAAGTCAATTTTTATGTTGAAATCCTAGGGAGGGTTTCCTCAAGGTCGAAAGATATAAGAATAACCTTTTGAGATTTATGATTTATTTAAATAATAATAAAATATTTTTTATATTATTAAAACACATATAACACCCCTTAAAAATAATTAACTCCTTAACTCTTTATATTTTCTTCAAACTTGATCATTTTCACTTTCATAAAACCATGTTTCTTAACACAGTCATCTATTTCTAAGTTGTAACTTAATTAGTTGCATTATATAGATGTTTAGTATAATTAATATATTACCTCAATATATTAATTAATAATGATAATATTCCCATGGCATAATATATTTTTAAACCAATTTAAACTTCAATCTTTTCACCTTAAACCCTTACAAATACTCCACTTTCTCCTAATTTAAACTTGCAACTTCATATTATAAGCTCTTTGTTAATTTTGAAAAATTAAATTAAATAAAACATTTTAATTTAATCATTTAAAAAATTTCCATACCCATCAACCTAAAATAAATATTAACTTTATTTATTCATGGCTTCTCCCAAGCACAAGTTTTATCCTTTCTAAGCTTCATAAATCTCACACAAACTTAGTAAAAACTGAAGATCAGATAAAAATCATAAATAATACAAAAAAATATATTCATGTATAATGAAATAATTTAATAAATGAAAATCCATTCATATATTTATTCAAAATCCATATACAACTTCTTAAGTCTATACAAGGCCTTATTTCCTTGAGACCACATAAGGCCTATAAATTTCTTCTCCAATTTTTTTTCTCTTTGTCTATTCTATTAGTATTTATATTTTATATATAATCTCCTTACTCCTTAAATAATGATATGATCCTCATCATTTTACTAAACATAACATTTTATCCTCTAATTCATCATATTCTCCCTTTTCCAATGCAAGAGTCTTCCTTGTTGTGGATAATTGATAAGAATTACTCCCTCCAAGCTTATTTTTAAGTACATTTAAGCATATTGACTCTCTTAAATACATTGGAAATATTAAAAATTATGGATTTGCATTATTACATTATTCTTTTTAATCTTTCAACTATGACCAATCTCAACTTAAATGGACCTATGACCTCTTACAATGACTTTTATCCTCCTTTGTAATGTATTTTTCAATGCATTCCCTTTGTAGGGTATTCATACACCAAATTAGATACAAATTAGAGGGAAGAGATCTCCTTTCAAGTTTGAATTTACAAACAAATACTTTTAGAGGAAAAAAACACATAATGACTCTAACTCACTTAGAATTTTGAAGATAAGAACAAGACTCTGCATACCTATAAAGCCTTCTACACAAAGTACAAATGGAGCATGACATGCCTCCATTTGTTTGAAATGAAAATTATTTATAAAAATATGTACAATATTATTCTTCTTATCTGATTCTCCTACATCATTTTGTCATGTTATAGAGGATAAAAGTGTTTTCAGTTCCACTAGATATGGTTCATGATGATTCCAATATATGACTCATTTTAACCATGTTTTATATCCTTACTATTTGCTAATCTAATATTTTTGTTGAGAATTACATTCATATTTATAAATTATATCTATTCTAAGGTAGAAGATAGGTATTATTTTCTCACTTAGTTTATGTGAGTCTAAGTCATTATTTTTGACATCTTATTCTGACCATTTGCATGTTTTGGTCCTCTATTTTTGCATATAAATGTATTATAAGATGTAATAATAATAACAATAGAGTTTTGACGTGGTTACATGGGCTTAGAGGAAGATTCTAGTCAAATAACTAGCATTTTTCTGAGCTACAAACTTTCATAGGTGAGCTATCGACTTCCACAAGATTTCTATGGACTTCCACAGGCTTGTTATAGAATTCATCAGGGTTTCTATGAAATTTGAGAGAACCACTTCAGAATTAGTTGGAAAGCATTTCTAAGGCATTCCATAGGTTTCATGGTCCATTCCAAGATGACCAAGATCATTTCCAGCTATCACAATAGCACTTTCTATCTATAGTTTTTCTATAAATAGAATTCCTTATATATATATATATATATATATATATATATATATAATTTCCTTTTATATATTGTTTTAGATATATATTTGTATTTGAAAAAATATTTTTTAAATCAATGAAAAGAAATATTTAGTAATATAATTAATTTAGATATGTAGTTACAAACCCCAAGCTTTTCCTGAAAGTGTGTGGATATTTGTTGTAATGCATATATCCTATTTTTGTAGTATAAAATACTCTTATCATACACAATATTTTTGGAACAAACTAGTGGTTACCAAGATCTAGGAAGCTATTATATTTTTATATGAATAAAATGCAGACCATTGTCTGATCAGTGTGTATATTTTTAAAGCAATAGAAGTAATTTTTTGTGAATAGAGAATATTATGAATATGTAATTTTACTTTTCATAAATTAATGAAGTTAATTAAATTAATGAAGTACTAAGTTATTTTTACCACTGACCCAAAGGCGAGTAACGGTCCACTCACCCAAGGAATAAAGATGTGTGTTTGGTATATATGTATTAATTTTAGTTAGTGTCAATTTAATTAAACACATTTATATTTTTTAGATTGTTAACTTACATGTGTTGAATTATTAATGTGTGCATGCTATCATTTGATGTAGTGTTGATCTCTTTATTTCAAAATCATCTTCTTAGATAAATTAAATTAAATTCTACAACATTAATAAATTCAATTATGCAATTTTAGTTTTAAGTGTGTTTTCCTTTATGAACATTGAGTGTTTTTTAATAACAAGTGTGTTCATTTCATAAGTAAGTCTAATAATTTGAAAATAAAGTGTGATTACTTTTAATTTAGATTGATATTTATATAAGAGTGTTTTATTTACAAGTTTTTAGATGAAACCTTTAGAGTAGATCATTTCACCAAAAATCCCCAAACACATAATTATTAGCTAAATATTAAAAACACCTTATTGTAGATAGATTTATAAAATAGCCTTGGTAAATAATTATATCAATTTTAATTCATTAAATTAAGGTGTAACAATAACACCCATCAATTCACACATGTGAAGGTGGTGTTGCATGCTCAAATAAGGTTAATTAAGCCTAATTATAAACTGATACTATGTAATTTGATTGGTATATAGATATAATCTAGTTATTAAAATTTGTTAAAAACCTTTTAAATATCATGCATGATCAAATTAAAGTCAAATAATGTTGTTCAATCAAAATTATAGAGAAATTTGACATTGTTGAAGAGTATTTATTGAAGAAGTTAAGTCAATTGAACATTATAAGATAACCATGAGGGAGAGAGATGAGTTGTTAGCTTATACACTTGCATGAATGAGTCGTCTAAGAAACCCAAATACTATTCTCTCTAACTTGATGTTAGTGAGATGCGGAAATGAGTTTTCTCTTGTAACCAAATTTTTAATAAAGGGGTGAAAGTTGGTTAGTCGGGGGCATATATTCAGACTCATTAGCCCAATTAATGAACCATCTACACAGACACATCCAAATGCCTATTTTAAGGCTAAAATGACCATTTTTTAGTCTCCTTTAGACCCTAGTAGTAAATTTTATAGTTGATTAAATGCATCCCTTAAGAGAATATAAATTTCCTTGGCATGCAAAATAATTAAAATTTAATTGCAATGTTGAATGATAACTATGAGGGATAGAGACAATTTGTAAGTTCTCACACTTGTATAGATGAGTCCTCTAATAAATCCCAAGAGGATTATCTCTAACTTGACATGAGTGATACATGGAAATTAGTTTTCTCTCACATATAAATCTCTCTTAAAGGGCTAAAATTTGGTCAATTGGGGGCATATATTCTAATTCATTAACCTAATCAATGAACCATCTACATAGGTACATCTATATGGGAGTTTTAAGGATATAAAAACCATTTTCTGATCTCCATCAGGCCTTGGGAGTGAAAGTTGAAGTTGATAAGATGCATCCTTTAAGAGAAACTAAGCATCCCTAAGTGTGCATCCTGAGAGAACTTCACTCATGCATTGAAGGAGAACCATGTGGATTATAAATTATTCATCATCTACCACACTTGATTGAATCATTTATCTAATAAACCCCAATAATATTCTCTCTAACTCGATGTGAGTGAGACATGAAAATGAGTTTTCTCTCATAGCCAAATCTCTCTTAAAGGGTAAAACATTGGTTAGTGGGGTCATATAGTCTAAATCATTAGCCAAATTGATGAAATATCTACATGGGCACATATGTATGGGAGTTTTAAGAATATGATAATCATATTTTGGTTTCCATCGAGGCCTGGGAATGAAAGTTGTAGTTGATTAGACACATCCCTAAAGATAATTTGAGTGTCCCTCGGTGTGCAAATTGATTTAACTTTGATCATGTGTTGTAGGATAATAGTGAGGGATAGATATGATCTATCAAATCTCACACTTTCATGGATGAGTCTTATAATAAATCCTAGGAGGATTCTCTCTAACTAGATGTGAGTGAGATGTAGAAACAAGTTTTCTCTCATAGCTAAATCTCTCTTAAAGTGATAAAATTTTGTTAGTGGGGGCATACATTCTGACTCATTAGCCTAATCAATGAAATATCTTCTCCAACACATCCAAATGGTAATTTGAAGGCTAGAACAACCATTGTGTGGTCTCTATCAGGTCCCAAGAGTGAAGGTTAAAGTTGATCAGACACATCCATGAAGAGAATATTAACATCCCTAATTGTGAAAACTAAGTGAACTTTGGCTATTCATATCAGGAGAACCATGATGGCTAGATATTATTCATAATATCCCACACTTTTATAGATAAGTCTTTTAATAAAGTCAAGGAGGATTTTTTGTAACTCAATGTGAGTGAAACAACAAGTTTTCTCTCACACCTAAATCTATCTTAAAGGACCCAAAGTTTTTCAGTGGGGGGTTTATATTATGATTCATTATCCCAACAAATGAAATGTATTTTTTGGAATGTATAGATGGTCAGTTTAAGGCTATAATATCCATTGTTCAATCTTTGTCAAGCCTTGAGAGTGAAGGTTGCAGTTGATTGGATGCATCCCTAAATATAATCTTAGTGTCCCTAAGTGTGAAAATTGAGTGAACTTTGATCATGCATTTTAGGACAACCATGAGGGATAGAGATGATCTGTTAGCTCCCATGATAGAACTAACTCATATCTCCATATATTAAATATGGAAAAACTATTTGAACACAAAAATAGAATATAGGAAATATTTTAAACAATCTAATTATATTATTTCTCACATAAATATGAATAATATATAGTCTATTAAATAGATAGGACTAACTAACCATTTCTTATAGAATAGGAAGGCAAGCTAACAACAAACTAACAAACTAACTACTATTCTAATATATTGTTATCACAATATATTCAAATAACCAAATACTAATTATACATGATATATTATTAATATATCAACATAACTAACTACTAATTTACCATATGGTAATTACTATTTAGTAAATAATAATTTACCTATACAAATGTGAGCACTAATGTTAGGTTATCCCTAGCATTCCCCCTCAGTCCAAACATGGGGAAGACATCATCCTATACTACAACTCTCACAAAATCTTACTTGATGGTTTTTCACTTAGCTAACCACCAACCTACACACATCAGATGGTTTTACACTCAATTTACCACCAACCTTTATACAAAGGATGGTTTTACATGTGGTTAACCAACAACCAAAAACATCTGGATGCTTTTACATGTTAACCCACAACTTACACAATTCTAAAACATTCTATTATCCCTCATCAATATTTTTACCTCAAGGGGAAATATAGAAATTAATTATCACTTATTTCAATATTCAAATAGGAATGCACTTTTGTTCTTTATTTGTACACACAACCAAAATTATGAAAAAAAAACTACACTACGTATGTCATCAAATCATTATAGTCCTTGTCATTGGTGACTGATGAGAGGCTCTAGAACTTCCAACCTCTGTTTCTACTATCTTCTAATATTTTTAACTTACGTAGCCCATGTGTCAATGAATATTAATCTTTGCATGCCATTTTTGAAGGCAATAATGTCCCCCCCCCTCCCCCCATAGTCTGGACATATGACTCAAGATGTCAAGTATAAGTGAGAATGCATCCTTATACAAATAATTTATTTTGACTCTTTGACAAAAAGGATGACATTGACACTTTGGATTTTGGATGGACATACTCTTAACATAAAAATTTAAACTTGACTAATCCTAAAGACATTAAAATACAAAAGAGTCAATGCCTTGATAATAAATTTTATTTGATCTGACTCAAATTGATATAAAAACACTAAAGAAACCATTAAGAAATGACTTTTGAAAATAATAACCCTAATAACAAGTATTGACATATTATGACATTTAACCTAAATGATAAATAATAACCTATATTATTAATGGACACATCATTATATTTTTGACTTTAAGACTTTGAGCATTTTGCATTCACTTCAAATTTAAGACAACAAACTGTAACTTTAAACCTACATACATACATACATACAAATATATGTGTGTGTGTGTGTGTGTGTGTGTGTGTGTGTGTGTGTGTGTGTGTGTGTGTGTGTGTGTGTGTGTGTGTGTGTGTGTGTGTGTGTGTGTGTGTGTGTGTGTGTGTGTGTGTGTGTGTGTGTGTGTGTGTGTGTGTGTATATATATATATATATACATATATATATATATATGTATGTAGATATATATATATATATATGTATATATATATATGTATGTATGTATGTATGTATATATATACATACATACATACATATATATATATACACACATATACATATACATACATACATATATACATATATACATACATACATATATACATACACATATACATACATAGATATATATATATATATAATACATACACACACATATATATAATTTCACTATGATATTGATAAAGACTAAAAAGATTTTAACATGACTTATTACTCGACCTTACAACATGAAATATTAAAACCTAATAAATAAATATTATGCATAAATAAATATGTGATGAGAGAGTCTATGTGCTAGTTCAAGTTGTAAATCATGCGATATGTACAACATGTCATGGTTAAGATGATGTAAGAATAACTCATGGATTTGAGAATGACTTTACGGCTTTTGCTCCTTTTTGTTAGGATTGTGGAGCTAAAAGCTTCACTGATGCAAACAGGAGAGGAGGTTGCTGAAGGTTGCTGAGTTGCAGAAGAAGTTGGGGTCGGTCTGATCAGCCGACGTCGGCGGGAGAGCATAGAGAAGCAACCGACGTCGGTCATATATCGGCCGACGTCGGTCACCTCCAGGCAGACAGGGACCGACGTCGGTCGCCTGTGTGGTTCGACTGCGAGCTATTTACGGGCAGTTAGCTAATGAACCAAGAGTTTGCATGATGAGTGCTAATTTTAGACTCATAGTTGCGGATCTAATTATTGTAATTAGATGTCTAATCATTGTTTGGATGAGGTCTATATAATAGACTCATGGTTGTATTGGAAAAGTGTGCTAGGGAGTAAGAGAGCATAATTATAAGCTCCTTCTGTGTGTGAGGTAGAGCTATGGTGCGTTCCTCCTAGTGCCTCAGTACCAGGTGTGTTGGTGCTGGATTGGAGAGCCAGCTGGGTTCTTCAAGAGTGTAGGATCTTGGTCACAGTTGCATGGCCTATATAGGAGATCTACATGGTAAGTAAGATCATTGATCTGTAGGTGTATGTGTGTGCAAGGTCGAGGTTCACAGGTGAATAGAACCATTGTTTGATTTGCAGGTGTGCAAGGTCATATAGACAGCAACACAATAGGGAGCAGTATCAGGCAGGATCTACTTGGAGTACAGGTGTGTACTCGGATAGAGTGAGAGGAAGGCAAGGGAGTTCCTTCCATAAGTATGGTCTGTTGAATTGCAGGTTGTTGCAGATTCATGGGAGATCTACTTGAAGTACCTTGAGTACTTGTGGAGCACGTGGAGTGCTTGTGGAGTGCGTGGAACACTTGTGGTGTGCGTGGAGCACGGGAGGTGAACACCAACTCTGTATTTGAGTTGGGTGTTGGGACCTGTGAGAGGGAGAGCTTTGGGGAGAAGAATTACTATTCACTTGAGGTGTGGGAAACCTCTGTAAGGTGGTGGAGAAGAAGTGGCATCTTCTTTATTGTATTCTTTTCTGTATAAAGTGTTAATACAATTTGGTATTGTCTCTCATATGCTGTGTTATTCTGAATTCTAGTTACTTGGTGAATCTGGTTAATTTCCGCATATTAAGTTGCTTGGTTTAGTAATCAAATTGTGTGCTTCCGGTTTTATCCTCCTCCCAACACTTTTCATGTGTTGTACTGCATGCATAGATTTGAGGAACTTGAGTTGAGCTTCACGGTTAATAGTAATGAAACATCAAGCAAGTTGATCATGAGCTTTTAAATGGATTATTTTCATGGTAAATGAATCCAATTCATATTTTTTGTGGTTCACAATGAATAAATCCATTAGATAGAAAGTCATGTGTCAGTTCTATAAGAAGGATGGTGAAGGGAATTGCTAAAATAAGCAATCATAATAGGTCTACAGGTAGATTAAAACCTTTCACTCTATAACACCCTGCATGGAATGACTTTGATAAATAATGCATTTTCCATACTTCTGAGTTATCAAACCTCTAATGTAGATAGAAATATAATGCAATGGCAATTTTAGTGGGTGAATAATAGACTAGAATGTACTATGTCAAAATCAAATGAATTTTTGAATGGGGATCTCAAAACTAATAGGTTTGAGTGTTAGAGAGAGGTCTGTGTGTTGTTATATCTATGTATTTTCTTTGCCTTGCTCTAATTTCAACTATAGTTATATACCCTAGGTCATGAACTCATTATACATTAACAGATTAGATAGAATGTTGAGCATTGAATCTATAATGTTGAGAGATGTATTAGAATATATTGACTCCTTTGACTAATTCAACAAAGTCTCATATCTAAATAGATAGATAAAAACATATAAATGGATGGAAGACACTCAAAGGTAGGTGATCAAATATTTTTAAGAATCAAACCAACTTTACAAAGATGTGGATAAAATCATGGTAGTGGTAGATGCATGCATGGAAAGACTAATATGCAAGTCATGATTCAATGTTGACTAGACACAACAGTAAATACCAAACTTTTGTGACTAGATGGTGTTAACAACTAACCCATATCTACTCCTGTGCACTCATTAGACCATCATAATCTCCTACTTTGATACTAGATGATAGAACCGATTCAAATCTCTATAGATTAAACATGGAAAAAGGAGCCGAACACAAAAATAGAATGTAAGAAATATTTTAAACAATCTAATTATCTTATTTCTCACACATAAATATGAATAATACATGGGATATTAAATATCTAGGACTGACTAACCATTTCCTATAATATAGGAAAGCAAGCTAACAACAAACTAACAAACTAACTATTAATTGAATATATTGTTATCACAATATATTTGAATAACCAAATACTAACTATACATGATATATTATTAATATATCAATGTAACTAAATACTAACTTACCATATGGTAATTACTATTCATTAAATAGTAATTTACCTATACAAATGTGAGCACTAATGTTAGGTTGTTCCTAACATCCCACACTTACATAGATGACTCCTCTAAGAGAACCCAAGATGATTATCTCTAACTCAATGCTAGCAAGATGTGGTAATGAGTTTTATCTCATATCCAAATCTCTCTTAAAAGACCAAAAATTACTCAATGGGGGCATATATTTTGACTCATTAGCCCAATTAATGAATTATCATTATCAAAACATCTGGATGGGAATTTTAAGTCTAGAACATCCATTGTTATATCTCCATTGGGCCCCAAGAGTGAAGGTTAAAGTTGATCATATACATCCTTGAAGAGAGTTTGAGCATCCCTAAGTGTGCAAACTAAGAAAACTTTGATCATGCATTGCATGAGAACTATGAGGGATAGATATGATCTATCATCTTCCATAAATGCATAGATGATTCCTATAATAAATCCTAGGAGGATTCTCTCCAACTTAATGTGATTGAGATGTAACAAGTTTTTTCTCACACCCAAATTTCTTGAAAGGCCAAAATTTAGTTAGTGATGGGCAGATATTTGGATGAATTAGCCTAATCAGTGAGCCATCTTCATTAACATGTATGTATATCCATTTTAAATCAATAAAGACCATTTATAATGTCTATCAGGCCTTGGGATCAAAGGTTGTAGTTGATCAAATACATCCTTGAAGAGAATTTGAGCATTCGTGAGTGTGCAAACTACATGAAACTAGATCATGAGTTTTAAGAGAACCATGAGGGATAGGAATCATCAGTTGACTCCCATATTTCATGGATGATTCATCTAAGAAATCCTAGGAGGATTCTCTCTATCTTGATTCAAGTGAGATGCAGCAATGATTTTTCTCTCATAGTAAAATCTATCTTAAAGAGACAAAAATTGGTCAATAAGGGTTTATATTCTAAAGCATTATCCTAATAAATTAACCATATTTGTCAACATGTATATATAGGTGTTTAAAGGCTATAATGGCCATTTTTTGGTCTCTATTAGGGCCCAATAGCAAAAGTTGTAGTTGATTAAATGCATCCCTAAAGAGAATCTCTACATCTTTGAGTGTACAAACTAATCAAACTTTGATTGAATTTTTCAAGATAAATATGAGGGATAGAGCTGATCCATCATCTCCCACACTTACATGGTTGAGTCCTCTAATAAACCCTATGAGTATTATCTCTAACTTGACACAAGTAAGATGTTGTAATGAGTTTTATCACACCCAAATCTCTCTTAAAGGGTCAAAATTTGGTTAGTAAAGGTTGTATATTATAAATAATTATCCTAATCGATGAACCATCTTTATTGACACATCTAGATGGGAATTTTAAGGCTATAACAATCATTGTCTTGTCTTTATCAGGCCATAGGAGGGAAGGTTATAGTTGATCAGATGCATCCTTTAAGATAATCTCAATGTTCCTAAGTGTGAAAACCAAGCCAACTTATGTTTCACATTGAGGTAGAAACATGAAGGATATATATGAGCCATTATCTCTCACACTTACACAATTAAGTCATCTAAAAAACCCCATGAGTATTCTCTCTAATGTGACATGATCGATATGTGGCAATGGGTTTTCTTTTGTAGCTAAATCTTTTTTAAATGGCCAAAAGTTGGTTAGTGGGGGTGTATATTCTAACTCATTATCCCAATTGATGAATTATCTTCACTAACATATTTGGATGGGAATTTTAATTCTATAAAATTCATTTTTTGGTCTCTATTATGCACCAAGAATGAAGGCTACAGTTAATTTAATGCATCCCTAAAGATAATCTCAACATCCTTGAGTGTGAAAACTGAGCCAACTTCCATCATGCATTACAAGAAAAAAATGAGGGATATAGATGAGTGGTTAGATCTAAAACTTGAATGGATGATTTTTCTAAATATTCCTAGGAGGATTCTCTCTAACTCAATGTGAGTGAAACATGACAATGAGTTTTCTCTCACAACTAAATCTCTCTTAAAGGGCCAAAAATTGGTCAGTGAGAGCTGTATATTCTGACTCATTATCCCAATTAAAAAAATGTATTTTGTAACACATCTAGATTGGAGTTTTAAGGATAGAACTACCATTATCCTATCTTCATCTCACCCTGAGAGTGAAGGTTACAATTGATCATATGCATCCCTTAAGATAATCTGAGCATCCTTGAGTTTGCAAATTAAGCCAACATTCATTGCACATTTTAAGAGAATCACGAGGTATAAATATGAGTCATCATCTCTCACACTTTAATTAATAATTATTTTAATAAACCCTAAGAGGATTCTCTATAACTTAATGTGAGTAAAACGTGGCAATGATATATATATATATCGCAACCAATCTCTCTTAAAGTGCCAAAAGTTGGTCACTAGGGGTCATATATTTTGACTCATTAGCAAAATAGACAAACTATATCTGTTGACACATCTATATGGGAATTTTAAGGCTATAAAGACTATTTTATAGTCTCTATCACACCTCAAAACTGAAGGTTATAGCTGATTAGATGCATCCCTTATGAAAATTTTAATGTCCTTAAGTATGAAATCTTAGCCAACTTATATTACATGTTGTAAGAGAACCATGATGGATAGAGATAAAATTCGATCAATAAAATTTTCATGAACAAGTATTATAAGTAATCTTGAGAGTATTCTCTCTAACTTGATGCTAGCTAGATGTGGTAATAAGTTTTTCTCTTGTAGCCAAATCTTCCTTAAAGGGCCAAAAGTTAGTTAGTAAGGTCTGTATATTCTAACTCATTATCCTAATAAATGAAATATATTCATTGAAACATCTACATGGTAATTTTAAGGATATAATGGTTATTTTCTAGTCTCCTTCACACCCTAATATTTAGGTTGTAGTTGATTGGATGCATCCCTCAAGAGAATCTCAACATCCCTAAGTATGAAAATTAAGACAACTTATGTCACACATTTTAGGAAAATAATGAGGGATAAAGATGAGTCATCATCTCCCCAACTTTCATGGATGAGTCCTTTAAGTAAGCCCATGAGGATTATCTCTAACTCAATGTGAGTTATATGTGGCAATGAGTTTTCTATCACAGCCAAATCTCTCTTAAAGGGCTAAAATTTGGTCAGTGGGGGTCATATATTTTGACTCATTATCCCAATCAATAAAATATATTTGATAACACCATACAAATGGATTTTTTAAGGTTATAATAACCATTATATATTATTTTTCACATCCTAGGAGTGAAGGTTGTAGTTGATTAAACACATCCCTTAAGATAATCTGAGCATCGCTAAGTGTGAAAACATAGCTAACTTCCATCACACATTGCATGAGAACCATGAGGGATATATATGAACCATTATATTTTTCACTTGCACAAATGGGTCCTCTAATAAACCTTATGAGAATTCTCTCTAAATTAACTTGAGCAAGATATGATAATGAGTTTTCTCTCACAACCAAATCTCTCTTAAAGGGTCAAAATTTGGTTAGTGGGGGATCTATATTATAAATCATTAGCCTAATAGACAAACCTTATTTGATAAAACATCTATATGGGAATTTTAAGAATAAAATATCCATTTCCCAATCTACATCACACCCTAGGATTGAAGGTTTCAATTGAGTGAACACATCCCTTAGGAAAAGCTGAGTGTCTTTGAGTGTACAAACTGAGCCAAATTTTGTCTAGCATTGCAAGAGACCTATGAGGCCTAGAGATTAACCTTCATCTCCCACACTTACATGGATGTGTCCTCTAAGAAACCCCAATAGTATTATATCTAATTCAACATGAACAATACATGAAAAAGATTTTTCACATACACCCAAATCTCTCTTAAAGGGCCAAAAGTTGGTTAGTGGGGGCATTATATTTTGAATCCTTGGCCCAATCAACAAATCATCTTTGATAAAACATCTGGATGGGGATTTTAAGGATATAATGACAATTATTTTGTCTTTTTCATGCCATAGGAGTGATGTTTGTAGCTGATTAGATGCATCCCTCAAGAGAATCTAAGCATCCTTGAGTGTGTAAATTAAGCCAATTTATTTCATGCATTACATGGAAACCATGAGGGTTAGGTACAAGTTGTCATGTCCCACACTTACATGGATGATTCCTATAATAAATCCTAGGATTATTCTCTCTAACTCAATGTGAGTAAGATGTTGCAATGAGTTTTCTCTCATAGCCAAATATATTAAAGGGCCAAAAGTTAGTGGGGGTAATATATTCTAACTCATTATCTTAATGAATGAACCATCTTCACCAACACATATAAATGGGTGTTTTAAGTATATAATAGTTGTTTTTAAATATTTATAAATCTTTAGAGTGAATTTTTAATTTTATTGAATGCATTCCTTAAGAAAATTTGAGCATCTTTGAGTGTGCAAACTAGGCTAACTTCTATCATGCATTTTAGGAAAGCTACGAGGCTAGAGATGAGTTTTTAACTCCCAAACTTACATGGATGAGTCATATAATAAGTATTAGGAGTGTTTTATCTAAATTTATATTAGTGAGATGTGGTAATGATTTTTTTATCACATCTAAATCTCTCTTAAAGGGCCATAAGTTGGTCAATGGGGTGTGTATATTCTGAATCATTATCCCAATCAATGAACCATGTTCAATAACACATATAGATGGATATTTTAAGGTAATAAAAAATATTTTTTGGTTTTTATCATTACCTAAGAGTGAATTTTTTAGTTTATCAAATTCATCCCTTAAGAGAACCTTAGTACCCTTAAGTGTGTAAACTAATCCAACTTTCATCATGCATTGCAGGAGAACTGTGAAGGATAGAGATGAGTCATCAACTCCCACACTTATACAAATGAGTTATCAAATCCCAAACTTATATATATGAGTCATCTTATCAATTAAAATAGGATTATCTCTAAATAAATGTGAGTGATACATGACAATGTGTTTTATATTGCATATAATTATCTTCAAATAGAATAAAATTTGGACAGTGAGGGGCGTATCTTCTAGTTTATTGTCCCAATAAATGAAAAATATATGAATTCACATCTACATGGGTGTTTAAGAGGTATCTTAGATATAATAAAAGTTTTATTAGCTATAAAATGTCGTGTAGGATAAGAAATAACTGATTGTGTTTGTCTTACCTATAGGTGTTTGATAAGACCTAAAAAAGATAAAAATTGATTGTTCATCCTTGTTATCTATCTTATAACATTATATAAAGGTTGATTAAGGTAATATGATCATTATAACACACATCAAAAATGTATTTAAAACTAATTATTGATTACATAGGGTCAGATCAAGTATGAAGTATAAATTAGGCCTACAAGACAAGACTTAGAATATTAAGTTTGAAAACCATAATTAAGGCATATATAAGACTATTTTCTTATTTTATTGAAATGAAAAATAGAGATAAGGTGAAAACATGTTTGCATGAGGTAGATAAAAGTAGCATGAACTATTTTTTGGATTCTCTTTATTTTAAGAATATAATCTTCTCTACTCACAACACCAAACACATAAAGGTGGAAGTTCATTTGGTACCACTAACCTACATTAAAATTATTAGTAAAAAATTTAAACATAAATAAACATATAATGATAAAATAATTGATAATTAAAATACATTAAATAAAATAAGTTAACTATATTAATTTGAAAGACAAGATAAACATACCAATTTAATCTAATGTAACTTCAGGATTAACTCTATTTGCAAGTGTTTCACGAATCTCTTCATGGTCAGATTCATGCACTAAATTCTATTGTGAGGATTTCGATGATATTCGATCATTTGAATATTTTTATTAATAACCAAATTTGAATAATGAAGCACCACCCTATGTGTTTCAAATTCCTCAAATAATAATTTTTATTTTATTTTTTATGATAGTAAATATGAAGCCAAGTTCTTGTAACCACTATGAATCCAATGTGATAAATTAGGCCTTCTCCATCCATGGCATCTATGGTTAATTATTTTTTGGCCTATACACAAAGACATGAGTATTAGTATGTTACCTCATCATTATCCTCATGTGTAAATACTGAATAAACATGCCCTGTATTTAAAGTATAATCAAATTATAAGCACATATAAGAAAAAAATAAAGATATCACTAATAGAACTAAGGTTTTACAATTAAATTAAGAATAAATTGTACTTGGTTGTAAATATATAAGATGTGGTCAAAGTTAATTGATGATGCAATTTCATGATCCATCACTTTTTGGAGTGAATTTATACTCTCTATAGGTGATATGTGTCTATAATATGATTCATCAACTCATTATTTTGACTCACATTCATTCCAATTAAATTATATACTTACAAAATAAAATCATACCATATTCCTAGTATAAATAGTACATGAACTTGAATTTGATCTTTTAATGGAGTGGAAAATACTCGATCTAGGTACTATGCTACAATCTTCATACATTACCTTGTGTTGTTCCTCCATTTACTAAAATAATTTTTGCACATGAAAATATTTATCTAATCCATGATAAATGTTTTCATTACACCAAGTCATAATACTTGTAGCATTGATAAAATTAGCACCATCCTTATGATTTACCTTATATTTTTAAGAGATATTTTTTACACATGCACCATCATGTTCCCCTTTTCCATGACCAGAATAAAATAAGCTCAGAAAAAAGTGAACAACATTCTTACTATGAATTTTACTTAACTATTAAAACATTGAAGAATTATTAAACTTCCTGACATAATTGTCTGACCAAATTTAGTGTGTATCAAAAATGATTTATATTGCATTCATATTTATATAAAATATATCAAAACAACCTTAGACAAACTCTAAAGGATATGATCTGTCATCACTCATATAAAAGTAGGATTCCCTCAATATCTTTTTGGTGTCATTTATGCTATCAAGTACATGTCTAAATATAATATTAATGAAAATTCCAACTTGAATTGAATTATAGTATTTGGATTGAACCTAATTATATGGTTTTAGTGTGTATTTAACAACAAAATCCATAACTAAAATAATAGTGCCAACTGATAAGTTGTCCTTGCATAGCTTGAATTGATTATCTAACTATTTTGATTTTTGTGTGTCTTGCATAATGGTAGATAATATTCTTCTTGAATTCAAACATGAAATTAGATACAAAAACTTTGGTCATAACCAACTCACATGTTGATGCCTCTTTTCCATTTTTTAACACATACTTTATAGATTTGTATGTCTTATAATCAACTAGTTTATTTATAAATTCATTTGAAATTTATTCATGTATATAACTCATCAAATTTGACAAAATAACATAACTATTACAAGTTCCAACTAAACATTGTTTGGCAAAAAATTTATCCCTTGGGTCTTTGACAAATAAGACTTTGGATTAATTCTCTTGATGTCTTAGGTGGGGAAGACACCATACATTCTTGTATAATCTCATCATTATGTAAATTATAATGCATATGACAAAAAATACCAAAATACATAGCAAATTCAACATGTAACCTACAACAACATGTGGTGTGTGCTTGGTTGATTTTAACATAGAAAGGCTTACACATCTCAAATGACCTTTGGCTGATTATCAGTTGGCCATTAAATTATTCTAAAAAAATTTATAAAATTTTATTTGGGTCATATCTAGGAATTATTTTACATGTGGCTCACTAATTTTTGAACCTTTTATTATTTTGAAAATATCTTTTACATTATATTAGACCCTTGTGTTATCATACCAAAATTTATAATTAAATTTCTTATTCCTTCAACTAATACCTTATATTTTCTTAGGAGTCTACCACTAAATGCCCAAAAATCCATGAGGGAAAGGGTCATTAATCCTTGTTCTTATTTTTATAAAATTTATTAGAGTTTTTATATTCAAGTTCAAGGATTTACTTGTTTCACTAAGAAATAAAGTTTTAGATGTTGACTTACTCACTATAGCTTTCATTATTACTAATCTTGTCACATTACTATCTTTTTTCAACTTTTATTTCCTATTTATTTAAATGCATTAAATAGATTCTTTATTATTGAATTATTTATTCCCTACAAGTTAGATGTTATTAAGCCTAAATTATTCATCATAGGGTTCATTTTTTGCATTTTAATTAATTGAAAAAAATAGTTGACATCATTTTGTATGGCTTTTATTCTCAAATGCATAGTCTCATACATGTTGAGAATGCCATTGAAATAATCTTTTTAACATTTTATCTTCCATATTTTCTATTATTTTCTCATCTATTTCCACCAAATACTTTGGTTTTCATCTCATTATCATTGGAGGTGTGGTTTTAGGAGCCATATTTTGTATAAAATTGGGCGGTGTTACCACTTTAACCATAACAAGGATAGTAGAGGGTTGACTATCTAAATTAGGCTATAAAGGCAAACTGAATTCCTCTTCATTAGGAGAGACATGAATTGGGGTCATTACTTGATGTTTATTATCACCATGCTCAATAACTTCATTATGGATGGATGTTTCATTATATTATGTTTCTCTTCATATGTTTCATCAATTAATACAAATCTATTAGTTACATGTTCTAGATTTTGAATTTCATTAGTCAACAATGATTGATTATGTTCTATTATCTTATTTGAAGACATATCTAAATTAAATTCTATGTAATTAGGAATATTAATTTCATTTTAAATATTCCTTGATGTAGAGGAAGTACCTTCATCTTGCCTAGAAGCTCTTATGGATGATTTCTTATCTACTTGTCATGTTATTTATTTTTATCTCTTCACTTCAATTTCCTCATTTTTTATCACTTTAATTGGTCTTTTGATATGATGACCCAACCCCATTATTTATCTTTATGTAAATAAATATACATCTAAACTATAAATTGATGAATTTATAGTAATCTAGAGATAAAGTAAATGAAGAATTTGTAGAGTTTCAACATAAAAACCCATTTTTAAGTATTTAAAATGTAATATGAATGAGTGAAATTTATTTAAAAACAAGATAAATTCATGAATAATTAAAGGAGTATGCCCTTTCAAAAGCACACACACCCTATGTTAATATAGAGATCAAAATGAGAAAAAACCATTTATTAAGGTTTTGGTTTTCAAGAGGGCATATGCCCATTGAAATATTTCAATCTTTCCCCATATTTTTTCCCTCAAAATCTGGTTTGGGTATAGTCTTGGGAGGTTTGAACCTATCCTGAAACTAGCCATGGAGCAAACCACTTAGTTTTTAAGAAATTTAAGTCTTTTTCATATTTGTCAACACCTTTGATCAAGTAGATTTTATTATTTAAAAAAAATTATATGGGTTTGTAGAGGGGAAATCATATTTTTTGAATATATAATTTTTTAATGTTAAACCATTTTTTATAATTATTACTTAATTTCTAAACAACATACCTCATTATGGATTATATACATATCATTACAAATACTTTTATAACTTTTTGATTGTTAATCTAAATTTTATAAAACTTATTCCTGATCGATCTACCATCATTGGCTATGATTTGAAAAATAATGATTTTCATGAATCTAATGTCAAAAAATTGTATTCGTAGACTTGTAGTTCCAATTTTATAATTGTCTTAACTTGAAAAAATATTTTAAAAATATTAATACAAAATATAATAATCAATATTTGACTTTTAATATATGAATATATGAAATTTAATACATAAATTCATTCATTTACTAAAAAAAATTATGTTTGTACACATGCAGTCTCTTTATCTTCTCACAAAAGATGGTCAAGCCATTGTCATAAATACATCTCCTTCCCACACTTTTATCATCTGGGTATTGAAAAAAATTATATATTTAGAAAACAAACTTAAAATTACACAATTAATATTCTTTTTTCACGGATAAATTTTTTCATGTGTATCTAACATTCTCTTCAAGTTTAACTACTATAATTTTCAAAAAAAAAATCACTTTATACCCCCTCTTCTATCCCCCATTATCCTGCATCTACCCATGAATTGAGATGGTTTTATGATATCATTCATAAATCTATAAGATCATTCAACCCCATATTAAAGAAATTATTATCACACTCTACCATCCACATTCATAAGAAGTTATCCTATTCACAATTTGTTAGTCTAAAGTAAGAATCCAATGAAATAACTAGTGATCATGTGTTTAGATACAAGACCATGCTAGCCAAGATGACCAATGTTATAGTTGATAATGAATTGTAAGATATTTTCAAAAAATGTAGGCTACCATCATTCTATGATTTAATCATATTCAATATATTCAAATAATTTTATGAATTATACCATGTAGTGAAGGACAAAGAAGTCAAATTAATTTCTTTGAAAAAACATAAGTTTACATCAAATCTTGTGACTAATTCAATAATGAATTTTCAAAGTTAACCAAATAATAATAATAATAATAATAATAATAATAATAATAATAATAATAATAATAATAATAAAGTGAATAAACATAGTCAATGCAATATCCCAACCCAAAAACCAATTATAATTGACAAATCCACCAAATAGGTAGTTTTCATAATTACCATCACCTCCCCATGTGATTATAAAGAAGTTTCTTCAGTGTAACCTTGTCACACTCTTTTTTCCATAAGATCTCAATCTAAACAAACTAGACAAAGTAACTATGATGAGAATGCATATTTTGAGTATCATAATATTATGGGGAATTCAAAAAAATATGTTTCAAGTTAATATACAAGATAAATATCTCATTGGTGAAAACTTTATTAGTTTTTATACCCATATAGAGGAATATCAACCACAACATAACATAATTTATAAAAAAAAAAAAAATACTTTCCATAAACATTAATAAATAGAAACCAAAGACAATATTAAACTACATCATGCATACAACATGTATCCTATGCTGACAACATATTTTCATCTAATATATAATGTATAATTAACAATATTCCACCTCAACAAACTATGATTACATTTGATGACAACAATATAGGTGATTATTAATATGTCCATGCATCATTCATACTTGTATACATTGAGTAATAACTTATATACAATCTTATGATGATTAAAAATGGATCAAGTGATAATGTTTTCATAATGGCACTTCTCCAATCTCTTGGATGCATAGTATATGATATGAAAGATATGATGAAATTAGTTAAATGTTTCTATATAGAGAGACATAATACATTGGTACATAAATTATGACCTCTTCAATTAGGATCAACCATATTATTCATGAAATTTATATATTTATTATTTGATAAGGTAAAATCTAGGTTTTATATGGACCTAAAACCATGAGAGTGCATTACAACAATTTTAACAGGCTAACCAGGGCTAAGAGGACAAAAACAAAATAACCTAGTACTTAAATTGAAATCAAAAAATAGAAAACTAAAACTAATCTAGGAAAAAGGTCCCTCCTGAGTATCTTTAATAGTAGTAGTGTCCTTTACTAGGATGATGGGTTTATCTTTTGAAACCTTGGCATGAGTATGATTCTTAGGACCTTTAGTAACTTCCCCAAGAAAGATCATTCTAGGTTGTTTCCTACCTTTAACCTATAAAGGAGTCTATTTAAGGGGGACCCCCAATGGGAGCCCAAGGGGGTTTTAATGACCTTGGGAGATTTCATAATATGGGATTGGAGGGCTGAGGAGACTAGAAAAATGTCTATACAGTAGCCTCAACCACCTGGTGAACTTCATTCTATTCTTGAATAAGATTTGCTAGGCCAAAACCTACCTGTTAAACCCTTGAGTTGAAATTTTATAGAATTTTTTTTTTTTTTTTTTAAATTTTCATCACTATGGCCTTACCTTTATAATCTAAAGTCATAGGAGTCCCAATTTTAATAGGTTTAGCCTTGGGGATAAACACCAATTTGAGAGGAAGGTCATTAGAGGGGGATTGGGATAAACTATTTTGGAGGGAGTATTCAAGGGGTAGGTGGGATCCCTTGGTAGGGTCCTCCTTCAAGGATTCCTCCTCATAAAAGGATCCCTTGAGGGGGACCTTATATACTAAAAGGGCCTGACCATGTTTAACAATAAAGAGGATAAGACCTTGATAGAGGATGGGATTAGTATCATTAACTTAGTAGAGTAGAATAATACTTTCTAGGGACTTGAGTAGGAAATATGGAAGACTGATTTTAAACATAATGAAGTGATTTAGGAGAAGGAATTAGTGTGAAAAAATTAATGTAGACTTACCCTCTAGAGTCATGTACCTCATGAACTGAAGGCATGTATCTAGCTAGTAACATGAAGGGTTGGCTTGAGGGAATCCTTTCTTATCTATCTAAATGAAGTCATTCATTCTAAATAATCTCTAAAAAGATTCTTTCTTCTTTGATTAGTCGTTAAATTCCTTGTCACCCATATAGGACATACCTATGGTGTCATTGATGAATTCGTCCAAGATGCTTATGGTGATGCCTCATATGGTGACCTTCCATTTTGTCCATGACATGATAAAGTCTCAAGAAACCATGGAATTATGTTTAGTAATGAATTTTATGAAATTCATAAGACCCCCTTATTGAGATTCTTCCAAACCTTATTTTTCTCATGGACCTCTTTACATGATGTGAGTTTTAAGCAGTCTCTATCACCACCCATGGGTGTTGGAAATACATAGATGGAGTGAGAGAGTAAAAAATTTGGATGTGGCAAAAATAGTTAGGGATTAAATGGGAGAGAACACCCACCAAAGTCACATGAAGATAATTAATCCCCCTTCATTTGATATGAATATGGATTAGCTAAATTAGGATTTGTCACATTGATTTTAGGGGCTCTACATATGAAGGGATAATTATTTTAAGTTGCATTAGTACCTTCAATGTAGATGATGTTATATAACTTAATGGGGATGTTTCCTACATCATGATTATTGGTTAATGGTGGAGATCAACTCTAATACTATTGAGGAGGCCATCCACCCTATTCCTTCTCTATAATTGTGTATGAGTTGTAAGTGAGGTATACTTTATATAATGTGCTTTACATAATCAATGATCTCCTTGATTGTGTGTGAGGGTATAATTTTTCCTTATAAGGCATTAAGGATGTTCAATAAATAACCCTCTATAATGATCATATTATGGTTGATGCTTGATACTAGTTGTATACCCTAAAGGGCCACCTTAACCTCAACAAGATGGTTTGTTTACTTGCTCATGAGGCATACATAAGTAGCCAACATCTCCCATTTGGAATTTATTATGATGCCTCCTCCCACTGATAGAATTAGGTTACCCTTAGAGGCCTTGTCAAATTTACCCCTCTAAAGGAGCCTTCCATTTAGTTTCCTTGCATATTAGATCTTTTGTAGAAGGGAAAATAACCTATTGAAGATTCTAGTTTTCTAAAATAAGCAAAACTAAGGGGGGATGGCTCTTTATATTTTGGAGGAAAATCATTCCAATTTTTTGAAATGAACTAGTAGAGATGAGGGAAGATGATCTTAAAATTGGTGTCTTTTATTGAGTAATAGGCTATCATTATAAATTTTCTAGATGCATCATAACCACTGAGGAAGGGTAAGGCACCAAAGGAAGCTCAGGGAAGGAATGGTCCATGAGAGGGTTCCATTATAGAATGAGGTCTAAGATACTATTAAGTTTGACCCATGACATGTTGAGGTGATTGAGAAGATAATTAAATAAATATAGACTGAAGGGGCATTCCAATAAAAGGTGGTGAGTAGAGTCCTTTGCACTTAGATACATAGGACATCTGTTGGGGAGAATCAAATCCCTTTTGTCTAAGTTTTCCATATTTATAATTATATTTTGTTCCATAAGCCAAATGAAGAAATTAACCTTAGGAGTTAGGTGCTCTACCCATAAATTTTTATAGTGATCGCATTTGTTTTCCAAATTGATTTCAATGGCATGTATTGAGGACACTAAGTAAGAGCCATTATCTTATACTCTCTAGATAAAATGATATTCCTTATGTATTAATGGAATGTGAATCTATTTTAAGACTAGTTTTAGGTTCTTAATGGTTTGGGATTTTTCCAAGGCAAGATCTTCACTAGTGATGACCTTATAACACTTTTTTCCTTCCTTGATTTCCTGCTAATATTTTAACTTGGAGCCCCATCTTTTATTGAGCTATCCATACCACCCAAACCATATCTCTCAAGTTGATATGGGGCCAGGGGATATCCAAGCATCTTTCCAAAAATCAATTTCTCTCCATTACTAATTTTCCAAAGGATTCCCCTCTTCATAGGACCTTTGTAGTTAGATATGGATTTTCAAAAGGTAGACCCATTGGTGGGGCCTTCTTCCCACATGAAGTATTCCTCCTCCACACCTTCTAAGTATTTATCCTTTAGGATTCTTGACCATTCACCATTCTCTTTAATCAGGAGCTAGTCCATTTTGCCAATAAGGCTCTATTTATAGATTGTATGCTTATTAAGCCGAGACCTTTGTTAGCTTTAGGAAGATAAACTTTATCCCACACAACTAGATTGAATCAAAACCTTTCTTTAGTTCCTCTCCATAGGAAGTTTTTTTGGATCTATTCAATTTTGGAGGAAACTTTGTAAGGAATTTTAAATACTAACATTAGGTAAATAGGAATACTATGAATGGAAGCCTTGAGGAGTTGGTATTTCCTAGCCTAGGTGAGGAGGTGACATTTCCATCCCATTAATTTCATTTAAATGTGATCAATAATTGGGTTCCAAATTTGGGATTCCATTTTTTAGTAAAGAGAGGGATACCCAGGTGATTAGTAAGCAATTTTCCCACTTGGTAGTTTAAAATTTTATCAATTCTTCTCTATTGAGATAGAGGTATATCAATAATAAGAGAAAACTCTTTTAAAAGTTTATGAATTAGATGGACACTTTTTCATAGTTATTTAGGTACATTTAAGTTGCTTGGCTTCCTTAATAGAAACATCTCTTGATATGATAGTGTCATTGAAAAAATATTGGTGGGTGATAGAGTTAGTATTCTAGGCCACCAAAATACCCTTTATCAGACCCTAGTTGCAATCTTCCCTCAAAATTCTCCCCAAATTTTTATCTAAGATGATTAATAGGTATGGAGAGAGGGGTTCTCCATATCTTATACATCTTAAGGTAGGAAAGAAGCCTTTAGAAACCCCATTTATGATGATGGATAACTTAGGGTTGGAAAAATAAATCTATATGATTTTCTAGGTGTCATGATTAAGCCTAAAATTTTCTAAAATTTACATTAGAAAGTGCTAAGAAACTCAGTCATAAGCCTTTGACATTTTTAGTTTGAGTAGCATGCCATGTCTTGAAGATTTGGTGATGGAGTGCATAGTTTCACAAGTTATGATAATTCTATTAGTGATTTTCCTACAAACTATAAAATCCCCCTATTTCTCCCCAATAACTGATTCAAGTAGGGATTGCATGCATTTGACCAAGATGGAGTAGTAAATTTTGTAAGTGGTGTTGAATAAGATAATGGGTTGAAAATCTTGGATGTTGTTGGCACCTTATTTTTTCAAAATTAAGACCAAGAAGGTATTATTGATTTCTTTTAGAAAGGATTTAGAGTGAAATAATTCGTTAATTGCTTCTTCAACTTCCAAGAGAATAATGTCCTAAATAAAAAATGGGTAATCCCATCCAGTCTAGGTACCTTGAGACCATCCATGAAGAAGACAACACTTTTGATTTCCTCATCTATTGGGGTTTAGATGAGGGAAGCATTATTTGAAATTGAGAATACCTTGTCTAAGTTGGATAGAGTAGAAAAGACAAGTAAATTATTAGGTTTTCCATTCTCCAATAGAAGGTTCTTAAAAAAAATATGATAAATCAGGTAGTCATCCTCATCCTTGCTGATGGTCCCATCTTCCATTTCAAGTTGGGGGATTATGTTGATATTCTTTTATCTGGAAGTTGAATGATGGAAAAAAATTGTATTTCTATCTCCCTCCTTCAACCATAAACTTCTATATTTTTGCTTCTAGTATGCCTCTTCTTTTTCTTCTAGATTATGAAAGTTACATAGGCGGTATTTTTCCATAGAAGCCAAATTCTCATTATAATACCTAGAGGTACTTATCTCTTTAATAATTGAAAGCTCCACTTCAAGGGCCTCTTTTATATAAAAATATCTTTGAAAACTTCCTTGTTCTATATTTTCATCTTTTTTTTCAAGAAGTTGCGCTTTTTGTGAGAATGAACATGGTTGATCCCAAAAAAGGTTATTTCTACCATTCCTTCAGGGAGTTAGTGAAGTTGGGGTGATGGGTCCACATAATTTTGAATCTAAAGGGAATCAATTTGGGCTTAGAAATTTTGTCCACTTCAAATACCAAGGGGTTGTGGTCAGACCCAATTTTGGGTAGAGAAGAAAGTCTGCTAGAAAAAAGAATATCCCAATTTAAAGAGATCAAGAATCTGTCAAGGTGGACTTGAATCAATTTTTCACCCAAACCTTCTATTAGACCATGTAAATAGGATTCATTGAAGGTCCAAGTATACTAAAATTGAATTTTTAATGAAGTTATTGAATTTTGGCATACTATCCATAAGGTCAATTAGAGCACCTTTTTTGTCACCTGGGGTGAGAAGAGTGTTGAAATCACCCATCACTATCAAATTCTAGGTATAATAGTTCTTTAAAAAAAATTCTAGTGCTTCTAAAGGAGATTTATAGTAGTTTTGGAGTTGGGAGCATAAAAATTGATTAGAATCCATTTTTCCTTACTTGTTATGTTAGTGAATAAGACTAACATTTGGTTAGAGTATTCCCATAGAAAATCTCCTTCCATAGTGTTAGGGTTACAAAAAATAGTCAAGCCTCCTGAAGCACCTATGTATTCTGAGGTGAGGACATGGTTTTTTTTAAAAAATCTATGCCACACTGATTTTGAGAGCAAAGTTAGACATTTTGGTTTCCTAAATAAGCAAAATATAAGGGTTGACCCTTTTATAGTATTTCATAGAGTCCTTTGTTTATTTGGGTTGTTTAGGCCCCTAACATTCCATGAGATCAATTTCATTTCTTATCCCATTGAACCTTAAGAGTTTGATGAGAACCATTAGCAATCTCTTTTGAAATTTATAGGTTCTTAGTTATAATTCTAGGGGATCTACCAACTAGTTTAGGGGTAACACCAGGATTGGATTTCTTCCTACTAATTTTAGATTTAGGACAAGTAGCAAGCCCTTCATCTTATGGGGATCCCTAGGAGAGAGAAATGGGTTTAGAGCATTACCACACCTCTTTATTAGTCAAAGGGGTTTAGAGCATTACCACACCTCTTTATCAATCAAAGGGGATAATAGAAAAGATGAGAAGAGGGGGGCCTAGTGGGGTGGGGGGAGAGTTGATCAAGTTAGCAAAGAGGGGGCTCTTTCGAGAGAGGGATTGGGTAGACTATAAGAGAGGGGGGAAGAGGAGGTGGAGGGGGGGAACTAAGGGAGAAGGGTATGTTTCTCAGGGGAGAAAATGAGGGGGGAGAGGTTATAAGAGGGTAAAATAGGGGATGGAGAAGGTTATATCTAAGGAGATAATCATGGATTAGGTTGATGGGGGGGATAAAGGTTTAAGGAAGGGGAATCACACAAAGTGGGGGAAACAAGGTTAAAGGGAAGGAAGAGGGGAGAGAGAGATGTAGATATAGGGTGGTGAGAGGAGAAGTAGCATAGGGAGGGGAGAGGGGGAGGGTATGGTTAGGATGGGTTTGAGGGGAGGGGGAGGGGGAGGGGCTAGGAGGGGGCATACCCAAAACATTAAGAGCACCCAAAGGCTTAGATTTAGGCAATGAAAAAAGATGGGAAAAAGGCTTAGATAATTTTATACCTTTAATACCTGTAGAAGAAGAAGGCATGGGGGATTAAGGGGAAGCACACAACATAGGGTTGACTATGTTAGAGGACTACTTAGGTACATTAGAATTTGAAGAAGAATTATTTTTGAGACTGATAGAGGTTACTTTAGGATTTCCAATAGGAGGAATCCTTGGGGGTGCTCAGGGGGATTTGATTCTGAGTGGTTGCTCCAATTGAGAGTCCTTCTTTGAAGCATCAACTTTTTCTCTATGTAGTTATGGGTCCTCTAAAGCATGTATTTTTTTTCAATAAATTCTAAATCATGTGGTAGGGAACATTGCATCTAGGATAGATGATAGCATTATTTTTATAAATAATGTTCTAAGTCCAAACACCATACTTGGATTGAATCTCAATTTCATGGAGAAGGGGCTTGTTGGCTATTAGAAACATGTGGACATGGGTAGTAACCATTCTCTAACATGAAAGAGTACTAGATCAATTTTAATGGATTGGCCCAGGGCTTTAAAAATCCCATTGATAACTTTTGGGTACCAATATTCTAGTGGGAGCTCATGCAAGAGGACCCACATGGGAACATCATCCATATAAGTATTATTTAGGCTTGATTTGGCCTTTTGTCTTTTAGGAAAGACACTGTATTTCCATATGACCTAGGGGCCTTATTAAAGAGCCTTTATATAATCTTCTTGAAGGGATAAATTGATGAGGAAGAAGCCTCTAGCTAGCATAATGACCTAAAAGTGATCCTTTAGTTTCCATCTTTCTTTGGCCCATTTTTGGAAAGCATCTATGTTTTGCTAGAAACAATTGACCCTTGTGAGGATGGATTTGGCAAGCTCAACATCATCTTAGTCCATGATGGGGTCTCATACAAAGATAAAAGTTTCATTTTTTACATTAACAAATAAGATTTGGTTACCCAAAGGGACCTATCTCACCCAATCTAAGCATCTGGCCATGTCAGCTCATGAGGGTTTTGAGCCACTAGGGTCCAATAAATCTAGAGTTGGTAATGAGTTGTCTAAAAAGTTCAAGGTTATATCTGACACTTTTGGGATATTTTCTAGTAGGCCCAAAGGTTAGCACATATCATGAGAGAAGTCATGTGATTATCAATCAGCATTGATCATAGACATTGCACTATCATAACCATCTTGAGACCAAGCCCTTCAAAAGTGAGTGTTCTATGAATCTTGCCTAAACAAAAATTTAAATTGATGGAGGTCTTCTACGACGTTCATTTCCACAATCTTCTTTGATGAATAGTCCATCCATGAAATTTATATTACTAAAGAGTAATAAGGTATTAAATATGTTTTTAGGATTCCCATTGATTAAAAGACTTCATATGATCCCAACCATAATACATTGATTCCTAAAATACATATATTAAAATATAATGGTTATAGTTCTAGTAGTATGATATGAGTATCCCATTTAGTTAATGATATCTCCTCTTCTAACCCCACTACCACCATGATTGATAGATAAACATATTCATGAAATTATTTAGAGATATATGATACACATATTCAAGATAATTATTTAGAGATAGATGTTACACATATTCATGATCATTATTTATATATAGTCGATAAACATATTTAGGATTAACTTATAGATTTGATTGTTAAACATATATATGATCCATATTTAAAACTATTTATTTTATTATGTGATAGATTTACTCATAGACAAAAGAGGGTATGATATTCTATATGACATGCTTAATCATCACCACAAATAGTTTAACATGTTCCACAATAGATATAATAAACTAGACACCCTTTTATTACATAAGGAATACCATAAAGACCTCAAACTTCTAGAACCATTCATCATACCCATAGTTACATGATAATTGAGTATGTTATACAAAAGACACCACATGATTGTATACCATAATCTGAACCATTCCTAGTTGATACAACCCATCCATGATAGAGTATACATCCACCACTTCGTATAACCACCTCCCCTATTCCTTCCCATTAGTGCATAATTGTTTAGTTTTCTCAAATTTAAAATATTTTAAAAATAAAATAAAATAATAATAAAATAAAATAAAAATTCAAATATTCATGAAAAAAGACTCAAAATTAGGACCTAAACATGACATGATGGCTAATTTACATTTTTGACATATGTTATTTATAACTTGTTTTTGTATATGGCATATTGTTTAAATGACATACCAGTTACACATGGGAATATATATGTTGGGATTATGAGTGTTATGAATGACATACAAGTTACACATGAGAATATATATGTTGGTTTTACCTTTACCTAGTGGCCACATTGGGGGAATCTTATTCCATAGGTTTCACCACTACAAGGTATTTTTATCTATGACATTTGTACAATGTTGAGCCACCTATATATTACACATGCCTTATAAATTAATCATTTCATATATAATGATACATGATATTCCATTTTATTATGATATGAAATTTATATATATGGATGGTGTATATTAGTCCCTTATTCTATGCTCTATTGATTTTGTTACTCTTTTACATAATATATTAGTTTCTGCATTAATATTGTGCATTTCCATTAGGATTACCTATGGAGATATTCATTGATTTTCCTTTATATGAATATTTTTTTTCATTTTCCATGTGTATCTTTATCCATTTTTGACATTACATCCATTAATGTCCCTTGTTTTCCAAATTTTTAATGTCTTCCTACATGTGTCATTTTTCCTTGATTATTGCAACATCATTTCCATTGTATGTGGTCTATTTATGTTATGTGTGATAAATAAAACTTGATTTTAACATATATTTTTAAATTTAGGGTGATATGATTTATATAATTCATTTTTACTATTTATTTTTATTCATATATATATATATATATATATATATATATATATATATATATATATATATATATATATATATATATATATATATATATATATTACATGCTCCATTGGCATACATGTCTAGACATGACATTTGCATGTCATGCATTCTATATGTTACATACATGCCTTGATTATTACATAAATTATTATGATTAAATATTCTCCACATAATCAAAATGATATTAAATGTCCTATCTTTATAAATTGCATGGTAAAATTCATTCTTATTTTGATATGAATGACTTACAAGATACATATCTCATCTCAAAAGGGTGGAGTTACAGCAAGATTGTCTTACAGACATAAGAATCCATGAGAATAAAATAATAGAAAAGGTTTCACATATTTAAAAGATTTAGATGTTTCATATATCAGATCATTTTGGGTACATGACAAACATTCACATAATGATACAAAGTACAATGGCATATGTTATGCATATGAATTCACTTTATAGATATTTGAGCATAAACTCATACATAATTTTTTGCATAGGCATGGGAATATGCAAAATAGTTTACAAGAAAAAAAATAGAGTTAAAAAATCACATTACATTTTGGATATAGATTATTAAATTAAGCATAAAAAATTAGGGAGCATGATACTAGTTTATTCACATATACATCACAATTATGGTTGAATGGAAAATTGGTTGTTATTCCACTTCACATTTATTAGATTTGTGATAATGATGGTGGCATGGAAATTATCCATTAATTTTCAATCATGTATAATATTTTACACTGATCAAAAATATATAATCAAAATTTACATACATGATGGAATCATGAACATTGTACATTCCTTTAAAATCATGATTAAATGTTTCCACAAGGATGAAAATTAATGAAACTAGATCAAAAAATTACATTTGAATCAATAATGCATCTATTATGGTTGATTCATTTATGAGTGAACCTTATTTGATAAGTTCTCTCATTTACATGTGTAGTGTCTTCTTTAGGAGTTTAACTTTTCCTAATTGTTCTCTCTATCCTTTCTTGCATAGTTACTTACGTTATTAGATATTATAATTTACTTAAAAATAGTGAGGTTTGAGGCATATTTCATTCACAAAATAGGATCCTACATAGATACATAATTTTTGGGCATGATCACAATAAAATATCCACTGTTTCAACAAGGAAACATCATCTTCAATAATTTGTGAAGGAAACATGGTTTATTCTAACATAAAAGTGTATTATAACCCTTTATCTTTCAATTTTAAATTTTATATTTCATATTTTGAAAATGTACATTTACTAATTCATTCTTATTTTAGATTATTTATGGAGTAAAACTACACTTTGGATCCATCTTCCAGAATGAAAAGTGTGGTGTACACACTCAAGCATATTTTATCCTTTACTATAGAAATTTTATTACTATAATAAAATTGGGGTATTTTTAAATAATATAATATGGTATTAATTACATGAAAATAAAAATATTAATATACACTTACCATGCATGAATTAGAGCACCCAAACAAGGTCCTAATTCTCCATCCTCTCACACTTGCATGCTATCTAATAATTCAACCCTTGAGTTTTTATATTGTAAACCGATATGAACCTTATTATCTAATTTAAAACTAATAAATATTTTATAATGACACCTCCAAACACTCCTATTATTCCACCTATACATAGATCAATTCCAACACTATGGTCTTTATCTTTAGTTGATAACAACCGACTTATTCAAAAGACTCCTACTCCCAAAAAAGAATATTTTCTAAAATAAAACCCATATTTAGGTTTGACCAATAATATTATTGTGTCAGTGGCATGGGATATTATTCAAATGAATCCTAATATAAACAAATCACGTTCTTATTCATAAAGTATTAGACACTTATATGATATATATCTATATAATATTTCACTCTAATAAAATATGACCTATTCTTCAAAATTTACATTCGTATCATTGGAAGAAATCATAAGCATAATCTGAATCATTTTTAATCTTGGAAAAAAAAAAAATTCATATTCAAAATCCAATCAGGAGTTATATTCACATAGCAAAGGAACACAATTGCATAATATTATTAGGTAGGAAAACTATGTGTGGCCTGATTTACCTACTTGGATTATTTTTTATGTAGGCAATGACCAATCATTAAATGATTGTGATTTGGGTCATCTCATACCATTACACATTTCTATTTTTTGTAGTTTTATATCCCTTACAAACATGTCTAGGGTTGTAATGGAAAGGAAGAGGATGTTTAGATTTGTATGTATCGTCAAGGTTTGGAATAAAAATAGAGTAAGGAAATATAGTCATAGGTGACCATACAATCATTCTATTGTACTTCCACATAGCTCAACTCTAACCATGAGGTCATTAGTGATCTATAATAATGACTTGCTCCTACAAGATTGACCCAGTGTAGGCAATATATAAGCTCCTAAATTGAGTGAAATGTAAGAGTGCTTACCCCTAATTTTCACTTATAAAACATAGTCACAATCAAAAAATCATCTATAAAAACTAAGTATCATGAAATATTTATTTAGTTACATAATTAACAACTGACCTTACCAAATTATAAGAATGGATTGTCAATCATTTACATTCAAATGTATACTTGAATGCCACATCTATTGATATAAATTCCTTTTAAAAATTCTATCTTAATTAGATTAATATAACTCATTAATCTAAATTAATGTAAAATATATACACATATACATCTAAAAAAAATAAACCAAGGAATATATAGTATACTAATTAAATATAGGAAAGAGTATATGGATAGAGATACTTACCATTGGGTGGACCCGTCAACACTTTAATATCTCCATTTGGCTAAAGTGGAATTTTTTAAGAGAAGCCATATGTTAAAGACCTTAAATGTTAATATGGAGATCTATATATCCTTAATAAGGAACTCTAGAGACATATCCTATTTATATTTAATGACACTACAAGACAAGACCTCCAAGATAATGCTCTAAACCTCTAAATATCCCAAATACTGCATAGAAGGAAAAATATGAGAACACGTAGAGTGTATTAATGTGATATATTTTTAGGATTGAAATATGACCCATTTATATATCCAATATAAAAATCTAACTCTTAATTATAAACTAGTAGTATCAATGGTTGATATAGTTGGAATATTTTAGTTGATAAAGTATGGTATTGGCTGAGACAATATAGTACAAATTGTAAATTATATACTTAAAACTATATCAAGCTAGATCTTACATTATAAGGAACACAAAAATACAAAATTGACAATATTAGCAAGTATAATATAGTATTTTAAAGGGAAGCTATTAAGTCTAGGTTGAAAGTAGGTGGAGAGTTAAGATATAAAGATATTTAGGGGATGCCAAAATAATAGTATTGATAGTATGATAAAATATCCTTCAAATTACCACAAGCTAGTCCCACCCCATTATCGATGCACTATTTAAGGAATGAACTTAGGGAGATTGATGTGCCTATAAGTCCCTCCAAGAGAAAATACCAGTAAAGTGATAACATTAAAAAAATAAGGTGTACATATATGACTTACCTAAAGCTCAGAAAATTACACAATAGTGTAATATGGGATGGTGTTTTAGGATAAAAACATAGTAACACAAAAGATCATAACTAGAAATAAATGTTGCAATTAATAAAAGTAACTAAAACTAATTAAATGAAAATATGTACCTTCACTTACCTTGATAATTTTACACATGATGTTTAATGTGTTACAACTGATACAAAGCACCCATCGAGAAGAATGAAATATGAGCCAAGAAATAAGATAAAAATGCAAATTTTCATTACAAAAAAAATTAACACCTAAAACTACTCTATCTCATCAAGATCATAAGGCTTATTTTGGTATGTGAAAAGGATTCATAAACTAATATATGTAAAAAACATATAATCTCATATAAAATAACTAAAAAAATCATAATTTGAAATTTTACTATAAATGGTTAAAATAATTTGATATGCGCATTAGATAATTTTAGAAAAAATAAAGCTTTAAGTGTCTAAAAGTAGCACTACGTGAGATGTTGGCCTGTGGATGAGGTGGTGGGCATGTAAAAGTTCCCATCACAACAACCATGTGATCCATATAAGTAGGTAGTGTAATTAACATTCCATTTTTTTAATTTTTAGTAAAAATTACTCAATTTAAAAAATCTATTTACTGAGGAAAATATGTGTAGCATAATTTGCCCTAACAAGCATAAAAATAAAGAGAAAATTATGAAAATTAATACGTAGTTGAAAATAATAATAACGAGGTCCAAAATCATTTATTATGGACAATAAAATAAATAATTACCCTCATAAAACTATATCATCTAGGTGAATATATTTGGTGAAGGTAAATTTCAAATGTTGGCCTATATGAGGAGGCATGGCCAATACAATTGAACAATATGTTGGTTGATATTATAGGTTATGTCTAGTGTAGTAGAATAATATTTTTATGGATGATACCATAGAGTATATATTGTACCATTGAAGATATTAAGAATAGATAATACACATAAACTCATGCCAATGCAGTATGAAGAATCAAGCATGGTCGATATCATAAGTTATGCCTGACATATTAGGAAACAAAAATGGATTGATACTTTAGAGTATGGTCAATATAATATAAAAGGTAAGGGTGGAGAATACAATGTAGTAGTGGTTGGAATAATATAAAATGAGAAAATGGCTGGTATAGTGTAAATTATAGGTGGTCAGTGCAATAAAAAACTAATAAAGTGACCAATATAGTAGAATGTATGGCAAATTTTAATTTTATTTGTTATTTTGATGTAATTGTTTTTAGTTTTTTTCATATTTTTGGATAAAAATATGGTTTGGTTTTTTGTTTTATATTTTTTGTAATTGGATACAACTATAGAGGAGTGTTGACATCAATTAGCTACCATATTTTTAGAGAGACTATTGGTAGTAGACAAAGTATAACTAGTAAATCTCAAGTTTTGAAATATTATAGAGATGTGTCATGTTATTATAATTGTATATACCATCTCCATATTTATAGGGTTATAGTATATTATCAAAAACATATTTATATGGATAGTGTGGTTAATACCATATGGGTAGTGGTAACCCTAGAGGATATCCATACCATACTAGGGTTATGTTTTACATGCACTTTAATGGTATATGACACACAATAATTTTTGGGTGAGTGGTGAATATATCTCAATGGGGTATGGTATATTATCATTAAGATGAGTTTAAGATAATTTTATAGGTTTTTTAGGTATATGTTTCAAGCATTCTAGATATCCAAATGGCCTTTATTATACTTATGACTATATGTGTGTTATGTCATAATTTAGATGCCGCTATGTCGATGTATATTATAGCTATGTGAAATTATTCACTAGAGTAGGGAAAATTTTAGTATATGAATGCTACATTATGGGGTAACTTGTACACATTCTTATAGTGTACTAATTCAAGACTAAAATACTATGGATCCCATGATTTTTTTTCTTGTTGGATATATGATAGGTTCCCCATGTACAAACCTACATAATTACCTCATGTGATAGATGAGTGTCTCCATAGGGTTACAAGATGGGTCTAGAGTCATATTTTTTGATTTATTCCCCTTGTGTTTGCTTTAATGGGATTAAAAATGATCAGATAGTATGGATGCCCTATAGAGGCATGGTGGATGCTTGGCCATCATGGAAAATAATAGTGTATGTGAGGACTAGTAGTATGATCACATGGAACTATTCTTAGTGGTTTAATACACACCCATGTGACCATGTACCTAACAAGTTAAATTGACACACCTAGTGGTGCCTTTAGTTATCTCCCTATTATGGGTGAGGCATGCTAAAAAGCCACATGAGATATAAGGATAAGACATAATAGCTACAATAATAATAGTGAGACCTCATAAAATTATGATAACTAGGAAAAAAACCCAATGTAAGTATCATGAGGAAGATATGGTGGATGTAGGTAACCAATGACCACTCCTCAAAGATAGGTGGACCCCTAGGTGGATATATAAGACAATATGCACCATATATGGTTAGACACGAAGGTTAGATAAATAGGCTATGGTAGTCCATCATAGGATATGAAGAGGATTTACACCAAATTGAAGCCATGTTATCATATGCATGTTATGTAGTAAACTTGATGGGGATACTGTAGACACCTAAATCTAGCCACAACTAGTTTTTTACTAGACTTTAGACTGATTCCTACCAACCATTTCAAATTAAGCCTAATAATCACTAAATGTCCCAAATTTTCTTGTGAATCATTCATAAAATATTATATTATAGTGAGACATCCCTAATTGAAGTTTTCTATTTTATGCAAAAATAACCTCTCACAAATCCATCTGTAATCACCTTGTGGCATCACAATAGTCAATTTGGCCTATGGACATATTAAGTGGGTCAATTGTACACTTAATAAAATCTTGGAAATGCTAAATGGCTAATAAAAAATAATTAAAAATCTAAACTATATTAAACGCCTAGTTGAATTATCCATGTGAAATTAATGAATATCTAAAAAATGAAATTTAAAACTTTAAAATATTTTAGCCTTTCATCATTACCTTTATGAGTTGTCAAGCTCTCTGAAAATGTCCTAAAATATCTAATTTTAAAAGCCATGCCTAGTAATTTCAAATCATAATTACTTAACAACTATTAACTCTATTGGAGTTAGATTTGACTCACCTAGGTTATGTTTGAACCTATTACAAGCCTTAACTTAATCCTAACTCACCTTGGGTGAGACTTAATTCCTTAGGCTATAAATACAAGGCCATGAATCTTCATTTTTAAGATCTCATAAGCTAAAGTTATAATGTAAATTTGGAGAGAGACATAATCTATTTTATTACAATTAGTTTTATAAGGCCAAAATATTGAGCCAAAGCAACATCCAGCCAAATTAAAGCCATATGGTTCCAAGGAGAGAAGGAACCAAAAATATTTATTTTACAAAGGATTATTGATACACAAGTTGAACAAACCATTCAACAAAGTATTTGGAGCTCCCAAGGAAGGTAAAAGATTTTATGTCTTTTATGTTTTAGTTATGATTTCATCTAGCTTTAGTTACTAAGCTCTCCCTAAGTTCTAGGCTAGGATTGTAATTTTTATTGTGTTTTTATTTGAGTTTTATTACTTGAACTAAAATTATACTAACCTCCCTTCTTGGATTTTTATGGTTACAAATAGCATGATCAGTGGGACTTGTGCCCCACAAAATTGGTCTTAAGGCCTTTAAGATCATTATACTAATTATTTTCATGTAAAAATTTGAGCTTGTTGACCAAAATAGATGAAAATTAGAGGCTAAGGGACATTTTTTTTATAGTCATGAAGTTGCCCTATACAGTCATGGTTTTGTTGTTTGGAGTCATGATATTATGGCAATATTACAATTCACACAGTTATGCTTTTATCTCTATTTCCATATTTTTACATCTAAATATTAAAGTTTATGCTAACTATTTTCTACTTAAAATAAAATTCATGAGATTGTAAAATCATGACTCTAATAGTCATAATATCAAAACACTATGAATTCGCAACTCATGATATTGTCAAACAATTAGTGATATTACATCCTAACTACTAGCGATGAGGCTAACCATTTTGGGTTAAGTTAAAATATCATGACTCTTAGAGTAGTGATATTTCCATATGTTTAGTGATTTTTCCACTAGAGTATTGATATTTTAGTTTATGCTCTATTTTCCCACAAGTTGCATTATTGGACTGACAATCATAGTTTTTTAGAGTTGTGGTTTTGCTCTATGTATGAACTTGAGAGTAAGATTTAGGAAGTTATTTTCCCATCTATGAAGTTAATCTAATAATAATGAATTTTTAACATGTTTTTTAGGACCCAAAGGCCACAAGGAGACATTTAAAACATTTTTCACTTGCAAATTCTGCATTTGAAATTTGTGTTTTAATAATCTTTTTGTTTAAATCATTTTTCTTTTGTTTCAATCTTTCAACAACAAATGCCAAGGGGCCAAATTTTAAAAACACATCTCATTTTGTTTATTAAAATGAACACTCACACTAGATAAATGGTCTTAAGAGTTTTGTTTTCATTACTTATTTATTGAAGTTGTTTATTTTTGCAAAATTATTGATGTGTGTATGCTCTCCCCCATCCCCTTTACAAAACTCAGGTGACCAAAAGTGTTCATTCTTTACCTTTGTCACTTTAGTAAAAAATCATGAAAATAACATAATTAATCCCTCCAAAATATGTATGATTTGTGTGATCTCAAAATTACCATAAATTATTTTCACTTGTGTTTTATTTTCATACATTTTTGCTTGTGAGCAAGATTTCATCACCTCCTCATAGGTTCTCTAGAGAAGTATTGACCAAGAATTAATCTCTTGACATCATTTCAAACCCAATATATGGTTGGGTATAAAAATTAAGTTAGAATTATGGGTATGCTTGTTTAAGTGGTAAATAATCTCAATTATTAAAAGACTACCTCAGACTGTAGGGGTAACTTGGACATCACACTACATTGAACAAGTGAAGGATGTAGTGCCTGTGAAAAGGGAAAGACCTTTTCAAAATAATATGGTTGATATATATCCAAATTATGTGAGCATATCCTATGTTAGAAACACTTGGGACCATCTATAAATGTGAAAAAAATGATAGATTAGAACAACCCCACTTACTATAGACATACTATTGATGCCAGGTGAGTAACTTGATGTTACATGTCACAATACAAACTCTTTAGAGAATAAGGGGCCAAAAACACCTAATTTTTATGTGATTTTATTTTTTGATTAACACTTAAAATCCTCCGAAGAGTGATTATATTTATGTAATTCAACATTATTATGTAAACCTTGTCAATTTTAGGATTTAAGATGTTTCAATTAGGTGTTTGTGTCCTTTTTATCCTTTTATTACATGGCTTTGAGTCTAGTCTAATTTTTTGTCTTACCACATATAAATGAATATTATTTATACATCACTCGATTATTTGAGAATGAATTATGCCACCCATTTCACACCATGCCTTTACCTTAGTATTTTGTCAATTTTTGTGTGTGTGTCACTTGGTTGGAAATGGTAACGTTATGCTACCCAAATCATTTCAAGTCTTTATGACTTTGAATCTTGAAACAAAACATTGATTACCATATTAGAGAGATATAACATTGTTAATATACTCAAATCATTTCATATACTTATTTTATTTGTGTCCAAAGGTTTGACCATTTTGAAATCAAAGCCATGTGTGCTTTTTGGATCTTTACCTTATGTCATTATGCCATTCAATTTTTTATACCTTGTTGTTTGTTTCAAGAAGACTAGTTTTCTAAGTTGAGTTTTTAATTAACCTTGAAAAATAAAAAATCTAAATAATGATTATTTATGTTTATGCCTTGTTTAATTTTGGCTTAGATAATGATCTTTCTCTTTTGGGTTGTGCAACTTGGGTTAATTATTTTCCCAATTTGAAAACTATTATTTGTGCTTAGATTTGGGAGAAACAACCTATCTTCCATATGCCTTTTATTTCATGCCTTATACCAATTGACCAATTTCATATTTAGAGTTGAATTCCTAGTTTATGCCAAAGTGTTTCAAATTTTTTAGATTAAAATTCTCACCTCCTATTGTCTAAAAGTCTAGCTTTTGTGAATTTTTTGAAAGAACTAACACATGCATGTTTTGAGCCTAGTTTTCATGTCATGTTTGGCCAAAAGACAATTTTTAAAAAAATTTAGATTAGACTTATTTTTAACACTTTAAACCTAGACTTTAGCATGCCAAGTTTTATTCAATCACTTGAAATTTGATTAATACATTTGACATTAGAATATTTAAGACCTAGTTTCAACATAAACCATTTTGGAGATACAACTCCACATTTTAACCAAGTTATACCATGTTTGGACCATTTTTCCTTTTGACATCATTTTTAATATTTTTTTTATAAATTTAGACATTTTGTGTGATGTTCATCATTGATGTGGATATGTCTCATTACACTCATAATGGAGACATGTATAATCCAATTTATGATAGAATGGCCAAACAAATTGACTTTATTTGAGACCCCTATGGTGAAGAAGTGGTTTTACAGTTAGATCCTTATCTTCCTTACAATCATAAATCTAGGGAATAAATCCAACTACCATGTTTGGTAGTACATTATTTGGTCTAATTAATGTATGATGTTTACCATCTCACCAATCACAGTATCTGATCCCCCACCTGTAACATTAACCCTCCTTTGGAATGCATGAGCAACCAAGATCCATAGCATCCAAGTATTACCATACTAGGACCTCATATTTTGGTTCATAATATTAACCAAGATTTGAAACTCCCTATCATTTCTGTTATAGGACCTCATCCTTTCGCTTGTATGAGCAACCAAGTTTCACAATGCCCTATCATTACTATTCCAAGACCTCATCCTTTGGATTGTGTGAGTAACCAAGCTAAGCAATGACCTACAATTTATTTTATAGGACATCATAATTTAGCTCATGATAAAAACCAAACTTCATAACACACTACCATTACCATTTCAGGCCCTTCCAATTATGGTAGCTCACTATCCCAACAAGGTTATGAAATTACAACTCGATGGGTTACAATTACTATCCTAGGATGGGAACCAACCTTTTTAAAGCCTATCATTATCTAACCTCTAACCATTATTCATCTATTTCCAACCATACCCCACTTTATAAAACCCATACCAAGAATCCATCCATAGTCAATCCAATCATTACCTCTCTAACTGATCCAATCATTCAAAGACAAAGATATAGTCAAAACTAGTATTTTACAACTAATTGTAAACCAAGGATAAGATAACCAACTAATCCATGATGTTTTTATTAAAATACATATTTGTGAAAAGTCAACCTATGATGAATCACCTTTTGATCACATGCCTATTATCAAGGAGTCTCACTCTGAAAAGCTAGTCTTAGTTGAGTCACTTCTTAATGATTATAATAGCCTTTTGGAAAATCATTACCTAGACCATTGTCATGTTTTTCAAGAGCCTCCCTTTGATAAACCACTCCCTATGGAGTTATATCTTGATCTTTTTCCCCTCATGGAGGAGTCTCACTTTGACAAACCAAACTCTATGGACCCCATTATGCCATCACATGCCATTACTTGTCCCATACCAAACATTCAACATGACATTATTATATCAACATTCACACCAGATAAAGAATCAAAATTAGAGTAAAGTTATATTATTAAACTGACATTAAATTTAACATTATAAGTGGACTCAACATCAATCTCAATAATGGATTCAGAGTCCCTGGAGTTATACTTAACTTCATAATCAAAATAAATTCATGTTTGTTACAACATTAGCTATGCATGCTTTATAGATTAGTTTGAATATATTTTTGATCCTTCCATGGCTTTTTAGGATGATTAATTTAGATTTTAAATAAGTTCTCCTATTATCTTCTATGAGGATTATGTTTCATATCCCCATTCCATTATCCATTCACATGTCATTACCATGAACCAACCTAGACATTACATTATCATTCTACCTCTCACAAATGTCGATTAGGAATGACAAAATCACACTTTTTTTAACTGCATCCATAACAACATAGTAGTTGTATAATATCAAGGGGGACTAGACTAAATTTATGTAGAAGAATAATAATCTCCTAGTGAAATATTTTTGGAGATGATAAGGGGAAATCAAAGTCCAAACTTAGCATCTTATAGTAAAACATTTTTGGAAGCGCTAGAAGACAATCAAAGTAAAAAATCAACATTCCTTAGTGAAACATTCTTGGAGGCACTATGGGACAATCAAGAAAACTTCACTGGTGAAAACCTCATTGAAGCTTTAATATCTAAGCATAACATGTTTTCACTTATTGATGAAGACATAATCAAAGATGACATCAATATAGCTTCCAATCTACAACATAATCATATGGTAGCTACTCTCATGTCAAACAATAAAAAAATCAGTAGCATTATGTGTGCCTAAAAATTCCAATTTTCATTTTTTGTCTATCCATTATACATTACATTATCATCCACCTTTACATTGCCAGATCAAACCTATCATCTAATATTTATCCATACTTACCATCTTTGGTTGTAATTTCCTTTACAAAGGCTACAAGGGCATCTTGTCTTGACATATGGAGGAAATGGATTCAATGACTAATGAGGATCATAACAACATTATTGGATTATAAATAAATAGTAGGTTCCTGGTAGATCAACTATTTAGAAGAGGTGTGGGCTAACAATTTACATGATAAATATTCTAGTTATATCATATGCTAATTAGGACATACATTTCCACATCAACAAGAATAATAGAAACATTTACCTTTCTAGATCTATTTACCTTTCCATTTTCATTTGAAAATTTCATATCCTTTTCCATTTTCCATTTATGTTTATATTGTTTCATACCCTGGCATTTACCTTATCACTTTGGGGTAACCCTATTACCATTATAGCCGATTTCCATCACCGTCCTTGAACCATGTCATACCCTATACCATTTTACCATAAATTTACTATTTGACCAAAGTCTATTTTTATCTACCCTACCCAAGCTTTTTTTGATCTTGGTTCATTTGGTTCTATTATCACTTAGTTTTTACAACCATATTTGTGTGATAGTGTCTTGTTCAGTATTAATTGTAAACTATGGGAAATCTAATGACACAATGGGATTACCTCCAAGTTGTGGGACCTTGGTTAATTTAGTTTAACCTCAAAATAAGGATGAATTCCTTTCACTAAGTTTAGTGTAACTGATATATTACTAGTCAAAATACTACTTCTTGGTGATCTTGCTCCTAACTAGGATTTGACTTATGAGGAAAAGAGTTTTAGAATGAATTTACAAAAATAGAAAATGGTGATTACACCAAATGATTATAGTGGAAATTAATGCTTTCTTTGTATTAACATAGTAAAATAATAAATATACTGAAGTATATTATAGCACAAACTTATACAAATATAGAACTAAAGGTAGTATTGGACATTTATCATATAAGGAACAAGACTATCTATTTTCTCTCAACAATTTTTCAAAAGGTCATAAATGAATACCAAAAATGAATATTTATGATTAAAATAAGATTTAGATCATTCAAAGATATAACAAAGAGACTTTTATACATAGAAATAACATAAACAAAGAAGGTAGAAACTTCAATCTATTATCATTCTCTAGGTTATAGCATGTAGATCAATTGTTGAAAATGCATAATAATGTCTCCAACAACAAAAAGATAAGATAAGATATGTTTTCTTACCCATACAAAAATATTCTCTTGAAAGAGATGAATTTATCAAAACCCTATGCCCAGTTAAAGAGAAATGAAATATAGAAAACCTCATGCAAATGGCATGATGTTCAGTCTATAATGTCATCCTTAGTGAGGTAGATGGCTGAAATAAAAACATACAACTTATGGCTCCTTCAACAAGTGCAAGAGGCATGAAGAAATTTGTTGAATATTCATGAAAATTTCATCTTTGTATTCATTTTAGCTATTATTATATTTTCCAAGGAATGAGGTTCCAAAATGATTTAACACTTAGTAAATTTGAATTCTTTTAGGTTTTTTTAGATTATGACTTGCAAAAGCTAATTTATATTTTTTAGTTGAGACTTTCAAAACCTTTTATGTCATATAACTTGAATAAATTGAAATTCAAATTTCAACGTGAGTTTTTTCAAATTAAGATACTCAAACTTTGTAAAAGAAAAGTGTAATTTATAAGTTTCACTTTTGCAACTTAAAACCTGTCAAAAAGATACTTGTAAATTACAGTTGGCTCTTTCTCAAAAAGAGATGCCAAAATGATAGTTGAAATTATCAACCTATATATTTATAATGTTTATTACAATAAATAAATGTAATATACAAATTTTATTTTATCAAAATAATTAATCCATAACTAAAACCTCTAAATTTCCTTGTCCTTTAATTGTATCTTATCAATATAAGCATCAAATATTTTGAATGTCTCTAAGAGGTGATCTTTATTAGGACCAAGTGAATATAGGTTATTTATCTCATAGTCCACCATTATTTTAGAGATTTATCTAGATGCAACCCTATATACTTGAGTGTCTTTCCCCATCTGATCTATTATATTATGATACCTGATGAATAAATAAATAGAACTCAAGCTGAATGATGTATCCTATGCCAACTCCATCTTGTACACTCCTTTGAACTTGTCCTTGTTGGGAGAAGAAAATGGATAGTAAAGTTGTGTAGGATATTATTTGGATATTCATGCATTATAAATTTAGTTTTTGACTATATTATTTTTTCCTATCTTCCATGACTTGTAAATAGATAGAAGATGAATAGTTTCCTCTTTTGGTACCAAAGTACGAGAAGAATGTGAACAGTTAGAGACTATAAAAAACTATATATATGTATGCTTTTATGAATAATAAAAAGAGAACCCTTTTGTTGAGACCAATATAGACTATTTGGTTATGGTTACCTATTGTATTTCTTATTTTGTTATTTGTATGAATGATCATGTTTAATGTTTTGCTTAATTATATCTAAGTTAATCCAAATGTTTTATAAACCTTAATAAATTGTTGTTAATCTTAATTCCTATCTTATGCATGATAATTCATCTCGGCTATGATTTTATTTTCCTTATTAGATATGAATTATATATACTATCATGTGCACTTGAGTAAAACCTAGATATCCTCATCCTTAACATGTTTTGTTGTATCAGGAGCCTCTACTAACAATAGTGTGGTGAGCATGGAAACACTCCATCTAGAGGAAATTATGTTAAGATGGTTACTAGTATAGTGAGACATTAAAACATGATTAGACCAAAAAGTATGGAATTTCATAGAAGAAGAATCTAAAAAGATAGGTATTACCATAAGTGAAATTATTTAGGAGTACATCTATGGAGAGATATATGATTTTTTTTTGTGAAAATTACTTGAAATACTAACTAACTAGTTAAAAATATTAGAATACAAGTGCTTCAATCCCATAATGAAATAAATAATTACCTATATTGAAGGAAAGATATACCCATTTTTGAAACTAGAAACTGACTAGACGAGAGCATTAGACAATTGGGTTGCTACCACCATAGATGGTTACATCATCAAGTTTGTAGTACAAGGATATATAGAATTTGAATCTATAAAATACCACTTTGTTTGAGGAATTAGAGGATTTTTAAAATGACTACCTATTTTGATAAAGATGTTGGTTATGGATAAGCCCATGGCACCTACTTTAACCAATATAGAGTAGTCACTCTGGGCATATTGGGTGTGTGAAAAATGAAGGTGAATGATGGTTAGATGAGTCAGTAAGGATTGAACTTGAATCCATAATGGAGACATGAGGAAAGAAGAGTTAGAATAAAATTCTAGATTTAGAATGGGAACTATGATAATGAAATAGATGGAATAAATATAAGAATACCCAGGTAACTATGAGTAGAGGTAAGAGTAGTAGTAGATTAGATGATGAATGAGTGAAAAGATGTGATGAGTGAGAGCATGGATAATTAATGAATAAATAGGATGATGAATTATGGCAGATAGAGCGAGTTGGAAAAGAATGAGATGAAGATGAGATCTGTGAAAAGGAAGGTGAGAATAGTTTAGAAGTAGAACATATAGATTATAAATGTTGTGTATAGCTACAAAAAAGGGTATTTTCAAAAGAAGAATAATTATGAAAATAATTAGAATACATTCACAAGTTAAATGTAGGTTAAATCACAAAAGAGAAACAATTCATAAAAAAAACCATTCACTAGAAGAGCACATGTCCTTGCAGTCCAATATTTTATATTCCAATAGAAGTTTTTAGCTAGCTGAACAAGAAAATAATAGTTAAGAAGGACCATTTTTAGATCATGTGAATCATTAGGGTGAATAAATTAAAACTAGATCAATTAAAAAGGATTTGAAGGCCATATGCTTTGCTGAAACTAAATAAAGAGGAGAAGGAAACCTAAAAAACATAGTACGCATAATAACCCTCATAGTGCATAGAGTAGTATGTAGGTATGATCACTCAAACTATAACATCCTCTAATAATAACTATGAAATAAACTCAATCCATACTAGTTAATATGATGAGTCATTTAGGAGGATTCATAAACTTAGCCATCTATTATGGGTCTATGGATTTTGAATAGTACTTGCTAGCTTGCAAAATGATATGGCAAGCTAAGGGCATCATTGATGAAGCTATCAAGAAGTGTGAGTTATTAGGGGCACTCATATAAAGGGATCTTGAGTTTATATACCAAAGATACATTCATCAAGAAAGTTTGAAAGATGTTGAGGATTATCTTATCATAAAATTCAAGTTCAAGAAATACACTAGTCATACTATATAGGATCTAAAAGAGATAAGACAAAAGTCTAGAGAATCAATCTATGACTATGACCATAGATTATCTGATGTGATGAATAAGGTAGAAATTAAATTAATAGATAAAGACAAATCTATGTGTTTTGTTGAAGGATTGCACTCCAAGATGAGGTTTTCCACTGTGCAAACTTAATTTTCTACAAAAGGAGATGCCTTAGTTGCTTCCATGTGAGCAGAACAAATTAAAGATTATGGATAAACCCAAGTTACAAATTCTAAGATTGAAAACATATTATAGGTTTTAATGAAATAATGGAGAAATACCATGAGGTAGATAAGCATAAAATTAATATATGGTGTAAAAAAAGGACATCATAAAAATGACTGTCCTAAAATCAAGAAATTATTTTTGAACTGTGTCGAGTAGTCAGGCATGCCACAATACAATGCCATATTCTATAAAAATATATCAAGAACCAATAGAATTTTTAGTACAACTTATGTAAGTTGCCTAATCATGATGAGAAGAACTATAAGGATTTACAAGATCTTAAAAAAGGCATTAATAAAAATGTATTCACCATCACTTCACTACAAACATTCTCAGTAAAGTAAATGATCCCAAGCCCAAAGGTCGATAAGGGTTGTGTGGCCTAAATAGGTCCACAATGGATTATAACTTCACTATAGTATCAACCTCTAATTTTGGCTAGATGGATCCCTCCTTCATCAATTTGGACATCTCCATCTTCCATAATACCAGTATGTATCTCCCTAGAGCTCAGCCATAACATAACAACAACAAACAAGTTGGACCCCATTAACTACACAATAATAATTTGGAATTAGAGAGAATAACCAAAAACAATAGAATTGGAACACTACATACCAAAAAGGAGGATATAGATATAGATATCATTCCAATAGAGGAGGATCTCAAGGTATATACTGAGGAGGATACCAAGGAGGTAGATGAAACAACTATCAATAGCATCATCTTCAATGTTACTTGTGCATAGAATTTAATCATGTATAATGAAATTACCAAATGAATCCTCAACACCAATAATAATATGCATACTATAGAATATTTGATCAACATGACACATAATATTGTCCCATCTTAGATAAATAGAGAAAGGACAAGGCCATCTAAAATGTGAATTCCTAAATGTTATTACATGACAACAATATGTAGACAAAGGTTTTCCTCCACTTGAGATGCCTTAATAAAAAGGAATATATAAGGATAAATAGGATAAATACCTATATCTATCTATAAAAGGGCTTCATGTATGAAGTTACATAGATGTTGAAAAATATCTAACATCAAGACACCACCGAAGGACATACTACATTAATAGATGGATAAATGTATGTCTAGATCTTACGCATCATGCTTTAGGATGGAGTTATCACTACACTCATAGATATTTTGAAACTTTTAAGCACACTTCATAATAAGTACATTTCCTATAAAATCACAAACTTGATGCATAATCTACTCGAGTGTGCATAATATGGGCAATAGAAGATGGAAAATCTGGTCTAGTACTTTAAAACAAATAAGCCCTAGGATGTGGATACACACATCAACATTGATGTTGATGGTTATGAAATTACAAATGCTATCCTTGATTTTGGTAGCATAGTCAATATGATTCCTTGATCTACCTGAGAAGCCATTGGATGACCAAGTCTTAGTTATAACCCAGTAAATTTGAGCCTAGATAATTATGGAAGGATTGAGCCTATTGGTAGATTAGAAGTGGAGATAAAACTTGTAGAACTGACACTATGAGGTGACTTTGAAGTCATCAAAATGAAGACCTTAATAACACATTTCCCTACACTCATAGGTAAAAAGTGGGCATATTATGGTCAGATGACTATAAACATGGTACATAACCAATATATTTTAACTAAGGTGATAAAAAAAATTCATTCCTCTTAAAAGAGCACACAAGCCTTATATAATTCTAGCTAAACCAAACTCTCCATATGTTATATAGGAAACCAATTGGATAAAAGTGAATTTTAAGGAAAATTTGAAAGATTTACATGCAACTAAATGTAACTTCTTGTAAAAGCATACCAAACCTCAAGTAAAATCACTACTCAATCAAAAACTAATGACATTGTAAAAATGGAGGCCCAAACTAATTTCTCACCAATAAATGTGCATTTATGTCTACAAAATCCCCTACTTAGTCAGAAGTTAGCTTCCTCTATCAAGCTGATGATCACATGCAGGACTACATAGAGCCAACAAGGGAAGGTAATTTGCCATGGGAAATATCTTCATCTATCAGTGGTGACTCATATGACTACATCCTCAACTGGACCTAAGGTGATCATGAACTCTAACCAATGTGAATGGTCTTTTATATGAATGATAACTTCCTATCTATTATATAGCTAAGGAATCTAATGAATTCATTATATGCTTATAAGTTTATATATTGACCATTAGCCAGTGAGTCAATGTTATAAATTATGATCTAAAAGGAGTTGTAACATGGTGGATAGTTCATCAAAATGACCATCTTGAGTAGGATGACACCTGTGAGCTCATGATCAATATGTTGTAATTATCATAACTCATCCACACTAATTGGCCATTCTCTCAAGAAGGTGGGTGTCTTGAAATTTATATACATAAATGTGTTAAAAGTCTAGAATGAGAAACATATGGCACCAAAGTATTGGGTCCAACTTTTCCATTATACACTTTATCCATTAGTAGTAACATGGTATATGCACCAATAGGGTAGAAGGGAAACCAAGCATTGGGCACAAGTAAAAATTTATTTTATACAAAATTTTGTTTTTTAAGATGAAAATACTTTGGATCATAATACATTTTATAAAATCAAATGATTTTTATGCCATGGGTGTGCATAATACTTAAGCACCACAACAAAATCCACTATATAAAAGAATGTAGCCTCTGATCTTAGTTCAACATTACAAAAATACAAAGTTGTTAATAAATAAGAACAATTTATAACACATCCATGTCACTAAATAAAATATGGTGCATAGAAAATTTAGGACTTTTATTATGATTTTGATCTAGATATAAATGATTTATTTGAACTTAAGTGACCTGTAGAATCGCTCAAAGATACTGCCGTAACACTAGTTGAAGAAGATAAGCTACACAACATCCAAATTACCAAATAAGAAGGGAAATGGAGGATATAGGAATATGTTGATGAATAAAAATTCAACATTTATCAATAGTCTATTAAAAATTATATCAAAAACATTAGAATATAGGAGGTTTCAAAATTGGAAAACATAGGTGACTATTAGATAGAATATGAAATTCCAAAAGGTCTATAAATTTTAAAGGATTATCAGGATGTCTTTCCCACCAAATTATTAGAGGTCCAAGGAGTTGACCCATCTCTTAGATTGATGCATATTAGACTAAATGAGTGTGTACAACCTACCAAGAAGTGGTCATACAAGCTTAATCTAAACATGAAGCTAAAATTATAGACTAAACTGGATAGAATGCAAGATGTAGGAATAATATATCTAGTCAAAAGGGTAGACTGGGTAAGCCCCATGGTAGTGAAATCAAAAAATATAAGGGAAATATGAGTATGTGGTGATTATCACATTTTTAATGATGCTTGTGTAAATAATCCATTCCCAATTCCATTCATAGATGAAGTTTTGGAGTCTATCATAAGACATGAAGTCTATTATTTCATACATGGATTCAATGGATATCATCACATATCTATCATAGAAGAAGATAGAGAAAAAATGACTTTTGAAATAGAATGGGGTTATTTTACATATAAGGTTATGCCTTTTATCCTTAATAATTCACTTATGGTGTTCTCTCATGTAGTAGTGACTGTATTCATGAATTTTTAGAGGTCTATCTTGATGATTGGGTAGTCTTTTCCTTGTTTAAAGAACATTTTTCTAAGATGTGCTTTATGTTGGAATGATGTAGAGATATATGCATCACATTGAATTTTTAAAAATGCCTATTCTTTACTCCCTTTTGTGTCTTGTTAGGACATGTAATATGCAATGAACGAATTCTAGTATATCAAGCAAAAATTGTAGTAATTTTGAGTATGCCTCCATCCATCAATTCTACCTAAGTGTGCTCTTTCTTGGGACATACAAGTTACTATCATAAGTTTATTAAGGGACACACATCTATTTCATCTCTGTTGGAATCTTTACTATGCAAAAATGCAAAGTTTTTTTAGACTTTAAAGTGCCAAGGAAATTTAATCAAGCTAAAATAGAGATTAGTTTTTGCACATATCCTTATTTTTATTGACTGGAGTAAGAACTTTAATGTACATATAAATGTTTCAAGTATCATATTTGGTCTTGTACTTGCATAGCTAGGAGATCATAGACTTGACCATCTTATTCATTTTATTAGCCATAAATTTATAACATAAGGAAAAATTACGCAACCATTGAGCGTGATGTTAGGGTGTGGAGCTAAAAGCTTCACCTGAATGTAAACAGGAAGGAGGATGTTGAGTATGCAGTCACCGACCTCGGAAGGATCACCGATGTCGATTAGTGGATAGTGCAAAAGGAAACTGACCTCATTACTAGTTGGCTGACGTCGGTCAGCTCTAGTCAGACAGGGACTGACGTCGGTCACCTGTGCGGTTCTAGAATTGTTGTTGATGGATAGTCAGTTAAGTGAATGGGTTGTTTGCATGTTAAATACTAGTTCAAGTCTTTGAGTCGCTTATCTAATTATTGTATGCATGAGATCTATATAATAGACTCATGGGCTGTATTGTTAAGGAGAAAAAATAAGTAGAACTTGGGAGAGTTCTTCCCATGATAGAATCAAGTAGGATTCTTCATGTATGTAAGATCAGGTTTGGTCAGTAGGGTGTTACAGGATCATGGAGGAGATCTACATGTGATAAGTAAGATCAAGGTTGGTCTGTAGGGATGTGTGTATGTGAGGGTCAGAAGAGGATCTGCAGGGGAGCAAGATCAAGGTGACAACAATACATCAGGAGCAGGATCATGGTGAGATCTACTTGGAGTACCGGTTCATACTCGATTGTACTGGACGTACAATGAGGTGAATAACAGGTTGTGTTAGCTATGTGTTGTGACCTATGAGAGAAGATTACTCAGGTGGGAAGATTATTGGGAGCCCTTGAGGAGGAAGCCTCACAAAGGTGGAAGAAGAGTGTGATCTCTTTATTTTAATTTCCTTTGTAATGAGTTGAATACAATTGTGTGTTGCCTCTCAATTTTTGTGTTATTTCTCATTGATAGTTATTTGTTCTTCTAGGTATTTCTGCATGTTTAAGTTGCTTATACATTGGTAATCATGTGTGCTCTTAAATCTAACAAGTTGTGTCAGAACTTTGGGAAACTTTGGTCCTATCAAATGGTATCAGAGCAGAAGGCCTTTCGAATCTGAACACATACCTTTTGATTCAAGAACGTCCATTCCCTTCTTATTCATGTGACCAAGCCTATTAATCCACATCTTTGAATCTATAGCTAAAGTAGATAAACCAGAAGTAGAATCAATAATACAAGTAGATAGATAAAGAGTACCTACTTTCTTACCTCTTGCTAAAATAAGTGCACCCTTGGTAACCTTCCAAGAATCTGCTGTGAGGGTTATTATGCATCCCTCATCACCCAACCTTCCTACAGAAACCAAACTCTGCTTCATAACTAGGACATGCATAACCTCCTTCAACACCCATGTGTTGTCCATCTACAATTTCAGCTACACTTTCCCTTTGCCAACTATTTGACAAGGTGTACCATCCCCTAAATAAATCACTCCAAAGTCTCCCTGGACATACTCATGGAACAAATCTCTATTTGGGGATGCATGAAAAGAAGAACTAGAATCTAAAACCCATGATCCTACCTAACTATCCAAAGAAAGTATGAGAGCATCTTGTACCACAATATTTGCATCTTTTGCTTCTTCTTTACCTTCATGTTGATTTTCTTTATCTCTCAACCAATAGTCCTTCTTTGTGTGTCCTTTCTTTCCACAAAACTAGCAGGTGATACCTTTGGATTCGAATCTCCTTCCTGACCTTGATTTCCCTTGCTCCACTTTCTCTCTTTACCTTCCCCTACTTTCTACACTTAGAGCATTCCCTGATGATTCACCTGTGCTTTTTGTGCGTATTTCTTCATTCAAGATTACACTCACAACGTCATCAAATTTTAAGATTTTAGAAGTAGATGCAAAATTACTTACTGCCATAACCAAACTATCCAAACTTTTAGGTAAAGAGCATAATATCAAGATAGCCTTTACTTCATGATCAAAAACAATATTGACTGAAGCTAACTGGTTTACCAAACCATGGAAATCACTAAGATGAGTATATACCAATCCACCTTCCTACATTTGCAAAGTAAATAACTGTTTCATAAGAAATACCTTATTTGACGCTGAGGGCTTTTCATATAAATTTGCCAAAGACTTTATCAACTCTTTCATTGTCGTACACTGTGACAAGTTGGAAATCACAGACGATGCAAGGCTCAACCTTATGGAACCTAGAGCCTTCCGATCAAGAACATTCCATTCTTCATCCTTCATATCTATAGGCTTGCATGCAACCCCACCCAATGGTAAGTACAAATCTTTCTGATATAGATAATCCTCTATCTACATCCTCCAATGTTGATAATTCTTGCCATTAAACTTCTCCATTCATATCTTACTTTCTTCTACCATTGCTGAACTCCCACTCAATTAGAAACCCCTGAGAATGACCTATAATCAAACAATAACCTGCTCCCTGCAATCGTAGCTCTGATAACAGCTATTAGGAACCCCTCCAAGGAAGCACAATTGATTATTTTTCTTATAAGCAATTAAACATGAAATTATACCAGAATGATTAAGTAATTAGAAACTTGAGACAACAAAGAATTTGAGAGACAATACACAATCTTGTATTAAATACTACTTGAAGAAAATACAATAAGGAAGATGCCACTTCTTCCTCCACCTCAAAGGCTTGCCACACCTCAAGACCTTCTTCCCTCTCTCTCTTTCTCAACCACAACCAACTCAACAACCTGAGTTGTTATCCCTTCCTTGAATGCTTCAGCTGATCTCCTTGACCTGACACCTGTAGATCTCCTTGACCTTGCTTCCTTGCTTCAATGCTCTACTTACCTTCTTGTTAATTACAATACATGCCTCATGGGTCTTTAAATAAGATCCCATGCATACAAAAATAGACCTCTAATTACAATAATTATACATGTAGCTCGAGACTATAATTAGCCCCTTAACATGCAAACACTCAGTTCACTTAACTAACTGTTCGTGCAACGAACAGTTCTGGAACACACAAGAAATCGATGTTGGTCCCTATCTAATTGGTGTTGATCGATGTCAGCCAACTCCCTATCGATGTCGGTTGCCTTTTGCACTGTATGTGACTGACGTCAGTTACACTGTTGATGCTGGTACTTCTAAAACTTAGCAACCTCTCCATGTCTGCAACAGTTGAAGCTTTTAGCTCCACACCCTAACACATGAAGCATTGGCCATTGTGTTTGCACTTCAAAAATTTCAACATAATCTCTTTATGACATCATTCAAAGTCTTTATTGATCATCAAGTTCTATGATATCTTATCAACAAGTTGATGTTAGGATGATGCATCTCTCTATGGTTTATGTTATTTTAAGAGTTTTAATTACACATTAATGTAAAGCTAGGATGAGAGAACATGGGACCAGACCATCTTTTCCACATTATTAATGGTTAGGAACTAGAAGAATTATAAGAAGAATCTCTAAATACACACTTCGTCTATGTTTCTATGATTCCTAAAAACTTCAAAGCTATTGTTAACTTCATTTAACAAGGAGTATTCATTGTGCACTATCAAGATCATGATAATAAGTAGTTTGTTACTAGATCCCTACCATATACCATCATCAATGGTCTTTTATATCACTTTGGGAAGGATGAATTTCTATGCAAGGTTGTTCTAGAACATGAACGACCTATAATTTTATAGGAGGCACAACAAGGAGTCACAAGATGATATTCTTTGGGAGAGGCTATGGATAGAAAGCTTCTATAGAGTAGGTTATGATGGCCAAGTTTGTTCTAGGATACAAATAGAGTTGTGTAGACCATGATGTCTGCTAACACATGGATAAACCACTACCAAAATATGAAATGCCTTTGTATCCTTTATTATCTGAGTAACCTTTTGAACAATAGGGAATTGAATTTTTTATACCTATCAACCCACTAAGCAAGTGTAATAAATTAAGATATATCACCACTATGATGGACTATTTTACTAAGTAGGGTGAAGATGTTGTAACACCTAGCTATAATATGAAGGATATATTAAGTTTTTATATGAAAACATCATTATAAGTTATAAATACACTATAAAGTTAGTCAATGATAGATGGATGCACTTTATGAACAAAGCCATCAATGATATAACTAAGTAATTTATGATTTATCATCATAAAATCATTATGTATCATCTATAGGCAAATAGCCAAGTTGAATCTTCTAATAAAGTGCTAAGTAAAATGTTGACAAAGATCTGTGACATCAAGAGAGATGATTGGGAAGATCCCATTCCTATGATTTTTTGGTCATATCACATGCATTACAAATGATCCAAAGGTTTTATGCCTTTCTAATTGGTGTATGGTCTAGAAGTAGTCATGCTAATAGAATACTTAGTACCCAGCCTATGTATTGCCATGGTCATGTGACTAGGATATTATGAGTCTCTAAAAAATAGATTTCTTGAATTAAATAATATGGATGAGTATATATGTAGAGATATGTGGACATAAGAAGTGCACAAGAAGAACCAAAAATCATGACAAGATAAATTTTTTTTCCATAAATAATTTTATAAATATCAACTACTCTTACTAGATGATAATCATTTCAGACCGTTCCTAGGCAAGTTATAGATATGATTAAAAGGAACCTATATTATACATGACCTAACATAGAAAGTAACCATGGTTTCAAGAGATATTTAGGGAACTATGTTACTAGGGTGGGTAAATGGATATAGGCTTAAGCCCTATCACCAATAATAAATTGATCTCATTTTTCAATGTGAGTGGGTGTTGAGTAGCAGCATGTAGATTAGGATTTCCATGATTTTGCTTATTTTGTGTGTATTTATTTTATGTTTGTGTTTGTTTGTATATGATCTATTTAACAACATTTGATAATCAAAATAACAAGCATCACATGTGCCATCCATGTATAAGAGGATCCATGTGTGTGATAAAAAATTCAAAGAGGAGTAAATGAATGATATTAAATCTAGGAAAGGTATGAAAAACATCCCATTATCAAGATATCCATCAAATAATGGTCATCCACTAGAAGTAAATACATGATCCAAGGGTCGATTGGCATGATATTCAAAAAATCAATAGCTCATCAACATTAGCTACTCATACCCCCCTATGGACACCAAAGAGAATAACAGTGTAACTCCACACATGCACCAATGACTAACTGCCTTAATAGCTAGATTGAATACAAATTTGCCACCTCTACCATTACATTCAAGATGAGTGGATATTTAATCATGGCCTGGACATGGAATCTAAGAGGCACAAAATATATAAATCCTAAGTTTGAATACCAAGTTGGCATTTCATCTCTATGCATATTTTTCCAAGCTAAAATTATTAAGAGCTAAATTCCTCTTATTCTAAAAATAGTAGATAGTGTTCCAATTCCATCACTTCATGTAACTATGGATACATCATAACTAATTAGGGCTATCACTGATGCTTAAAAAGAGGCCATGGGTGTTAATATGATGCTCAAGCAAACCAAGTACAATGATTAATAACCATTTGAATACCTCTAATAAGTAGAGCAAAAGTTATTCTAACGAGATCCTATTGATGATGTGCAACCAATCACTCTCATAACTCCCCACTAGTTTCAAAATATATATGTTGAACCTCTATTGTGATTGCCTATATTTGGTGACCTAGGGGAGATCATCTAAGTATTTTTAGGGCACTATAATTTTGGTAACATATATTTAGGGCTAGATGTGAATGTTATCATCAATACATAAGCCATGGCTCGAGTTTTGGGCATGCCTACACATGGAGATCCCTTAGATCCATAGAAGACAAAAACACCCCCATTCTATAATAAGTTTGGGATTTATATGTATAGGGTAACATAGGGATTCCCATTGATGAAATCCTAGATGAGCATGTGCATCCTCATGGAATGTATTAACAAATGACTTTGGTAGATGACCAAGTCTACCAAGTAAATACTAAAAGGATTCATGGACATCACTCATTAGATGATCCATAGAAATAAACAATTCAATTGGTTAGAGTACTTCATCTAGGAGTTACTAACCAAAATTGAGAAACATCACACCTTTCCTAGGTAGATATTTTAATACTAGTTCTTAATATTCTTTCTCTATTTCATATAATGGAAGTCACTAGAGGGATAAATGCACCTAGATATAGACTATTGGTTGGGTACATTAGTTTTAGAATCTCATCTAAAGAAAAGAGCATGGAACCCTTACACATGAGGTAAATTTCAAAGCCTAGTGGGAAGAGTTCTTATACCTCATTTTAATGCATCCCTACATGCCATCAGACATCATGCACTATTTGGGTTAGCATGTATCCATTAATTTATTATTGTAGGGTGTCTTCATCACCATCCATGAGCTACCATGGTCATTCTTTTAATTACTTCTCTTTTTTGTGATAATGGACATGGTGTAGGCTAAATTAGCTCAATGAAAAGCATTCACATTCATGCGTGCAACTCGCCTTCAATAAATACCACCTAGCACATCCATCCATATGATGAAACAACTAGAAGAAGAAACCAACTCATAATAGTAAAAGAATAAGCATAAATTAGAACACCATTTGGTATCTCCTCTCTTGAAGTGAAAGACATGTAGAAATGTGACTTAGATGGATGATTTGAAGGTTTTTTAGATTATAAGCTCATGTGACTTCCTATAGATGGGACAAATAATTAGGAAGTCTACCAGGTTATGATGGTAGACATGGCTGAGGAATTCTATGATAAGGAGGAGGAAAAATAATTTTTCTTTTAGAAGGTAATGTGAATAGTTCAAGTGAAAAGTAGGTTCCCCCAGAACTATGGGTGGACCTCCAATCTTGCCTACTTTCATTATTATTGACAAAGTTAGAGAAAAACTAGAGTAGCCCCAACACAGAATTAATTTCTTATAGCCATAACCTGCACTAACATTCACATTCAAGGACATCTTTGTACCTCTAGCAAAAAATACACTAGAAATAAGGTAGATGGCCAAGGTCTCCCCCACATTATAAAAATGCACATTTGATATCCCAATTGTAGCATAAGAAGCACAACCTACCCCTACATCTACTACACCACCACCAAAATACAAACTAGTCATGATCAAGAGGAGGAACATACATATTTCTAGCTCAGAGGTGTAACCCATTAATTCACTTCCATCACACCAAGCTCAAGAGGTTGAAGATCTTACACTAAAATAATTGATATAAGAGAGAAATAGGTCATGAGGGAAGAATCAACTCACATAATATAATGATGAGTGAGGAAAGAGGAAAATAAGAGACAAAAAGAAGAAAAATAACAATAGTAAGCCATGGAGTAGGTTGAAGAATTTGAGACTACAAAAAGGCCATGGACATAGAGGTATACATTCAAAAGGCCATGGATGTGGCCAATAATTCATGAGAAGTAGCTAACATAACCAAGAAAGTGTAAGAGGAATGAGATAATAAGGAAGAAGAAGAAGAAGAAGAAGAAGAAGAAGATAAAATAGGATGCATTAGCCCAATCATAATAGGCCATAATATCTAATAGGAAAAATAAGGAGGAAGATGATGAAATCCTACATCAATAATAGGTACAAGCACAAGCTCAAGCACAAGCACAAGTGTAGGACAAAGTTTTATAAAATCAACCCAAGGTTATGACCCTAGCAGAAGAGAAAAATAAATAAGAAGAAGAATAAAATAAAAAAGAGTAAGAGGAGAAGAAGAAGAAAGTGGATTTAGAATAGTGGGCCAAGATTTTGAAGGCCGAGGAGGAATAGGTAAAGCTTCAAGCTACATAGTAAGATCTGAAGAACAAATAAGAGGCAAAGGGGGAATCAAAATAAAATATGGTTAAAGATGATGCATAATAATTCAAGCTGGTAGTAGAGGCTAAAATGTAGTAATAACAAGTAGCATTGCAAACTCATGTCTAACTAAAATAATTTACCTATCAACAAGAACCTATTACCACATAGATAGGTTTATAGTAACCTGAGTTACCACTAGGAGGTGTCTAGCTCTAGGATGTTCCTACATTATGTGCTTGGTGGACCACCTTCTCATTCCTACTTTCCACTATACCACATCCAAATCTTTTAACATCTACAAGCACATTAGCCAAACTCCCAATCAAGTAGGTGGCTTCATTATAAATCTTTAGGCTACCCTTAAAGAAATAGTTAGAGGGTATCATAGCCTTTTAGGATTCAATCATGTAGAAGGCCACCTCCTTGGAGTAAGAAGAGGATCAATAAAATGTGGCTAATGTGGAGCTAAAGGTGAACCTTATTGAAGTGGAAAAAACAATTAAGGACACTTGCACAAAGTTGGTCACTCAATCAATTGGAGACCAAGTGATGTTTGACCTGCACAGGCTCAAGACATTAGTCACTAAGCTCATAAAAGATTAGCATGTATCCCAAAAACTCCACATAATTGGTACATTGAGATAGATCATGAATACTAAGGTATCCATGTTGATCACCTTGCTAGAAGAGTACTATAGCATGATAGATATTACAACCATCCAAACACATCATATTGCATGAAATATATTGGACTAGAAGTAGTACCTTGATTACTCTCTCATCATTTCCAAGATATATTTCACTACTATTTCTACTACCAAGATAACCATGGATAGTTAAACCACATTAGTGGATGAGAATGATTAAGCTCTCTAAGAATCATTTAATTCTAGGGATAACATGCATAATTAACTTATCAACTAGTAGAATGAGCTTTTATGTATTTCATTTGTAAGTTTCCAAGATAAATTCCATGCAAACAAGTTAGAGAAACTAAGTGAAGAAATCCTAATAAGGATCAATAATATGAAGGTATCCATGAGCATAATCTATGACTTAAAATTAAAATAACTAATCAAATATCATGTATCAATTTACATCTTACTACACATGGTCCAAGATGTTATGATCGATTAACATACTTATAAGAGTGACCTATCTCTGTTATGTAGTGAGGTTGCATAGATCATCAATGTACTGGTCTATAAGCTACCATCTAAGCTTCAACAATTCATCACATAATGCAAGGATGCATAGTCCAAGGCCAAGGATCCTACTAGCCAATCCTCTTTTATATAAAATCCACCTCCTTCAAGATAAGTACTACACAAGGGGTAAATTTTGTGAATTTTGTAATCTATTTTATATTGGGGATGACTAGTGAGACAAGTGGAGCCAAGATGGTTGAAAACCTATAAAGGGTGGCCACCTAGTTATGCAAACCTATTGAAAGCCTAAAAGGGTATTAGGCTGGTATTATACTTAGTTAAAAACCCAAAAGTGTATCTAAGTAGTGTACAATAGGTGAAAAATAGAAACAACACCTTGAGTGATTAATACAAATCTTAATAGTCTACCCATGTCTTCAACTTCTACCCTATGAGCACATTTAGATGATACTATTATGTTGTCTCGGGATGAGACAACAATTTAAGTCGAAGAAAGTATTGTGAGAAAAAAACTATACTAAAGTTGCATAGGATATTCTTCAGATATTTATGGGTTATATATTTAACTATTCGCTATATGTATTTTGTCCTATCCTTCATGACTTGTAAAAGGATAAAAGATGAATAGTTTCCTTTTTTGGTTCCAAAGTGTAAGAAAAATGTGAATAGTTAGAGACTGTAAATGACTATATATGTGTATGTTTATATGAAGAGAAAAAAGAGAACCCTTTTGTTGAGATCAATATAGACTATTTGGTTATTGTTACCATTTTATTTATTATTTTATTCCTTGTCTGTGTTATCATGTTTAATGTTTAACTTAATTCTATCTAAGTTACTCAAAATTTTATTTAAACATTAAGAAATTATTGGTTAATATTAATTCCTATCTTATGCATGATAATTCATCTTTGTTATGCTTCTATTTTCCTTATTAAACATGAATTCTCTATACTATCTTGCACACTCAAGTAAAACCTAGCTATCCTCATCCTTAACATGTTCTATTATATTTGTAACCTCTTCTAATAGTCCTAAACCTCTTAAACTTAAAAGGTTTGATCTTTATGATCCATTGCTTCACATGAAAATATACTAAGCAAATCCTCAATGGCATAGATTGTTTTCATTGCCTTATCAAATGTAGCCTTGGCCTTATTAATACTCTCAATGAGTATTAATATTATGAAATGGGCTTCCCTAGATAGCTCCTCATGTTTTGCATCATTTTTTAATATCTTCAATACAATGATGGTATTAGTATCAATCAGGTCAACAACTTGTAATTTTCGGAAGGATAGGTTTAACCTTTCAATCTCTTCCTCATATTTTCTTATTTTTTATTTAAAGGATGCTCAATCATCTTTAAAAATCTTGTAATAGTCCATTACTAGCTCAATTACTCTATTTACTTTTTTGACAAGCTCCTCAACTCAGTCTTTTATGGCCCTTCCCATACTGTTAATCTCTATCACAGATTTAATTATTTCTTTTTTGAGGAACTAAAAAAGAGACTGATTTGGTTAGGCTAATATCTCTATAAAATTCTTTAGAGAAGTTATCAATTGATTAGCTTTATTCTTCAATTCATATTTTTTGACCTTGTCACTATCCATCTTCTCAAAAAGAGATCTAATGCTTGACTCAACATCATGTTTTAGTCCCTCTCTTATAGGATGATACAGGTGCACTTTGGATATTTGATAATCCCCCACCACTAGATCTTATTTTTGTTTATCTATTGGGAGGACTATGATTTCCACATATCTCTCCCCTACTAAATCATATAATATCTTGGATATGGTTTTGAAGCTTACCTTTTATATTTTTGATGCCTCTAATAGACCAAATTCCAATGTGTTGGGTAACACAATTTGTTTCCATTTCTTTGTCATTGATTATGCTAGCCAACTTGGGGTGGTAGCTTATGAATCCAGAACTATCATTCATGAATCTATAGCTAAATTTATTACACTAGTGGTTATGATGACATGTGTTGTATCCATCACTAATGTTATCACTAAATCCTCAGCTGTTGATTTTATTATCTCTTTCCCCTCTATGGGTTGGGAAGTTATAGTTACATCAGTGGGTTCTTATGTCTTCTCCTCCTAGGTGGGGGCATGAGTTAATGATGAAATGGAATAAATGGGTACTTGAATGGTTAAAGTGGGTATTTATGCACTTAATAGGGGTGTAAGAATTGGGAGTGACATGAGTGTAAGGGAAGGCATGCATAGTTGAAATAGGGTAACATATGGAAGTGTAAAATCAAAGGCAATGAATGAGTCAATCAATGTGGTAAGAACACTTAGAGTTGATGAAATGGGGAATGTGATGGGAGATGAGAATCAATAAGTAACTACCCCATTGGTTAGGATTGTTAGTGTGATTATATTCAATATGATCGAATCTATAACAATGTACTACTAGGTGGTGTTAGAGATTAATGGAGTAGTAGTGGATATGGGAGATGAGGTAGAAGTGATTATGGAAGAGGGAGTTGGAGGTGGAGTATAAATGTCCTCTTATGTTGATTTTATTTCTTCTAAAGAAACAAATTGAATAGATCGGTTGAGTGAATGTGTAATTACTTGCACTAGAGGACTAGTGGAAATAGGTGGAGTAGTTATTTGAGTTGGTTAAGTAGTGGAAATAAGAGGAGGGAGTACTATGGTTGCTTGAATAATAGAGGTAGGAGGGGAAAATATTTATGTTTGAGTATTAATTGTGTATTTTATAGAAATTGGAATTAGCTCATCCATTTATTGTATTGTTGCTTTTTGGCTACTAGATTGACCTCTTTTATCCTTTTATTTTTACTTGATCTTGTGTGATACCACTGGCATGCCTACCTTTTCTACTTGGGTTCCACTATTGGAACCTTAAATTATTGTTACCACACCCTTTTCTTTCATTTATCTTAATTTATCATTAATACTCAAGGTCTCCTTAGTAACCTTGACTACTTTTCTCCTTAGTTAGTTAATTGTTCCATTTATGATGTGGGTATTCTTATCCATCAATGAAAAGGATTCAGGTATGGACCACATAACTAATGGAAGAGGTTGGGAATAGATCTTGTTATCATAGTAAACCTTGTTAACTATATATTCATCATATATTAAGTCTTCAAGAACTAGTGCCATGTTGTAAGTTTTGTTTTACTCTAGGGTCATCCTAAAATAATCTCTCAATCTCACTTCCTCTTCATCTTGCATGTCTTCCTAGTAATATTAATAGAAAGGAACATGGGAATATGTAGTGATACCAAATATACTAGTAATGTAGCCATTCACATCATAAAATGGTCTTACATGAAGAGTTATTATGGTAATTTGAGTCATCTTTACATTTGCACACTTGGATTTTAATAGGCAAGGGCATGTATACCTCCCTATGTCGATGAGGAAGTGGAATCCTAACTTATGTTTTCTTGACAATAATTTATGAGTTTCCACAAGCTGCTTCACTAATTCTATGAGAGCCCATTTGTCTTACATACCTTGGAAGGGTGTAAGGACAACTACTGAATCCTCCTACTTTGATGTATGAATATGTTGAGAATTAAATGAAATATGATCCCCAATTTATGATCTCATAAGTCAGGGAATTATAGAATATTCTATTTTATAGATCCTTGTCAAACATAATTATGATGCAATATATGAATGCATCATTTACCCTTTAGAAATGTTGTTTACTTAACTCAAGGGTGAGGTTAGGGTAATAGTTAAATACTTTGTTGACCTAATCAAGAACTATGTTTAACCCTAGAAATGCCTTCCCTTTTGTTAATATGTATACCAAATATGAATTCATATAAAACTTCCATGTAGTTTGGACTTCCATCAATTTTTTTTGGATGGAATCATAAATTAATTGGGCCCAATGGATATACTATTTTTTTTGGTGGATCACCCAAATGTATTGGTACATCCAATCCTGATAATTGTTGGCATCTAGGTTCCTATAAATTCTATGCAAAAGTATGATTATGTCTCCCACTTCATCTCTTAATTCTATTCTTGCCAAGGTTCTAGGTAGTCCTGTAGATGTAGGTCTAGATACTTTTATCCATTGCTTGTTTAGATCCTGTATGTATGTAGTGTCATTATTCTAATAGAAATTATTAGATAAGTCAATGCTTATATCAAGATAACTCTCATACTCTAGAATGAAGAAAATTGTGTTGATGAAGTTAGGGTCTAGGTTCAAAATATTTTCTCCCTTGTCATCCCCTTCCTCCCTCTTCAATGCATCATAGTGATCTATTAATGTGAGCACAAGCTCAAGTCTCTGTATTAATAGTGAGAAGGATGCTACCTAGGGTAATCCATAGTCATAAATTCTTTGAGATCAATCATTCTTGAATTCAACATTTACTCTATTCTATAAATTATCTGGGTCTGTGTGACCTAGATCTATGTCTGTGATCTCATTTGTATTGGAGTCCAAGCTGAGTGGGACACTAGGTCCCTTTGACTTGAACTTCATTTCCTTTCCAAACATAGATTCTAGGAAAATTGATGTGGTGGGTTTTGGAATTAAAATTTTAGGTAAAAATTTTGACAGGTTTTATACTATGTATTTGTAGCTAAAATGTTTAGTGGGTTTTGGACTTGAAAAATGCACTTGGAAAGTCCAATGAAAGTTTTGATAGGTTTTTAGGCTTGATATTGTAGGTAAAATATTTGACATGGATTCAAAGTTATTTTTACAATGGATATTCTCATGGATTTTTGGAGTTGTTTTTTTAGGTTGGATTTCTATGGGTTTTGAAGTTACTTTTTACACTGGGAATTTCTATAGGGTTTGGGAGTTTTTTTTGAATTAGGATTTCCCTTGGGTAGAGAATCTTGAAAGAATAGTCTAGATTCTAATCAATTTTATCAAACCCTAGGATTCTTGTAAATGTTTATAAATTATTGGATGATCCTTTTTAACCAAATTTTAGAAAGCAAATAAGGAAAATTCAAAAGAATGTGAGTAAATGAAAAACCTAGTCTCATGACTAAAACCTTGCACAAAAATGGAAATGTAAGATTTTGTATAAAGATATCAATGTAAAATGTGGGGGAAAATAAATGAATAAAATGAATCAAAAGGATGTAAATGGTGGTTGTGAAATTTATTAACATCATTAGGTCATGGATATACAAGGGTTGCTTGGCTTCTTGGCATGAAGAGCTCAAAATCTGATTTGTAATGTTAAATATAACCTAATTTTTTAATATAACCTTGTAATAAATGTTAATTTCATTGGTGTTTTGGAAGGTGGTGGGAGAAGCATGGTTTTTGAGTCATGTAATTTTGAAATTTTTCTAAATTGTATTTTGCATTCTGACCCCCACTTTATGCTGGGTAGCTTGGTACAATAGAAGTGGGAAGGTAGAACTTGAGGTGCACTTTACAAATTTGCAAGTTTTAGTGTGTAACCAAAGTTCTAGTCTCTATCAGTAGGGTAGATGGTGGGAAGTGGAACTTCAATTATACTTTATAACTTTCCAATTTCCACAAGCTTAGTAAATGGCAAAAAGAGGTAATTCGATTAGAATTTACAACTTGCAAAGTTGAAAACTGTTATCAGAGTTCTAATTTCCACTAGTGTACTGAATGGTGAAAAGTAAGGTTTCATTTATAATTTATAACTTACAAATTTTTAAATTACAATTGGAGTTTTAGTTTTTATGGGTGTTGGGTGAGTGGGAAGTGAAGGTTGGGCTACATTTTTCAACTTGTATATTTTCAAATTGTGCCCAAATCTCCAATTTTGACCAGGTATATAAAAGTAAGAAGTGAAAGTTTGGGTGAAATTTGTAAATTTATAAGTTATAAATTTCACCTAAATATCTAGTTTTTGCTAGGGGTTTGCTATGTCACTTTAAATAATTTTATCTAAAAACTAGTGGGTATCCCTTAGGGTATAGGATGTTTTGACATTTTTGACACAAAAATATCAACATTTTTAGTGAACTCTACAGAGTGATTACTTTCTAATCAGTATCATTCTAGTTCATTAGGCATGGAATCATTTTAAGATTAACACACTTTAACTAGAGAAGAACAAAACTTAGATTTTGCTTGAATAAGAACATAATAGGAAAAACAAAATAGAAATAAACTAAGGAAATAAAAAATCCTAGTGAGTTAACTTATGATAAATCCCTTATTTGGGTAAACCAACTAAACCTAATATATACAATATTTTTGGAAATAATTCCAACCTTAGAATCAAGCTTTGAGGTATATCCTATTGATTGGGATAGGTAATTCCAATCAATTGATCCTAGATATTTGAAATGAATTTGCTCTTGTGCACTAAGTTATGATTTATAAACCATTCCATATAGCATCAAAATTTGTATGCTTGCTTAGTTTATCTCTTTCAACATCTCATTTTAGAACCATGTCTCCTTCATTTAATCTCCTATCAAATTATTTTTTGTCAAAAGTTCTCTTTGTTTGAGCTTGATTTGCTTCTCAAACTTTCATTGACTGGTTCCTAAATTCTTCTAGCTCTATGAATTCTACCAACTATACTTTCATTTCATCATTTTCAATCAAATCCAACTGATGATTGAGTTCAAGAAATGACAACTCAATTGATAACATAACTCTACCTTCCCTTCCATATACCAACATGAATGCTGAATTGCCAATGTCTCTCTTGGGAGTGATTATGTCAGACAAAATTGCTGATTTTAAATTTGTGTGACATGTCGTTTGGTTGTCCTTCATTATCATTTTGATAATATTTATGATATTTTTGTTGGTAGACTCAACCAATCCATTACCTTACGGGTAATAATTAGATGAAGTATTCAGGTATAAATTCTACCTTAAATCCCATTTACTCACTTGAATTCCCAAAAAAGATTTGGCATTGTCTAATATAATGGTATAAGGAACACCAAATGTTGTGATAATTCCATCCATGAATTCCAAGATAGATACCTCCATGGCATCTTTTAGTGCAACTGCTTCAGTCCTTCTAGTGAAATAATTAGTTACTATAAGGACCCATTTATGGATTGCACTAGGTGGTGGATTGATCATGCTAGTGAAATCCAACCCCTATTGGGAAAATGATTGGTCATCTCGGATTGGTTTGAGAGGGAGAGTTGTTAATCTTTTCTTTCCTACAAAGTGCACACATTTTTCATACTTTCATACCCATTTATGGGCAAATTTAAATATATCATGATAATAATAGCCTCTCATTATTATTTTGATGGATGTGGTTCTTGTAGATAAATTTCCACCTAATGGCCCATCATTAAACTCCTTGAGCACCTTAGGAATTTGATCATGCTTGATGCACCTCAGCATGACTCCATTCATATCTTTCATAAATAATACTTCATCAAAAATAACATAAAGAATAGATTGGAGTCTATAATACCTCTTCTTGGATTACTAGAGATCATATGAGTACTTGTTATTTTGTAGGAAGATGGTCATGTTGTTGATCCAGCTATTGAATAGAGGTGGAGTGGTAGGTTGGAATGTATGTTGAGTAAATACTACATAATATAATACCTTAAATGTCTTTATATCTAAATCAAGTTATTCACATAAACCTTTTCTTCTTATGATCTTTGTAATTTTGATGTTCACATCATATTCCATGACTTTTATGATCCATCCTGCTCTTTTTTTGTTTATTTCTTGACTCAATAGGAACTCCTTGACACTTTGGTGACTAACCATCAGGGGAATTTTATTATTAAAGAGCATATACCTAAACTTTTGAGAGATTTTATTACATCATATACTTGCTTCTCTATAAAATTGTACTTTTCATCATAATCCTTCAAGGATTGACTGAAGAAAGATATTGGTTGCTCCAACCATTCTTTATTTTATTGGGTCAAAATAGTGAATATGCTACCTCCCACTCCAAAATCATAAAGAATGAAATAATTGACATAGTTGGGGTTGACAAGGGTAGGATCTTGAGAAATAGCCTACTTAATGGCTTCAAAACTATCTTTTCTTTCCTATGTCTAGTTAAAACTAACACCCTTAAAAATCATAGAAGTAAGGGGTTTGGCCATGGAGGAAAAATTTGGAATGAAACTTGTTATGAAGTTGATCTTTCCTAGGAATATTTTTAATCCCTTTTTATGGCTCAAAAGTGCTAGTGAAGATATAACACTTACTTTCTTTAGGTCTACTAGAATACCCTCTTTTAAAATAATGTGTCCCAGTAGTTTCCCTTCATGAACTACAAAAATTTACTTTTTTAGATTGAGGGAAACTCTAAATTCTCTTCACCTTTCAAAAAAATTTCTAAGGTGATCGAGGCATGCACCAAAATGTTTTGAATAATAAATGATGTCATTTCAATATACCAGGATCATCTCATTTATCAAACCCCTAAAATTCGTATCCATGGCTCTTTGGAATTTATCACTAGTGCAAGTTAGACCAAAAGGCATCTATTTATAGGCACATCTGCCATATTTTATAGTGAAAGTAGTCTTGAATTGGTCTAATTCATGTACTAGGATTTGGTTATATCTATAATAACTATCTAAAAGGGAAAACCTTTTAGATCTTGATATAGTTTGAAGAATTTTCTCCATGGGTGAAAGGGAATAATGATCCTTCAGGGATGCTTTGTTTAAGTCATTGAAATCTACACAAACCCTGATTTCACCATTCTTTTTCCTTATAGGGACCAAGTTAGCAATCCAAGATGAGTGTTTGATAGGGAAAATATGTTAACCTCTATCAGTTTGGATAGCTCACCCTTCATCAAGGGTTCTATTTTTTAATTGATTGGTCTCTATTTTGGTCTAACAAGTTTATTATTTGGGTCAATCTCTATTATGTGTTGGTATAAGTTAAGATCAAAACCCCTTAAATATTTATAACTCCAAGTAAATTTATCATTAAATTATTGAGATAACTTAATAAAATATTGTTTTTCTTAAGTATTACATATATTATTGAGCTTTAATGTTTTTCATTTTGAAATGACTATTGGCTCATAGTCTTCTTCATTTATCATGATATTCTTATTGTAACCTTTTAGATGATCATCAAAGTTGAAAATAATTTCCAAAGTAATAAGACCCATGGGTAATTTTTTTGTCTTTAACTAAATGATTTTATCCTTGTATTGATCTTGGATTCTCAACTATTTTTTGTCTAAGAATTCAACCTCCTCTTGTAGAAAATTTACAATTTGTTGATCATTGTTGAAAACTTACTAGTTGGTTGAATTGTCAATAATGAACAATCTTAATATGAACTTTACATGTTATTTATTATTATTTATTTCTTTATTTAGGTTATATTGGGAACCTACTAAGGCCATACTATCATCATCCTTATTTTTTGCTCTTAGTATTTCTTAAATGTTTAAAGTAGTATAATACTCTAATAGGTCATAAACTAGGTGTTTATAAGATTTTAGAAAGTTATTCTTGGTTATTATTTTAGATATTACTTAATGAAAAATTAGTTCACTATCACCAAAACCTTGTAGTGATTGTATTCACCTTTCTTTGGCTAATTAAAGACCTTGAATCAAATATTCCTATTTAACTACATTGTTAGTGCAGCTAAACTGAAGTCTAAGAGAGTAGAAATAACTCTCCTTTTTTAGGAGAGATCAAAACAATACTTGCACCTGCATCATTCCTACTTCTTGAGCCATTAAATAAATGTTTCCATATTCCCTAGAGATCATCAATTAGTTGTTAGGATCTTGCTCCTCAGAAAGAGCACAGTATGATTACCAAATATAAGCAATTGAATATGCGGAAATAACCAGAAACACAAGTAACTAGAATTCACCAATAGCACAGAATATGAGAGACAATACACTATCTTGTATTAACACTATATAGAAAAGAATACATCAAAGAGCCACCACACTCTTTCACCTTACAGAGATTCGCCACACCTCAAGTGTACAGTAATTCTTCTCACACACACTCTCCTACACAAAAACGGTCCCAACAACCAACTCACACACAAAATTGGTGTTCACCTCACCAACCAGTCAGTAATAACCCTGCCGGTACATCAAGCACTCTATAGCACTTCAAGCTGATCTCTCATGAACCTGCAACCTACAATTCAAAGACCAAACTTACATGTAGATCCCCAATGAGCTTGCAACAACCTGCAACTCATAGATCTTACAACTAGAAGGAACTCTTCCTTTCTATCTCATGCCTTAAACAATACATGCCAATGGGTCTATAAATAGATCCCTAACTCAAACACTAACTTAGACTCTTAATTTAGACAATTATCCTCGCAACCCAAGACTCTTGCTGGTCTTAACATGCAAAATCATCGTTCACTTAACTAACTGTCCGTGAAACGAACACTTCGGGAACACACAGGCGACCGACGTCGGTCCCTGCTGGTCTGGTTCTGCCGACGTCGGCCGACTTCCTGCCGTCGCCGGTGGCCTTCTGCACTGGACTCTACCGACGTCGGTCATGCTGCCGACGCCAGTTCCTGTAGAACTCAGCAACCATCTGTTCCTAGTTTGCAAAGGTTGAAGCTTTTAGCTCCACAACCTAAAAATCTCCCACTTGGAGATAAACAGCTGCAACCTGTACCTGTACCTGTACACCGTCTAGTTTGTTTCCTTGGCTTTGTATCCCTCCTCAAGATCACTCTTGAAGACCAACCACCACAAAATCCATGGTGTAAAATATGTCATCCAAATTACCTGCCACATCCGCATCTACAACCATGTAGAAAAAGAACTTGACCCTGCATAGCATGTGCACCTGCTGCTGGTCCCACTGAACTGCCCTTCAGTATTACTTTCCCGGATTGACTCCAAACTTGTGACAACTCCCACTGCTTGGGAAAACTCAGGTTTAGTACATACCATGCACTTAACCTCATTATGTGAATCAAGACACCTGTTCTATGAACTGTCTAACCATCGGCGTGCTAACCGGCTTCACACAATCATCCTGAAACAAAGTCAACAAGACCTCCATGTCTCTAGAACACACTCATGCCAAAGAATCTTGCTACTCCCAGATTCTCCATGACAAACCCCTGAACTAGCTTTACCTTTAGTTCAGAAATACCTGTATATGTAACCCTGCAACAAGCACATCATACAGAAAATAGGATAATGTAGCTAATATTATCCAACCTGGTAAAGAGAAACACAATGATCAAACCTCCATTGCCCTGCAGCTAAAACAAGATCATATACCCTGATCTTCCATCTCACGTATCCATTTCTGCTCTTCTTCATCCTCAACATCCATTCGTCTCTCAGTGCTTACTTCCAGCTGGCAACACTACCCAAAACACCTGTTTGGTTCTCCTCCAAGGAATCACATCCTCATCCATGCCAAGCTCCCACTGTTTCCTGGATCTACCTGTTCTGCTTCTTCAACAACTTCTTGGTCCTATGCCATAAGTGAGCAACAAGTAGTGTAAAGAAGGGAAATGACGAATTTAAGAACTTACTTACACCTTCAGTCCTCCATATGGGCGCTTGAGACTCCATGACAACTCGCTGTCCACCCAAAATTCGTCTCAGTAATCGATGCCGGTCACATCTCAGTCTACAGATGACCGATGTCGGTTCCCTGCGACTGCCTCCCTGCCGACGTCGGTTTCCCCTGGCCGACGCCGGTCTCTGTTTGCCCCGAGTCACTGACGTCGGGCTGCACATAGCCGACGTCGGTCCCTGTCTGGACACCGACGCTGGTTTTCCTGCCGACGTCGGTCTCTGTGTTTTTCTTGTGAGACCTAACTTTTTCTTGCGAGCTCTTTTTGGATCAAAACCTTGTCCAAATCACCCTTGCTCTACTCAGAATTCCTCTGCACCTTGTGCTGAACTCTGTCCGTCACTTTCTCCTTGAAAACCAAGGCTTTCCCATTCTTGTCACTAACATCAGATTCCTCAAGAAACCTTACCTTCTTCTTCTACATACAGAAACCATGATCCATGCCTTCCAAATCCGAAAGCATATTCTTTGACTCAAGAACCAGCATCTCCTTCTTATCTATGTGACCAAGCCTATCAAGCCACATCTCTGAATCTACAGCTGAAGTAGATAACCCAGAAAGAGAATCAGTAAAACAAGTAGATAGATAAAGCGTACCTACTTTCTTACCTCTAGCTATAACAAGTGTACCCTTGGTAACCTTCCAAGAGTCCGCTGTGAGAGTTACTGTGCAACCCTCTTCACCCAAACTTCTAACAGAAATCAGATTCCGCTTCAGAACTGGGACATGCATGACCTCTTTTAACACCCATGTGTCACCTGTCTGCAATTTCAGCTTCACTTTGCCTTTGCCAACAATCTGACAAGACTTGCCATCCCCTACACAAATTTCTCCAAAGTCTCCCTGGACATACTCATGAAAAAATTCTCTATGTGGAGATGCATGAAAAGAGGCACCAGAATCTAATACCCAAGATTCTACTTTATCCAAAGAACATACCAGAGCATCCTGTGCAACGTAGCCTGCAACATCTGCTTCTTCTCCATGTTCTTCATGATGATCTTCACCCGATCTGCAATCTCTCTTTAAGTGCCCTTGCTTTCCACATTTCCAGCAGGTTATTCTGCCATACCTGGACTTGGATCTTTTGCCTGTCTTCGACCTTGATCTCCCACGCTCTGTCCTCTCTCTTGGCCTTCCTCTTCCTTTAACACTCAAAGCATTTCTAGATAATTCACCTGTGCTTTTCCTGCGTATCTCTTCATTCAAGATTACACTCACAACATCATCCACTTTTAAGACTTTTGAAGGAGACACAGTATTAGAAACTGCCATTACCAAACCTTCCCAACTTTCAGGTAATGAACACAAGATTAAGAGAGCTCTAAGTTCATCATCAAATACAATATTCACTGAACTTAACTGGTTTACCAAACCATGGAAATCACTAAGATGGCTATGAATAGATCCACCTTCCAACATTTGCAAATTAAATAAACGCTTCATAAGAAATACCTTGTTTGAAGCCGAGGGTTTTTCATACAAATTTGCCAAAGATTTCATCAACTCCACCGCTGTCTTACACTGTGATAAGCTGGAAATCATAGATGAATCAAGACTCAATCTAACAGATCCCAGAGCCTTCCGATCAAGAACCTCCCATTCTTCATCCTTCATATCCAAGGGTTTGCTAGCAACCCCACCCAACAGTAAGTACAAATCTTTCTGATACAGATAGTCCTCAATCTGCATCCTCCATAATTGGTAGTTCTTGCCATTAAACTTTTCCATTCGTAGTTGACTGTTTTCTGCCATTGCTCAACTCCCACTCAAACAAAAACCCTGTGAGTAACCTGTAATCAAAACACACTACCCAGATCTACACCAATCTGTTAGTATCCCAACCTAAAGCTCTGATACCACTTGTCAGTGGTATCAAGCTATGAGCTAACAACCTTGCTCTGATACCACTTGTTAGGATCTTGCTCCTCAGAAAGAGCACAGTATGATTACCAAATATAAGCAATTGAATATGCGGAAATAACCAGAAACACAAGTAACTAGAATTCACCAATAACACAGAATATGAGAGACAATACACTATCTTGTATTAACACTATACAGAAAAGAATACATCAAAGAGACGCCACACTCTTTCACCTTACAGAGATTCACCACACCTCAAGTGTACAGTAATTCTTCTCACACACACTCTCCTACACAAAAACAGTCCCAACAACCAACTCACACACAGAATTGGTGTTCACCTCACCAACCAGTCAGTAATAACCCTGCCGGTACATCAAGCACTCTATAGCACTTCAAGCTGATCTCTCATGAACCTGCAACCTGCAATTCAAAGACCAAACTTACATGTAGATCCCCAATGAGCTTGCAACAACCTGCAACTCATAGATCTTACAACTAGAAGGAACTCTTCCTTTCTATCTCATGCCTTAAACAATACATGCCAATGGGTCTATAAATAGATCCCTAACTCAAACACTAACTTAGACTCTTAATTTAGACAATTATCCTCACAACCCAAGACTCTTGCTGGTCTTAACATGCAAACTCATCGTTCACTTAACTAACTGTCCGTGAAACGAACACTTCGGGAACACACAGGCGACCGACGTCGGTCCCTGCTGGTCTGGTTCTGCCGACGTCAGTTGACTTCCTGCCATCACCGGTGGCCTTCTGCACTGGACTCTGCCGACGTCGGTCATGCTGCCGACGCCGATTCCTGTAGAACTCAGCAACCATCTATTCCTAGTTTGCAAAGGTTAAAGCTTTTAGCTCCACAACCTAACACTAGTTTCATGAGGTTTGGGATGATTGCATGATTTTTATGAATGTACTATGTACCCAACCTAGTTTCTTTTACATACTCATAAGGATAAAATTGAAGGGTTGATCCCCATTCATCCAGATGAGTGTTTAGGATTTCTTATATGGTTTTTTTAACCTCATGGTCAAATTCTTCCTCTTAATCTTGCAATGTACAATTCATATCCATAGGGATATGAGTATGTGGTTCAATGTGGTCTTTAGCTATTAGCTCAGCTCATATTGTCACTCTAGTTCCATATGTTGTTCTAAGAAAACTATGATCTAGTAAGTAGATAAATACCCTCCCATTTTTACATTGAAGTCTCAAGAAAGGCAGATAGCAAAATAGGGGGTACATGAATAACCAAGATATTTTGGGATATTGAAAATCTTGGATATGCATGAATAGTAAGGTTTACACCTTTTATAGTCTTGATAGTTTGAATAGTAGTCTCATCTAAGTAAACCACACCTTTTTTTGATAGGTGTATATTTAATATCAAGAACGTCAACTATTTTCTTAGGCATAACATAACTGGTAGCCCCTTAATCTACCATAAATTTATGTATAATATTTTTCCCAACTATGAGTGAAAGGTAAAAATGGGGAGGCTTACCATTTTTTATTGATTTGGTGTTCATTTTAGGTTGACACAAATTAACCACAATAGTGGGTCACTTAGTTAGGACCTTAGCTTTTATATGGAAGTTTTTCAAAGCTTCTTATAGCAATTCTTTTTGTATTAGAATAAATAGTGTTTCCCACATGGTGACATTCAAATTAGTCTTATTAATTTGTTCTATACTATTGAAAGGAATTTTACCAAAATTTACATGTGCCTTTGTGGTAACTATGTCTTCTTTCATGAGATTTAAAGTCAATAATTTTGACTTTGACTAGCCCATTGGCACATTGGGTGGTCTCTGAACTATGTTATCTTTTGTAGACTCTTGTACAAATTTATAGGTTATATCCTACTCAACATTGGGGGGATGGTCACTTTCTATTGCCCTCTTTTTATAGTGTGTATTTTATGCTACTGAACTACCATCATTGATTATTGCTTCTTCTTGATTTACACCATAAAAATCCTCCTCTTGCCATTCAAAAAAGTAGTTTCATTTTGAGTAGGCTCTTATGTATATTCCTATTGGTATCTTCTTCTTACTATCCTTGGGTTTTTAAAATGTTGTGTACCATCAAGGATTGATTGATGACACTATTAAGATAACCATTATGATTATGTGGTTGAACACAAGGATAACACCACTCATATTCCCTGAGCTAGGTTATTATAAATAGGTCCAATGGCTTTAAAAGTACCTAGTGTATGTAGATATCAAATGTTTGGGGGATTTGTTTGCATATTTTTACTTTAAGTTTTTGAACTACCTTGGCATGGCTACCTATTGGGTTGGTATGTTTGATTAGCTTATTGATAAGGCCTATAGTTTTGTGATCAATACCTTTTCATCACTACTAACTCATTTTAAAAGTGTTTAAGTAGTGGTTTAACCTCATATAAATCATCATTAGGGGAAGGAGTCAAATCTAGTGCCCTGATTATGATGGGAATTTGGGCAACAATAGGTTGTGTAGGAGGCACTTATGAAAATAGAGGTATTGGAGGTCATGGGGCAATTTTTATAACTTGAATTATGTAATTTTATGAACTTATTACAATTTCATAGGCATGGGGGGGGGGGTGTGGTGTCACCCATTAACTAAATCATGATAGCTATATCACTATTTAAGTCTCTCAAGTAATATAGGAAAGCATTATTTAGGGTTGGCTTGATGAAAATTGGAATTCCATTCCATTTCTTTTAAAAGTGGAAATTGAAATAAATCATGAACTCATGTGGATCTCATTGAATACTGGTTAGCTTCTCAAGCAAGGAGAGGTGGTCACTCTTATATTCAAATTATGTGCATATGGCAGACCCTAGATCATCCCATATCTATATGGAATAGGGAAACAAACTTTTATACCACTGTAAGGATTTACCCTTGAATAAGGAGCCAATAAGTTTGATTAAAACATTTTATTATGTTATATTATAAACTAAACATATGTTATCAATGTCTTGTATATGTTTAATGGGAGTAGTAGAAGTTTCATCAATAAAATATGAAAGGGTTTTCATAGCTGAGGTGGGTATATCATAATAATAGGCCAACTAAAGTGGGATACCTCCTTTAAAGGATACAAAATTTTGATTTCTCAAGGATATGATAGGAGGTATGAAATAGATGTCAGTATTTGTAGGAGATGCAAACAAATTTATTAGATATAATCTATTATAAGGTACAACTGATCTTGATTTCTTTTTATATGGAAATGATAATTCTTGAAAGTCAGTTTTCCTACCTTTAATATATGATTTTTTTGTATCTTTGACATATGTAAACTTGGATTTATTGAATCCATAAGCCAATTGAGTCACCAAGTGAATTTTAAAATGTGTACAAGTATTTTATAATACTTTTTGATAATAACACAAATATTTTAATAATGATCTTCAAATCCCATTGGGCATGCCAAAAACTATTATCACTTATATTTTACACCCATCTTTGTGTGGTAGTGTGTTGTGTAGTATGATTTGCAAACTATGGGAAATATAATTACACAATGGGATCGCCTCCAAGATGTGGGACCTTGAAGAATTGAGTTAAACCACCAAAGAAGGTATACTTATTTTAACTAAGTTTAGTGCAATTTATGTATTACTAGCTAAAATACTACTTCTTAGTGATCCTACTCCTAACTAGGGTTTGACTTGTGAGGAAAAGAGTTTTAGAATGAATTTGAAAAATTAGAAAATGATGCTTGCACCAAATGATTATAATGGAAATTAATGATTTATTTTTATGAAAACAATAGAAAAATTAATATACTGAAGTATATTGGAGCGAAAACTTATAAAAATATGGAAATGAAGGTAATATTGGACATTTATCATATAAGGAACAAGATTCTTTATTTTCTCTGAATAGATTTTCAAAATGGCATAAATGAATATCATAGATGAATCTTTATGATTAAAATAAGATTTATAACATTCAAAAATATAATAAAGAGCCTTTCACACACAAATATAACACAAATAAGGAAGGCAAAAACTTCAATCTATTATCATTCTCTAGGTTACAACATGTAGATCAACTATTCAAAATGTAGAATAATTTATCTAAAAGAAAAAAGATTAGATGGGATACACCATAGTATACATATTTATACAAAAATAATCTCTTAAAAGAGATGTAGTTATAAAAACCTTACGCCCAGTTAAAGATAAATAAAATATAGAAAACCTCATTCAAATGGTGTGATCTTCAGTCTGTAATGACATTTTTAATGAGGTAGATGGCTGAAATAGAAACATGAAACTAATGGGAATTTTAGTAAGTGTTGGAAGCATGGAGAAATCCATTGAATATTTATGCAAACATCCTCTTTTTCCTTTGTTCAACTTCTTTTATATTTTCCAAGGAATGAGGTGCCAAAATGAACTAACACTTAACAAATTTGAATGGTTTTAGGTATTTTTATATTATAACTTGCAAAACCTAATTTTTATTTTTCAGTTGAGACTTTCACAACTTTTTAAGTCATCCAACTTAAAGAAAATAAAAATTAAAATTGAAACATTAGTTTTTGAAATTTAAGCAACTCAAACTTTGTCAAAAGAAAAGTGCAATTTACAAGTTTCACTTTTGCAACTTAAAACCTATCAAAAAGATACTTGGAAATTACAAGTGGCTCTTTATTAAAAAGAGTTACTAAAATGATAGCTGCAATTTTAAACCTATAATTTTACAATGTTTCTTACAATAAATAAATGTAATTTATAGAATGTGTTTTATTGAAATAATTAATCCACAACCATAACCTCTATAAATTCCTTATCTTTATTTGCATGTATCTTCTCATTATAATCATCAAAGATTTTTAAGATCTATAGGAAGTGATCTTCATAAGGACTAAGTGAATATAGGTTTCTTATATCATATTATACCATTATTTTAGAGAGTTTCTAGATGCAACCATGTATACTTGAGTGCCTTTCCCCATCTAATCTAGTGTATTATGATACCTAATGAATCGATGGATAAAACTCAAGTTGAATATTGTATCCCATGTTGATTCTCTCTTGACCATTCCTTTAAAAAAAAATTATCCTCTTGAATTGAAAGGATTTGATCTTAATGATCCATTGCTTCATAAGAAAATCTACTAAGAAAATCCTCAATGTCATAAATTGTATCTGTAGACTTATCACATATAGCCTTGGCCTTATCAATACTCTAAGTGAGCATTATTAATATAAAATGGACTAACCTATCTATTTTATCATTCTATACATTTATGAGTCATCAATTAATCATTTAATAATGTAAATCTAAGGTTAGTTTCCAAGGTTGTATGCAATAGGAGAAATAGATCTCTAGCAATCCGTCTCTTCTACCACACTCTACACTTGCAGGAATTGAAAATCACACATGTAGGAAAGTAAATCACACCATAGTTTAAAAAAAATTAAACTACATTTGAATAAATGTAAAAGTACACTTACAAAAATTAAATCACAATTTTAAGAAAGTAAATCACACTTGTAAGAAAGTAAATTGCTGAATTGAAAATAAATGATAAACACATAAAACACCTATAGGTTCACAATAAACTCTATAAAAAAAATGTTTACATAAAAAAAATAATAATAAAAATTCAAAGCATAATTACATAAATAAATAAATTAAAATATATTTATCCATCTTCCTTGGAATGAGTGGCTAGCTCATTCCTTGAAAGAGGATTCTAATCAGAACACCGTATTTTCTATCACAAACCTCAGAATATATTATTAATAACCAAGATTGATTAAAATAGTGTGGGAGGTTACATTTATAATATAATTCTTCCAACCAACTCTTTATTCAATAATATCAATCATAGATGCTCTCCACCAAATATGGAGAGAAACATTGCAACTTAGATATTCTAGCTTATCTTGATCTTCCATAAAATATGGAGAGAGGTTATTATCTATTTACAACATAAACTGAATCTTCATAAAATATGAAGATAATTATTTATGTAATAAAATTATACAAATATAAATTTAGATACAATCTTGAGCTAGTCTGTAGATAGACCTATAGAATCCATAAATATACCTATACAATCCATAGATATACCTATAGAGTTTGTAGATTTTAAAACCTATAAATTTTATAGATTTTACAACCTACAAAGTTCATAAATTTTATACCTATAGAGTTCATATATTTTAGACTTATAGAGTCCATAGATTTCAGACTTGTAATTCCATAGATTTTAAAACCTGCAGATTCTATAGATTTTAGAACCTACAGATTCTGTAGATTTTAGATCTACAAAGTTTGCATATTTTCTTCAAGTTACATTATTCAAACTATTGATGACTATGATGGCTCCCTTAAATTTTGATTCTTTGAACTGGTCTTCAATCAATGAACTACATGAATGTAGAGCTATTAGCTAAGTCCATAGATATAAACTAAGTGAGTCCAAGTAAAATTGGGTGAGTTCGTAGCTAGACTAGGTGAGTTGTAGCTATGTGAGAGTGCCTATAGCTCACCTCAAAGTTGATATTTGGTTAGTAACTCATGCTCATGTCAAATATATCTTATTATGGGCTACATATATACACATTAATAAAATTTTTTATAGATTTGATAAAAATAATCAACAAATAAGAAGACAATGATTTATAAAGAAATAACCAATATATAATTCTCTATTTCATTCTAAATAAATCATAAATTCAGAAACTACACTTAGATCCACTTCTTATGCAAGGAAAAAAGATGTTATTTCATGGATATAATGATCCATTTTATGTTATCATCATCTCTCCCACACCTAACCTCATGCATGTCCTCATGCATGTCATTATTTTATCAAAAAACTATTTAGGATACAAATGCATGAGTTAGATGTTATCATTTTATAATAAACTTTCCAGATTTGACTTTGCATGAGTTAAATGATTTTTATCTTATAGAATCATCTTGGATTTCTTAGGAAAAAGTTTCAAATGAAAGTGATCAATAAAATACATTTTCCAAGGATAGGTTCTTGTGTAGAAATTTTCATTTTATCCTTGATTTCTCTTTGACACATGTTCTTGTGTGGAATTCTCATATTGCTCTTTTTTTAAAGGAGTGAGAGTAGGTTCTTGTGTTGAGAATTTCCTATTGTGCCTACCTAACTCTATTTTAATCACAAAATAATTCTTGGCATAAAATAAAATTTGATGCTTTAAATCTTTGAATAATTTTTAAAATTATATACCATTATCAAAGTCATTAACTTGATTTTACTAAGCCCCATTCTTTATTTATTGTTGAGACTATTTTCTTTATCCTTCTCTCCCACACCTAATCCTATGCATGTCCTCATTCATGCCAATGTAAATATGTATAAGGTGTGGGGATATTTCATTCTTTTTCCTTCTAAAAAAAATGGATCTTTATGTAATAAAAAAACTTACAAGTAAATTTAAAAGTGAAATAAAAGAAACTAGATACCTTGGCACAACTTCAGTTTGCCTTGTCTTTCTTGATGTCAACCTCATGTAGCATATTGGAAGATATGTTTGAATAATGGATCCCAAGTAATGCTGAAAATGAGAGCATAAAAATTCAACAACCAATTATTTATTATAGGTGGGAAAAACCCATTGTTGGTTTTCAAATTCTTCCATTTTTTTTGCCCTTGACTAGCTAGTAAAATTGGTTTTCTAATCAAGGCTCATTTTTCTAGTACTTGGCTCATTATCAAGATATTTTTCAAACCAATAATACAAAAAACACCCAAAGGTATATGGAACATGTTAGCCATAGAATTTATGCATCTTCATAGTACTTGAAATGTAGCATGGAATTTTTTGTATGTTGACATTCTTCGGCATTGGTCCATGGAGTGATGACCAATAACTGATGATAGATACATGTTGATTTTCCTACATTTTGTTGTCAAAGGTAATTTAGGGTAATGTCCCAAATACTTTCTAAAGTCATGAACAAAAATTTTCATCTTCAGAATGACTCCTTGTAATGAAAGTATCCTATAAAAAATTGGAAATAAACAGGTCCTTTCCAACCAAGCATAATATTAGCAATGTCAAAAAAATACAAATGCCAACAATAAACCATTAAAATAAATTTTAAATATACATGAAATAATGTAGTTCAGCTTATGTAAGAATGATTGGTTGTTTGAGTAGTAATTCAATCTTTAGTTTGACATAAATGAGATAGAGTATTTATTTTTCATGCTACAGTCAACTAAAAGTTTAAGATTTACATAATATTATATCCTTGGAGAGATGAAACAAATGAAATATTATGTAAATAATGAGCCATATTTTTATTTCGTCAATCATACACATCTATATCACCACCATCATGCCTTTATAAGATATATTCATGCTCAAGGAAGAGTCCATCACATAGACCTACTAGGCACCATACCACTTTGAGATCTCTAAGACACCTTTTGTAGCTCAATTCTCACCTCCAAAAATCTAAGATAGGATCCATATCATATCCCATTATTATCCTTTGACCAAGTCTCCTTATACCACATAGGTCACTACACAAGATTGAACTAACCTTCTTGAACACATAAGACATGAATACAATCTATCTTTCTCTAAACTCATGAAGCTCTGAAAATATTCATCAAAGACATAAAAATTATAATAACTCAAAAAAATCCACATACTTATATCCATTAATTTCACCATACCTTACTATGCTTCACAAGACACTCCATTGGATCACTCAAAGGCCACACTATAAAATTCAAACAAATAATCTTATACCAATGACCATATCCACCTCATTGTGAACCAACACTTGAACTCAAACTTCCTTTGTCATTAATGACCTCAGGCATATGACATCAAAGATAAATCTCACCTTATTGATCCTTCTTGACATTAATGATAGTGCATAAACACATGACATGAATAACAACTTTCAACATTAAAAACATGGGACTACATAATATAGTGACAAAATGTAAGGTGATGCCCAATATAGACTTAGTTAATGATTTATTTTTTAATGGAACTTTCACTAGGGATTTATTTCACCTTAGATCTGATATAATTATAGTTTTTTATATTTATAGAGAAGTGTTTTAAAGGTAACTTAGGATTCCAATGCCTAAGGTCAATTATAACCAAGTTCCAACCAATTTTTGAATAAAACAAAATGTAGTAGAGGAAAAACTATAATGATGATTGAAAAAATGGTGAGAAACTAAGAACTAAAAGGAGTATTTCCTCAAATCCCATAACTAGGTTTAGACCTAGAATTAGGATAGTAATGGCACTAATTAATAGATTATATGTTTTATTTAATACCACTTATGTTAAGGTAGAGTGGGTGCCCTTTTTAGATATTTTCTTAACCTCATAAAATATTGTAGCATTAATAGAGGTTATTAGTGTTAGATTAAATGAAAAAAATTTCAAAAATAAACAAATGATAACTGATGGAAATTTATATATGATGTCTTATTTATTTAATTAAATCATAGAGATAGTCCAAAAAACATAAGTGAAGACTTGGTAACTATCTACCGAGTACCTAGATAATACAATTTGTAATGATTATTATTTCTTTCATGTTTATAAATTTAATAATGAAATCAAAATAATTTGTGAAGATATTTATCATCAAGTCTATCAAATCATCTATGGAAATTAAAAGCCTAGGCTATTTGAAAACATGATAAGGAACATCTCCAAAATGAGAGATTATTGATAATACCTAGACTGTACTATTACTATCATTGAATGAACAAAATCACATCCCCTATATTTTACATGTCATGCCCTAGATAATGTGGTTGAATAATAAATTATACATCAATTATATAGTAGTTTAGATGAAGATCTAAGTGCCAAGTACCAATTCTATTATCATAAATCCCTCATATGCATTAGATGACTTAAATTTATAATAAGGGCACATCTTAATCAAGTGGGAAAGGTCAAGGTTCATTATGACCTTAAAGTAACCCAATACAAATATTTGGATCCCAGGGAAAGATTCATGACTTATCTTAAGTACCTTAGAGAGAATGGGGTTATCATAAAGTATGATCACAAAGTATATGAACATGATGTTATCTTACTCAATGCTTTATATGATTCTAGAGTTTGGATCCATATTAACAAGCATAATATGTCAACGATAATTTCTCAAGCAATCCAATATGACTCTAAAATCACTATGGATTGAGTAAATAAAATATTGTAAGAGGTCGAGAGATCCTAAATCATTAATGGCCTTGAACATAGTCTCAAAGCACTCATGAGTAGGATTAGCATCCCTCTCCTACATAAGAATAAATTGATCCATTAGAGGGAGAGCCTAGCATCCAAAGGGAGATGAATCTTCAAATCAAGAAAGAAATTATAAATTGTCTCTTTGGTCCTCATGTAATTCCCACTCATCCATAAAATACCACTTTAAGCATGAAAACCACAATTGTGAGGACTTTACCCCTTCTATATGGATGAACATGGACATTTTCTTGGGAAATTATGGCCCCAATTGATATAGTTACACAAGTAAGTCTTGTTGAGTTTTTGTATATTTTACATCCCTTCCATCTACTCCTCTTTCCCCTTAAGTACCTCTAATGAGTCTACCTTCACTAGTTACATTAAGTGTTATTACAACCTCTCAAACATTTCTTACTATATTGGTTTCCCCTTCATCCACCACCATTATTTCACCATCTATCCCTTCACCACCTATAGTATAAATTCCTAATGCTATGGCTCTCATATTGGTTTAATTTTCCCCTTCATCTCCCATTCCCCCCATAATCACTCACCAAGGGAAGTCCAAAATTCTTCCATCCTCTTTCAAGATGACAATTTGAAGAAAGACAATCATTAAGTTTATTTGTGTCAAAAGTACCTCTTGATGAAAAACCAAAGGAAGGACATAAATATATATTTTCAATATTTTATTAACCCACAACCAAATAAAATGAAAATGTATAAACTATGAAGGAAGTACAATAGCAACTAGATGAAACAAAAGTACATGATGAATTAAAGGAAGAGACAACTAAAAAGGGAAAAATAAATGAGTTTGGGAACTTTGAAAGAATAAAAAACTCTAGCTAATACACAAAACCAATAGATTATTACTAAATAACAAAGGTATACCATCAATAAGGTAGATTCTTCTCTTTATCCCTACCTTATAATTGTGGATAACAACATTGTCAATATATCTTCCATAAGATTTGTTATGTCTAGTTCCCCATCAGATTAGTTTTAACAATATTTAATAAAAAAAGGCATTGTATGCTCATAGAAGAGACCAAACCCTAGATCAAGAGACCAATGGTCTTGTCAATTCTTCAACTCTTTCCACTGCAACCTATATAAAAACTCCCAAAAGGAGAGTTCATTTTAAGAAAATGGTATATGTTTCTATTTTTAATACTTGGTAGCCACCTATTCCTCTAAAACCCTCAACTTAATTAGGGGTATCTCTACCACAATATGCGCCATTACAATCATCTATAATGGTCATCTCAAAGACCCTAGGATAGACAAAGTGTGTGGTATTATCTATACCTCAAAATGAAGTCTTGAGATGGGAGAAGGTCATTTATTCACCTCCCTAATTACCCATCCACATAAGTGCTTTAATGTTACCACCATGAATCACTCCACCTTCTACCTCTATAGAGATTTATTGGACCATAGAGTAAGAATAAATCATTGTAACTCAATGGGTCAAAGAGTTATAAGAGCAAAAAGGAGATAGTAAGGGCATGTTCCTAACAAATTTTCAAATAGTCTTTACTCATTTTGACAAACAATGTGGTATAATTCAAAGGGTAAGGAAGAGAAAGAGAGTAGAAAATAAAACAAGGGAAGAAATAGTGTTGGAATAAATATAAAAACATATTACACTTGGCCAAAAACTAGAAGAGGAATCTTAGTGACCCCACTGAGTATATAGAGGACTTTTGTTCTTTCATTGACTCGACTAGGTAGGCTATGAAAGAAATGTATAGAAATTGATTTTAAGCTAAACAAATACTTATATAGAAACAAATTATTTAAGGTCCTCAAGAAATTATGGATAAATTCCAAAGTACATCCATAAGGTTTTACGATATCTTGAATACAATTATAACTTATAGGGGTGGGTCTCAAACCAAATGGGGGAAGGTGATAACATTTTGGAACAAATTAAAAGAAATTGAAAAGAGGATCAACTTATTAGTCCAATGTGAAATGAACACTACATATAATAATTTGAACTTGATGGATTCCCACTATGCATAGTGGGATTTAAATTATGTGATTTCAAAGAGAGATGGTGCCTTCAATTATCATATTAAAATGAAATATTTGGTATCATAGTTGGTAGGCCAAGAAAAAGAGACCATATAAATCTTAAAATTTATGAGGGTCATAGATGTGATAACCTCCATAGGTTAGTTTGTAAATAGGCTTACTTTTGAAGAAATTCTCAAATCAATTGCTTAAATCTATAAGAAAGAAGTCAAAGGGATGGTCTATAAAACTAATGAAGATATTTTGAAATTGATCAATTTTTTAAAGTATAAGGTAACCGTAGAGTAAAAAATATTCTATGTTTCATTTTGATTTGCAGTCGTAGGATCCAAATTTTGTCCCTATACACTTTGGTTTGAGAAGATGGAGTTTTTTGACTTAGAGCGTAGGCTCAAATTTCTTTTTGCATAAATTTTTTCTAAGTGTCAAAATTGAGCGGAGGGTACCAAGTGTCATCGGCCAAGGCACCCTTCATAATTTCTAGAAGTTGGTCAGGATGTGCCACGCATCTCATATTAACTCAGACAAATGTGACAATTGTCAGCATCCATGTTTCATGTCGGTGTCCACATTTCAAATCTCTTTTGAGCATAAAGTTTCAACAAGCTAAGTAATAACATCAAGCGAAAGGTGCCAAGTGTCAATAGTGGAAGGTTTCAATGTGCTTTTCCTAAAGCAATGGAAGATGCCACATATCCCCAGCTGAAGAAAGTGGAAGCCACTATGTGTCAACCTCTGAATTATCTTCATTTTGTTTCATTGACAAGTAAAGACTATGGTGGATCCTGGGTTTTTGTTCTAAAGCAAGCGGAAGCTACCAAGTGTCACCATCCATGTAAGCATGAAATGAGGCCTGATTGTTTCTATAATATAGACAGGGCAATGCAAAAATGGACACGTGTCACCTTCCATAGGTTTCTCAAAAGGTAGCTAAAGGTAGTAGAGATCACTACGTGTCCTTTGTCAAGAATAAGTGGAAAGTGCCACATGTCCTTGTCTTCTTTTTGAAGTTGCTTGGGTGAGAACTACTTTGGGTCCCATTTTCTATAGAAGTTGTTTAAGTTTTGGGAGAAGCGAATGGAAACAGATGTCAAAGACCAAACACTTTTAAGCAAAGATACAATAAGAGTATGGATAATGTGAAAAGCACTGTGTGTCTTCGATAAGGTTGTATAACATGCCAAGTGTCATTCTCTGGTGCCTCCTAAGTAATAGGAAGGTTTTCAAGAAATTGGCCAAGTGTCCTCTTCCATTTGATAGAAGGGATCATCTTGTGTATCTATTTTAGCCAATGAACTATAGGAAGATGAAATGTTTTAGAATCTAAGAAATATCTTCTGTTAGACACTTCCAATTTAGTTAGAGTTTAGTTGGGTCATTGGATTGGGAACACGTAGACAGTCTAGAGTGAATCCAATGTTATAAAGAGGGGTGCAGAGATCACCAAAAATCATCATCAGATAATTGGAGAGAATTTTCTATGAGAGACTATTGTCAAGAGTTTTTAGACTTTTAGAGCTGTGATCAAGAATATCATTTGCCTTTGTTCTATTTTCTTGAATTGGAAAGTATATGTAACTGTGCATGTTTCTGTGCCTTTTATTTAACTTGAGAGTTAATAAGAAGACTAAGTTATGTGCCTTTGTTGATATTTCTTTGTATCATTGCAAAAGTAGTCTAAGCTATGAGCCTCTATTTCTATTGTTTCTATCTTTTACATTGATCATGCCTTGTTTGCTCTTTAATGTAATTGAATCTCACATATAGTTTCACTATGCTTAAAATTAAGGGTCGAATTACAATCAGGCACATTGCCATAGTTAGATTTTCTTTCTTTGCATTTGTGTTTCTATTTATATTCCTATCCCTTTCCTCCCAACACTCGAGATAAAGAAGAGACCAGCTTCTTAAAAACTTGGAGGTCATTTCAAGTTGCAAGTCCCACATTCTTGAAACTTCCCATTGTTGGTGTTACAAGAAAGCACAATTTTAACCATCAACAGTTTTTGGCATGCCTAGTGGGATGAGTCTTGAAGTTTCTTTCAAGACCATATGAACTAGAGAGCTACAAGGAGTCAAAACTATGGACCAATAAGCAGATCTCAATCTGTTGTAAACCTAGGTATTCTTTTACCACCTTTGGTAGCTAGTCCAAGAAGAAGAGTCAATCAGTTTATACCAATACCAAGAGTAAATGTGGGAGCCCCTATACCCCTTATGAATTATGAAATTTAGAACACTATTAGTCCTTTGATTCTCCCAATACCACCAGCCACTTGGGATCCTATCCCAATAACTGCCTTGAAAGCTCTACCCTGGGCACGATTTTAAAACACCTAAAAAACATCTTCAAGATGTATCAGATGTTTGTGTTATACATGTTGTCACACAGTAGAATGTGGCTATAAGGTTATTAATAGCTTCTTTTAAAGGGAAGGCTCTAGAATGGTACCTATCCTTGACCCCAAATACCATATCTAAATGGAATCAGCTCAGAGATATGTCTTCTTTGTTACAGCAATTGATTACCATCCAAAGGGCACCACAAGAAGCAATGACTGACTTCAATTCCAGATTTCAAAAGACTTGGGAAAGGATTACTACTACCACTAGACCATTATCAGGTATGGCTATAGTGTTTTATTTTAAGGATTTAAATTTAGATATATTTACTATGATTCAATCACTTGGAGGTTAGAATCTACCAAAGGCTTATGACTATACAGTCAGAGATAAAAATAATTTGATAGATGCTAGAAAGTTACACCCAATGCCTCCCATACCCATGTTTCTATAAATTACCTTGCCATTACCTCAAGAATCCCCTAAATCCATAGCCCCACCTATATCTATGTATCAATATCCTCAACCACCTACTAAAGAGCTTGTCCTTGCTCAGTCATCCGAGATGGATGATATCAAGAATATCTTAAGGACATTTTCTAATGAGTTGATTAACATAAAGAGACAATAGAATACTTACCCTAGACCTCAATATCAAGGCTACCAAGGCAATAGATTTTGATCATATCCAAACCAATACTAGGGTCCTCAAAGGCAAAATAACCCTTAGCCAGCAAACTAATTAGTTGTAGTCCCTACACCTTCACAAACTATTCCCCCAAATTTGAATAGAGAGATTGTTCAAGGTCAAAATAATTATGTGGATAGCATTAATGCCTGGTGTTTCCCTTGTAATAATGCTCATACACCTAGAGATTGTCCCATGGGTAATTTATAACAAAATGTAGCAGAGCAAAGAAGAATGGATGGACAATTTGCAAGTACTAGTGATAATCAAGCCTACCAATCTCTTGGTATGCAAAATTTAGTCCTAATGGCTTAGATGCAAGGGATGTCTTTGCAACAAGAAGAAGAAATATCCATAGAACATGATTTGTTCTCATGGGTTGAAGATGAAGAATCAGTTTTCTTGAATGAAGCTTCTACTTCCAAGAAACCAGTGGTGCAATCAGACTACTATACTAGATCAAAGAGAAGAATGGTGGAACAACCTGAGGTTGAAAATAATAAAGTTATGGAAAGTCCTCTTTTTCAAGGTCAAAGGAACATAGTTGTTAGACAAGAAGTGCCACAACCAGTACTGAATCAAGTAGTTCTTAGACCAGTTCAAGAAAAAGCAAGGTATCCTTACTTTCCAAGAACCCAGACTCTGGGACCGATGAATGTGGTAGATCAATTAAAGAGGACTCCAACACAAGTATAAATTTGGGACATATTAGCCATCCCTAAACAAAATAAACTATTACAAGAATCTCTACAAGGCCAAGTAGTGCCCAAACATACTGAGATCAAAGAAAGATTTGCTGAAAAAGAAAAGCTCAAGGACACAATTCATCTATAGACAATGGCCCTAGTGAACAATCCACCAGAGGTAAGCAAATCAAAACCAGACCCTTTCTATTTGAGTTTTATAGTTGGCAAGAAACTACTACATAATGCAATGATAGATTCAGGGGGTAGTACTATATTAATGCCAAAGTCAATAGCAGATGCTTTAAAGATAAAGTATGAGCCACTCACTAAAGGAGTGATGCAGCTAGATGGAAAATCAGTGCAAATGATAGGGAGAGTTAGACAACTCCCATTACAATTATATACTTGTTCCAATATAATTTTTAATCAAGATATACCTCATTATTTTTGGTTTATGTTTGTCAAGAGACTTTACAACCAAGATAGGAGGGTATATGTCTCTTGATTGGTCTCACCTTATTCTAAGAACCAAATATGGTTCAAAGATGAAAATTATATCTGAACCATTATCAAAGGATCATATCACCAATGAACCAACATCAAAATTAGAGGAAGATCATGCTATGTTAAATAAGGAAGAAAGGGTTTTTGTTGAAGAGTTGGGGGACTGGACTGAGCATGATCAAGAAGAAGAAAATAACCAGTTTTTAGCTATGATGCATAGTGACCCATATGAGAATTATGACTCTACTGGTCTAGGCACTTATGTAATTTTTGATGAGGACCATGAAATCCAAAATGTTTTAAGGGAGGAGATGACAACTACTCAAGAGTCTGAAAAAGATTTAGAAATATGGACCCTAAATTTTTATGGGGTTAGAAGTAAAAATGGTGCTGGAGTAGGAATTTGTCTTACTGCTCCAAATGGTGAGAAAATGTTAAGGGATATCCATTTCCAATTTTCCTATACAAATAATGATGCTAAGTATGAATCTTTATTACATGGGCTCTTGTTAGCCAGGAAAAAGGGAATAAAAAATCTAATAGTAAAAGGAAATTCAGAATTAATAGTAAAGCAAATTAGAGAAAAGGCAATAGCCAAAAATGTAAGGATGAGGTCCTACAGAGATAGGATTTGGGACTTAATAAAAGATTTTGAAGCCTTCAATATTGAAGTAGTCCTTAGGATTCAAAATTTTGAAGCTGATAGGATGGCCCAGATTGGCTCACAGTTTGATCTAGCAACTGGCCTATTAATTAATAATGAGTCAGTAAAATTTATAGTGAGGCCAACCATTCTAGACAATGATGAGAATTGGCAAGTATTTGAAAATGATTCTTAGGTACTTTCATTCTTACAACAATCAGATGAGTTTGCTGATCAATTACAAACCAAAATTAAAGAGGCATATGGAGATCAAGTCATACAATTAAAGACTAATAAACTTCCCAAAGGCTTGATCATTTAGAGAATCTATTTGATCCAGAAGATATAAGTCTGGAGAAAAAAAGGTTCCAAGTAAACAAAGCAAACTATTCTAAAATTGAGGTGAGTGAAGGGAAAAAATTAAAAGTTAGAAATTCTAAAACTCAAGTAGAAAAGGAAAGACTAATTAAATTGTGCAAAAAACATGACAGGGTCATAGCCTAGAGCTATGAAGACCTTCATGGATATAATAGAGACATTATTCAGCACACAATAGAACTGACTAAAGGATCTAAGCTGATCAAACAGAAATAGAGGCCAGTAAATCCAAGGATTGAGCCTCTAATGGTAGATGAGTTGCAGAAACTTTTAGATTCTAAAATAATTTTTCTAATTAAACACTCAACCTGGGTATCAAATCTAGTACCAGTTAGGAAAAAGAATGGTGATATAAGACTTTGTGTAGATTTCAGAGATCTAAATAGAGCATCTTTAAAAGATCACTATCCCTTTCCCTCCATGGAACAAATTATGCAAACTGTGGCTAGATCAAAGAGATTTTCTTTGCTAGATGGTTTCTCTAGATACAATCAGATTTGGTTTGCTGATGAAGACCAATACAAGACTGCTTTTACTACCAAATGGGGAACATTTGTATATGCTAAGATGCCATTTGGCCTATCAAATGATGGAGCCACTTTTCAAAGACCTATGGATGTTGTATTTGGGGAACTTATAAATAAAATCATCCTAATTTATCTTGGCAATCTTACTATTTTTTCAAAAATAGTAAGATGTTGATCATTTTGATCATTTAGAAGCTGTTTTTAAAAAATGTCAAAATTTTGAAATATTCTTGAACCCTAAGAAATGTATCTTTGTTGTCCCTCAAGGCAAATTATTGGGGCATATAGTATCTAAAGAATGAGTTTCCATAGATCCTAAAAGAGTTGCAGCTATAATGAACCTACCTCTTCTAGTAAATAAAAAAGCAGTTCTGTCTTTTTTAGGGAAGATTAATTTTGTTAGTAGGTTCATATCTGATTTTGTAGGCTTAGTGAGACTAGTGACACTCTTGTTAAAGAAAGACCTAATTTTCAAGTGGAATACAGAAGGAAGGCAAGATTTTGAAGAGGTCAAGAAGGCTATCTCAATAGCCCTAGTACTTAGAAACCTAGATTTTTATAAGCCTTTTGTAATGTATGTCTATGGAGGAGAGTTAAGTATTGATGTTGTCTTAACACAAAAGGATGATAGACAGGAGGGAGAACACCCAATAACCTTTTTCTCAAGAACTCTCAGGGAGTATGAAACTAGATACAACTTTGTAGAGAAACAAGCATATGCTATGGTAAAAGCCCTCAAGAAATTTAGGCATATGGTGTAAGGAAGCAAAATTATGATACTTGTAGCTCACCCAAGTGTCAGAGAATACATCATGGAGGGAGAAATTACTAAAAAAGAGCTAACTAGATAACTAAGATCCTTTGGTATGATGTAGACGTTAAACCCACTATGTTAGTTAGAGGCAGGGGTTTGTGCCAATATATGACTCAAGATCTTGAAAAGATGATACCTGAAGAGACATTCAAAAGAAAAGGAAATTGTATTAAGGATAAAAGAGGTAGATCAGAAATCTTGGGTCACAAGCAAGATTCATTTTATGAAATATAAGATTTACCTAAGAGAACTCCCTCAAAATAAGAGAAGATACTATAGGATATAAGGAGTTCATTTTGTTTTAATTGAATAGGTTCTTTTTAGAAGAAATTATGATGGCAAATTGCTAAGATGTGTAGAAAAGGTCAAGGCTAAGAAAATACTACATGAAATGCATCATGGAGTATCAGGTGGACATTTTTCTACAAAGACCACAACTATAAAGATAAGTGAGGTAGGTTATTTTAGGCCTACTTTATTTGTATATTTTTATCAGTTGGTTAAAAAATGTCAATCCTATCAATATTATGTGGGGATGAGAAGGAATGCAGCAATTCCCCTTAGTCCTATAATTGTGGATGAACCTTTTGCTCAATGAGGTCTTGACTTCATTGGAATGATAAATATAGTGTCTAGTATGGGTCATAAATGGATATTAACTGCCATAGATTATTTCACCAGATGGACCAAGGTAGTGCCACTTAAAGAAACAACAAAAAATGTGATCCTAGATTTTCCAGGGAGTATCACTACTCGCTTTGGGGCTCCTCAAACCATAATTTCAGATAATGCTAAAGCATTTTTAGGGTCTAAAGTATCTAACTTCACATTAAAGCATGGAATATATCTAAAAACTTCCTCCAATTATTACTTTCAGGATAATGGTTTGGCAAAATCAATTAACAAGAACCTGATTAGACTCATCAAAAGAATAGGGGCTGATCATCATAAATAATGGCATAAAGTGCTTAATTTAGCACTATGGGCTGATAGAATCATGCCTAAATAGGTGATCAAAATGTCCCCATATGAATTGGTATATGGAAAATCTACTGTAATACCACTAAGTTTAGAGATTCCTACTCTCCAACTGATCAAACAGATTGAAATTGAGGAAAATGGCCCCATGCAGGTCAAACTTGCAAAACATTTGGAAGTTTAGGAAAAGAGGGATGTAGCCCATGATTCATTGGTAAAGCATTAGAAAATAATTAAAGACTATTTTGATAAAAGTACTTCAAATCCCCATTTCGAAATAGGCTCAATTGTTCTGAAATGGGATGCAAGAGCCACCAAGCTAGGTCAACACACTAAATTTGAAGCATTATGGACTGGCCCTTATAAAATTCATGCATGTAAACAAAAAAATTCATTTGAGCTAGAAACAATGGAAGGCATACCTGAAGAGATTCTTGTGAATGGAATCTATTTGAAACATTTTAGTTAGGTTGTGTCCTTGATGCATTATAGTTAGATAGTTTCCCTTCCTTAGTTGCTTTGTTTTCCCATTTTGCTTTCCCGCTTTATTTTAAATAAGTGTTCTTTGAACACATATCAGTAACTCAGAGTTTTTTCATAATTTTCAAAATTCTCAATACATTGAATATCTCCCAAATCTTTAAAAATCCCCAAGGTACCTTGCACTGCCACTTGCATAACATGTCTATCTCGCTATCCCATGAAGATTGAGTAAGATTTGCTAACAATTTTCCAAGTTTAATGCCATTTTGAGACTTGATGGGTCAATAAATACCTCCTAGCAAGAGTTAAAGCTTACAATTTCTTAAACATTCTTGCATCTATGAGAAAATATCCTGCTACTTGCATTTTTAGTTCCTTGTAAACTTGCTTAAGTGAAAGAGCTTTTTATTTTGCAAAAAGTTCATACCAGTTATCATAGAATAGATATAGAGATGGAGAGAGCACAGTCTTCACAATAAGGAGCTGGGATTTATGAATCCCTTGATAAGTTTCGTATGAGCAAGTCATATGCTTTAGCTCTCGTGTAACCATTAAAGACCTACCCACAGACCAGAGTCCCTGAAGTTGGTTAAGAAAGTGACCCAACAAAGATAAAAGATTATGCAGATGGAGTCATGGACCCAATTCTTCAAATAACTAGTAGCAAAACTCTCAAAGAAGGGGCACATCAAAGGTGTCTTTAGAGGGCCAAGGTGGGACAATATGAGACATTTGCAATGAGGATATGGACTTCACAACTGGAATAATTCATTGTCCCAAGTGTGCATCCATGCCCTAATTTGGTTGAACTATGCATCGACTTGTTCCATGCACCCTCAAACACCATACAACAAGGTCCATTCATGGTGTAAATCACACCATATGCTATCAAAGACATGTTAGCCCTATATCATGATAAGATAGCTATGTTTCCCACTATTTCTAAAATGCAAAAAATGTGGGAAAACATCAATACTCAGTTGAGGTTTTTAAGATCTGAATTGTAAATGGGCGATGATGATACTACTGTGTTAACACTACCCGCAGCAAGAGCCTAATTTTCAATAGCTAGCCAAGATGCACTATCTATGATGGCTTTCATTTTTGGAATGAAAGATGATATGGCAATCTATGTAGAATAAATGGCTATCCTCTTCAGGCTGAAAACCATCAACAAGACTCAAGAGTATCGGCTTGATTTTTGTGAACAGATTACATACTCAATGGTGGAACAACTTGCCCAATTCAAATCAAAAGGGGTTTTCAAGTACTCTTCTTATTTGTTTCACCTTATGATATATTAGAAATCTAATATATTTTCCCAACATATGCATCTCAATATGTATGACCCAAGTTTTGATCTACAAAGGACCACTCCTGTATCTGCATGGACACATATTTTGTCAAAAACTAATGATCCATATAAATTCTAGGAACTATTTGTTACCCCTAATTTTTGTCACCTAAGCCTAGAACTAGTTATAAATAGACTATTTCTAAGTGTTTCAAACCTTCTGGCCAATTGTTCAATTCCTTGTGATTTCATTTTGGATCCCACCATACAATTATTAGAGTCCATGGTTTTTGTGGGGAACCAATGATGCTACCTAAGATTTTGAATCTTAGGTTAGAATTCTTAGAGGTCACCAGGTAGGTTTCTATAGTTGATAATGAATATGGCTCTGGGAAGAGGAAGAGGAAAATGTATGACCTCCCATGGATGGCAAAAAACATGACACTAGAGGCCAGAGATGCCGAAATTGTTTTGCTTAGAAAGTTAGCCTTCTTGGGTTTCCTGCTAATCAAAGATAAATGGGTATATGACCCAAATGGTTTCATAGCTTCATGGATTAGGGATAATAGGGTTGCTACTATAATTTCACATGAGGGCCACCCCTTTTGGGAAAATAGAAAAAATCCTAGGGAAGACACTCCTGGATTTTATGTTGAATTAATAGATTTGCCCCTTCCACAAAATAGACCATGAGAAAATTTCTATGATAAGCAGAGGGATTTTGATCCTAAAATCAAAATGACTTCTAGCTTAAGAAGGACACTAAATAATAAAGACTGAGATGCTAAGAAAATAGAAGCCTATTAGAAATATAGGCAATAAATTTGTCAGACAACTCATTCTTTTGGGAATGTGGACTCAGATGAGAGATGGGAGGAACTATGGGATGATTTCCATTTGTACCTTGTATCTAGCCCTGACACAAGTAATTTTTCAACATAGGGTGTAGGGCCAAAATCTAGAGCAGGCTCCAACTAAGAATAACAGGCCCCAGGGCAAACCACAGCTGCAGTTGCTGTAACAGTTTGGCCCCAATCTCTTAGTGTCATGGAAAAACAAAAGAGTGTGGTGCCTTCACCACCAAAAGCTTCCCCATCAACATTAGTTATTGAAGTTCCCAATTCCCCACAAGCACTACTAACAGTAGTGGTAGATGTTGGAGAAAAAGAAGCACATCCAAAAGAAGAAACACCAAGGAAATAGAAAAGGTTGATTTTTCAACTTGAGTCTGAGGAGAGGGTAAAACCCTCACAATGCCAATTATAGAGTATTTTAGTTGCTCCTCAGGTAAGTATTATTCCTCCTCCTCCTTATCAATCTTTTTATTCTCTTATAGGCATGATGATTTCATCTAGCTAGATGTCATTCCCTGCCACTTTTGTTATGCCCATTTCTCACTTCACCCCATCTATCCCTACCTAATCTTTAACATTGCCTCACTTTTCTCCCTTTGTTCCCAATAAGCTACCTCCTCAAATTGCCCATAGCCAACAATTGGTTATTCCATATGGTTTACCATAAGGACATCCTTTTGTAGGTGGGCACATTGCCTCTCGTTCTACCTTCCAAACTCAAGTAGATGCTGCTAGGAAGGTGAGGGAAGCCTGAAGAGAGAAAAAGAGGTTCAAGGAAAATAAGGCCTTGGCTAGACCACATATGCGATCACAATTTGACCCAATTTAGTAGAAACTGATGGTGACTCATTTATCATCAAATGTGATCAATCCAAGTGAGTAGATGTACCTAGAAGACTACACAATGAATGTAGTGGCCATAGACATGTCCCTATTTAGGCCACATGACAAAATTGATCTGCTAACCGAATCCACTTCTATAGTTGTTGAAGACTACTTGAAAACATCAAGGAAGCTATAGAAGATGGAGGCTAATCTAGCTAAAGAGAAGGCAAACTGTAGCAATTTGACCATGGAAACTGATATAAAAGATAATGAAATAGAGAGTCTAAATAAATAGTTGCAAGATATTATTTCCCTTTAGACTCACCAGGTAATCCAGGCCCAAAATGATTCCTTAAAAGTAGGGATAATGCAGGTAAAATATGTAGTGATGACCCTAAGGTGATAAAAAGTAGCATTACAAGGAAAATGCAAGGAAATCCTATTATAGGTTACTCAATTGCAGCAAAAGCTACTAAATGAATAGAATAATATCATAGCTATACAAGCCCATTTTCAAGCTGAGCAACAAAGAGTAGAATAATTGACATTAGAGTTGGCCAATAGGCTAAAGAATGTAGGAGTGTTAAATTTGGTGAAGGAGCTTTATGAATTAATGTGGAAAAGAATCTCTTCAGAGATTATTCAGCTCAAGCCTTCTCTCACCTTCTTGCTAAATGCACATAAATTTTGCAAAAAGGTGGAGAATTCAATTGAAAACACTCTGGCTACAGTTTTTGGGAGAGTATTAGACTCTGAAACACTACTACAAAAGATTTATGATGCAACAAATGGAATGTTGTCAGTAGCAAGAATTGATAATAGAATGGTCACTACTAAGTGAGTGAATGAGGTTCTCAGTTACAACTCCACAGCCATCAATTATAGAGAGCTTCTCAATGTAATGAAAGAATGAATCAGTGAAATGAAGCAACACATTGGAGACCTAGTGCAATTAGGTCTTCCTTCTCTGTTTCCTAATGATAATACTATGCTGATGGTTGATGAAATTGACCATTTGTTGTTGGCCAAGCAGAATGATCAGGATTTTTTTAGGATTTAAGGGATGATTCATTAGTAGCTAAAGTAGAATCTATTTTGATTCTTGTTTCCCAGCTCAAATTGAAATTGAAGGCTATGATTTAGATTTTGCAAAAATTTTCACACAAGGATATTATCAACCTTGATTTAGCCTTCAATGAATTGTAGAATAAACAAGGGTTACCTAACAATGGGTGGTCTACCTATCAAATAGTAATGTTAAATCTATGATTTTTTTGTTGTCATTTTGATCAAGCTGGAGTTGTAGTTTCTTTTTGAGCAGGTTCAAAAGTCCTTGGGGTCACCAGTAACTATAGAGTAAAAAATACTCTATGTTTCATTTTGATTCATAGTCATGTGATCAAAATTTTATCCCTATACACTTTGGTTTGAGAATATGGAGTTTTTTGACTCAGAGCATGGGCTTGAATTTATTTTTGCATCAATTTTGTCTAAGTGTCAAATTTGAGCAGAAGCTGCCAAGTGTCATCAACTGAGGCACCCTTCATAATTTTTAGAAGTTAGTCAGGACGTGCCACACATCTCATATTAACTCAGTAGAACATGACAAGTGTCATCATCTATGTTTCATGTCAGCGTTCACATTTCAAATCTCTTTGGAATGGAAAGTTTCAACAAGCTAAGTATTAGCATCAAGTGAAAGGCGCCAGGTGGCAACAATGGAAGGTTTCAATGTGATGTTCCTAAAGCAACAAAAGATGCCACGTATCCCCATATGAAGAAAGTGAAAGCCACCATGTGTTAACCTTTGAATTATCTTCATTTTGTTTCATTGACAAGTAAAGACTATGGTGGGTCCCAGGTTTTTGTTTTGAATCAAGCAAAAGCTGCCAAGTGTCACTGTCCATGTTAGTATGAAATGAGGCCTGATTGTTTCTATAATATAGACAAGGCAATGTAGAAATGGACATGTGTCACCTTCCATAGGTTTCTTAAAAGGTAGCTAAAGGTAGCGGAGATCACCACGTGTCCTTTGTCAAGAATAAGCAGAAAGCACCAGATGTCCTTGTCCTCTTTTTGAAGTTGCTCAGGTGAGAACTACTTTGGGTCCCATTTTCTATAGAAGTTGTTTAAGTTTTGGGAGAAGTAGATGGTGATAGATGTCAAAGACTGAACACTTCTAAACAAAGATATAATAAGAGTATGGGTAATGTGGAAAGCACCGTGTGTCTTTGATAAGGCTACAAAACATGCCAAGTGTCATTCTCTGGTGCCTCCTAAGTAATAAGAAGGTTTTCAAGAAATTGGCCAAGTGTCCTCTTCCATTTGATAGAAGGGAGCATCTTGTGTATCTATTTCAGCTAATGAATTGTAGGAAGATGGAATGTTTCAAAATCTAAGAAATATCCTCTATTAGACACTTCCAATTTAGTTAGAGTACAATTGGGCTGTTGGATTGGGAACACACAGATAATTTGGAGTGAATCCAATGCTATAAAGAGGGGTGCAGAGATCACCAAAAATCATCATAAAATAATTTGAGAGAATTTTCTATGAGAGACTATTGTCAAAAGTTTTTAGACTTTTAGAGCTGTGATCAGGAATATCATTTGCCTTTGTTCTATTTTCTTGAATTGGAAAGTATATGTAACTGTGCATGTTTTTGTGCCTTTTATGTAACTTGAGATTTAATAAGAATACTAAGTTTTGTGTCTTTGTTGATATTTATTTGTACCATTGCAAAAGTAGTCTAAGTTGTGATCCTCTATTTCTATTATTTCTATCTTTTACATTGATCATGCCTTGTTTTCTCTTTAATGTAATCAAATCTCACATATAGTTTCACTGTGCTTAGAATTAAGGGTCAAATTACATTCAGGTGAATTTCCATATTTAGATTTTATTTCTTTTCATTTGTGTTTCTATTTAGATTCCTATCCCTTTCCTCCCAACACTTGAGATAAAGAAGAGACCAGCTTCTTAAAAATCTGGAGGTCGTTTCAAGTTGTAAGTCCCACATTCTTGAAACTTCCCATTGTTGGTGTTAGAACAAAGCACAATTGTAACCATCAATAGTAACTAAGGTATAAGCACTCAAAGGTAAATTTAGATCCTCTAAATCTAAGCACACAATGTTGATGGGTGAAGTTAACAAGATATTTAAATCTTATATTCTCAATTGTGATATCATTAATAAATAATTTGAAACTTATTATGCATTAATTTAAAAAATTAAGGCTAATAAGGAGGATACTAGGGTAGCATCTAGTATTAATCCAACATTAATATTGATAATATACCCTCGAGTGTCATTCAATCTAGTAGTGTTTGATCCTTCTCAAGCTACTAGTGCTTCATTAACAATGATTTTTGCCATATCAATACAAGTGTCAATGCATACCTCAATTTCCACATTTGCATAGAGTTATTAGTTCCTAAAATATTTAGTAATTCATATTTCAATAGGACCCATTTACACTCCTTAAGAAACTACAATAGCTGTAAAAACTACTTTATTTCTAACATCTAGTATGCAACATTTTCCTCTTCTAGTGATGCCACATTAGTACCACCTTATGAATGATTAAGAAGAATCATAGTTGTTGTATGAATTCCCTACATGCAAGGAAAAATTATATGTGCTACCAAAGATGGTAAAGACAAGGATAATGAGAAAAGACAAAAGGAAATAAAATAGAAAAATAATATGCCTTGTCTCTAACCCAATCAAACCTAAAACAAGTAACTTTGGTTACTAACTACTTGAAGGTTGACTGAGGTAGTTTTTAAGTATTTTTATTTTTTCCTAGTTTGGTGTTTTTGGTTAAGAGTAAATAAACTACCTTTTGTATTTAAAGATAGAACCTAGATTAGATTAGGAGTTAGATAATTTTGAGGAAATAATAGAAGTTTTTGAACTATAGCCTTTGTATTCAAAATTGAGTAATGAAAAAGTTGAATTTGTAAGAAGTTTGTGAATTCTCTCAGAGAGGGATTAGAGCTCAGTTCTAAATGAGGAATGGACCCCTCAGAATGAGATGTTTTTAATATCCCAACCCTCTTTAATTATTAGTGTGTTGTGTAAGTTTATTTTACTATTAAGTTTTATTATATAATTTTGATGCATATATGATACATAAGTGTGGAATAATTTTATAATTTTATCATAGTAGTTTCATAATATATATATATATATATATATTATTTTTTTTTTCAATTTTTTATATTGATTTCAAACTTGTAGTCATAAATATATTTTGGCATATATGTATTATATTTATATGCTTATCTTTCATGCATGCACATTATGTATGAATTTTGACATACAGTCTATTATTAGACAATGTAAATTTAGAATTTGATTGCAAAATGAGGAAACCTCTCTCCAAGATTATATATATTTATATCCTCTCAATTATAAATGAAGGAGAACTTTTTGCTATCAAGATAAATAATAAATTCTATATATTTTTCTACAAGTTTGTGTGGGTGTGCAATATTTTGTTCTTCTCCAAATATTTGATTCACTGAAGAAAATCTATTATTATGATATTTTAGTCTTTTTTTGTGTATACGTTTTATTTTATGTAGATATTCATATTGTGTAGTAGATATTTTGAATTTTTATGTTTATTTATCATAATATACCGTTGTAGATGTGCAATTACAATCTTACAAACATAACAACATTTGATTAAGAATAATAAATTTTACTATGTCTAATTATATTGAACTCCTAATTATGTTTGTATGTGTTGTATGTTGATAGTAACTTGTAAAAAGAATTAGTTTTTTGACCACTTGTCCAACCCATATTTCAAGATCTAATTTTGAAGGGTTTCATCTAAATTTGATTCACAAATCTTCCTTTTTTCTCTATCTTTCCTTCTTTTTTTGAGTTTATTTTGATCCTACCCACTTTAGGTTAAATTCACCCATCCACCCATCTCAATCATTACTAGATTCAAATTGTATCCCAATCATCTAAGGTAAAAAACTACTCTACTCACTTTTATTCCACCACAAGCTTGTTTACAAAATCTATTACCCTGAAACTTGTGCCTTGGAGTGAATATTTTCATCGATTATAAAGTGTTATAAGATACCTCACATGATTTCTTAGTGTGAATTCAACCCACATCAATAGAAATTAAATTGGCACTGGAATGAGGTTTACCTTTTAATTTCTTTAAAAAGATCACTTGACTTACACTGGATACATACAAAAGACTAATAAGGTCCACCTCAGATACTAGCCTACTATTACCACCTTTGTAAATCCATAGAAAAGTTAAGTTAGATTGAGGTCTCTTAAGGGTTCCCCAGATTCATTCTTATTCTCAAATAAAGAAAGGCCATCTCCCCCTATATACAATGGCCCTAGTTTGGTTAGCTAGTTTTATAATTTTTATTCCTAGAGACGTGTATAATTTTCTTAGAAACACTAAAAGTATCTTCCTACCTTTTCTACCTCAAGAAGCAAGATTTCCAAAGAACACATAAAGGCTTTCAAGACTATTTTAGGGATATTAAATGTAACCCATGAAGATGTGTCATGTATACTCTTCCATTTTACCTTATAATATGTTACTTATGATTGGTTCTTTAATATTATAGAAGATATGATTACCTCTTGGAACTATTGTCTTGAAACCTTTTTAGCATAATTTAGAAAAGTCACTATCCTGAGTGTCATATACCAACACTTTTAAAGCATGAGATGAGAGCCTAATGAGCCACTTAGATCCTTTAATGTTATATTCCAAAATATGTATATCTAAGTTGATAATGACTATAAACCTAATAATATGTTATCCCTTAAAATTTACAAGAATGTCTTCGACTCTGATAATTTTCATTCTCTGTAGATCCCTTGGTATTAATTCACTACTAATGTCCTATGTTGAAGATATTAATATTTATAGGTAGTTTAATTCTTAGTTAAAATATTTGACTCCACCTAATATTGGTCCTAATTTTATAGCCTTTAATCTTATTCCAAATTCTAATAAATATGTAGTGGCTCAACATTAGAGCTAAGTGTATACATAATTTCCTCTATCCCATGATCCACCCAACCAACACCTTACCTATATAAATAATATGATGTTTATATCTAATCATCAAAATTAGAACCATTATTTGATACTTTTTAATATTGTTACCACTCAAGATGTTGCTTCTGATTTTATAAAATTAGAATTGGATTTTATCCAACAAATGGTACAAAAGCTAACTAATGAGTTTATAAGCATGAAAAATAAGAATGGAAACATCATGGGTATAATACCAATTTAAAAAATTAATATACAAGATAAAATAGACCTTTCAATAGATCTATAAATAATAAAGAACATCAACCGTCTAACAAGATTCTTGAAATAAGCATGTAGGAAGCATCACTACATAATTGGTGTCAAATCCATAATAGAACACAACATGGTGAGTTACACTACATATAGTTTTGAATTGATTTTGAGAAATTTTAAAAAGAAATGGATACGTGTGAATGTTTTATAGATCATATAGATCCACCTCCTTTCACTACTCTAGGTCTTTCCAGCACAACAGTGGTATTTGAAACATATAACTTCCCATTTTCAATGAATATGAAAATAAACCTAAAGACAATACAAATTAAATCCATGCCTTTCATTAGTACCAAAGGAAAAATTATAACTTGAGGAATAGATAGCCTACTACCACTTTTATTCCTCTAAATAATAGTGCTACTACTCCTTTATATCCTAAGGTAGACAATAATTTTCCACCTCCAAAAAGAAATGATAAGCTATAAAGTGTATAGACATAAATAAAAACTAGGTATAATATAGTTGAATATATGAATAATATTAAGTCAAATATTAGTCTTCATGAGCTCGCTCAAATTACTGAACAAAGATAATTATTTATCAAAACCTTAGACCATCCATTGATAATATAAATTTTTCTCACACTAACATGGTTATCTACAAGGCTAAACTTAAGGTACCACCTTTTATGCTAAGTGCCAAAATGTTTGGTAAGAATGTACATAGTTATTTAGTTGACTTAATTGTCTTAAATAATGTAAATCCCATAATTATATTAATAAATTAGGTTTAATCCTAGATAAATCTAAAAGAGTGGTCATATAACTAGATAAATCATTGGTTACATGCGTCAAAGAGTTAAAAAATACACACATTCAGCTTGTCTCTGATCCACATGTACAATAATACATAGGTATTCTATTCATTGACATCCCTAAAACTTATGGCTTGCTGTTAATCTTGATTGGTCAAAGATGTTGAATGGATACATGGAAATGGATTTATTACATATATGGTTGGCTTGAAAAAGGGTAGCCAACATATCTGAGTGGATTGAGAATTGAAGATGAAGTACCTAATTATTGAGTATAATTCCAATAATGGGAAGGTTGGATTTATAACTTCACATGTAGGTGTTTACAAATTTATTATAAAACATCAACCTCATGAGTAATAATTTTTAGGAACTTCATAGTTATGGACCCTACACTTTGATGGTGCAAGTCTGAATCAAGGTTATAGCATTAACATACCTTAGGTCAACTTGGATAGAAAAAAATATCTAGTTGCATATAGGCTATAATTACCATGCACCAATAATCAAGCTAGGTATGAATATTTTATTTCAAGCTTACAATTTTCAATAAAACATGATGTCAAGCAACTACAAATATTTGATGATTCATAACTAGTTTTCAAACAAATTACAAGGAAATATTAGTGTAATATAGCTTAATTGAAAAGTATAAAAATGATCCTAGAATCTAATTGATTCATTTGAATCATTCAATATTAAGGTCATTCCAAGAGAATAAAATTAGATAATAGATTCATTAATAGCTTTAGCTACCAACTTGGCACCACTTCAAGAATCTAAAATATAGAAGTTTTCATGGAGCTAGTTCCTTACCCATCAGTCCCAAATAATGTGGATAAATTTTATTTATTTGATGATGATCAATATATCATATAGTTCATGAAAAATTTTAGATCCTTTCAATATCAAATATTATATGAAAGGGATTTTGAACACATGAACATAGAAGACTTGGGATATAATGGCATCTTACAAATCAAATAGAATAGAATACCTATGATAATGGTATTATTAGAAATACATTTTGACATATATCCACAATCTAAAAATTAGAAACAAAAAAAGATAAATCAATTCGATTTTGTCAAAGAGAAACTAGACACTAATGAGCATCCTCAATATGCAAATATTGGCCTGAGTTACTTTGAACTTGAGAAATAGATATTTAAATAATATTATCATAGTATAAATATGAGATTTTTTGGACCTAAAAATAGCTTAAAATCTTTGACCCAAGGGTAATAATGCATATTATTCCTCTGAATCAAGGGAGTAAGTACTTCAAGTAATACTAAAGGCTAGTGAATCCAATTATATATCCCCTAATTTAGATAGAAGTTCAAAATCTATTGGACACTAAGATTATATTCCCAATCTGACATTCCACTTGGGTGGCCAACCTAATACCATTCTAAAAGAAGAATGGTGAAATTAAGAACCTAAATAGAGCATCAAATAAGGATAACTATCATTTGCCTTCTCTAAATTAAATAATCCAAATTTTCAATGGGTCAAAAATGATGTCCTTTTTGAATGGTTTATTAGGATAAAATAAAGTGCTATTAAAATTAGAGGATCAAATGAAGGCTAATTTCACCAACAAGTGGGGAAATTACACATATGAAAGGATGCCTTTTAGCTTGATTAATGTAGGGTAATCTTTATAGCATGCCATTTATTTTTCCTCTCAAGGACTCATCATAAAATGTATCATCATCTATATGGATCACCTTACAATGTTTTCAAGTAATAGACCTAATCATGTGGCTCACTTAAATAAAATATTTAATAGTTGTAGAATATATTAGGTGTCATTGAATCTTAAAAAGAGAATATTTAGGGTCATAGACGAAAAACTTATAGGCCATTTTATAACCAAATATGGGGTTTCCATTGATCCATAACGAAAATAGTCTATTTTAAATATAACTTCCCTGAACAATAGAAAATAACTAAAGTCAATCTTTAATAAGATAAATTTTGTGTGAAAATTTAATTTTTGATTCGTAGAGATTGTCAAGACATTGAATGCCATGATGAAGAAAGATGCTAAGATAAAGTGGATGGATGAGGCCAAGAAAGAATTTCAAGATATCAATATGTCCACTGCCTAAGCTATAGTTCTGATCAAGCCTTATTCTATAAAGGATTTCCTTATAAATTCATTTTCTTCATAACACACTATCATATTATCACTCACACAAAAGTTAGATGATAATGAACATGCAATTAATTTCATGAACACTAATTTTAAGGATGCAGAATTAAAATAATCCATGATAAATAAACATAAATATGCCTTAATCAAATAAATGAAGAAATTAAGGCAATAATTCCTTTGAAACAAAACCTAAGCTATTGTTTTAGACCTAGTTTTCAAGTTCACACTTAGCTAAAATTCATTAGGTAAAATAAAAGGTAAATATATGCCCAAATTATAAGAGTTTGATATTAAAATTAGGCCTTAAAAAATGATATGAGGCCAAGGAATCATCCAACTCATGATTGAAATAGATACACATATGTTTATCAATCAGATTAACAAAACATGTGTAGTTAGAGGTGACTAGTATGCCCATATTATCCATTACCTAATCATAGGTATGTGTCCCTTTGAGATAAATAGAGAATAAAAGTGAGCCCTTAGGCTCAAATCATCCCACTACATGATAAAAAAGGGTGTTTAGTACCAATAGTTATGAAGGCATATATTTTTGATGTATCTCAAGAAAATAAATTACAGACATATAAGATAACTTACATTAAAAGATAGGTAGTAGACATCCTTCTAGAAGTGCTAAAAATCATAACATATTGAGGAAGGGATACTATTGGAATACTATTTTGAAATATGACCATAATCATGTCAAAACATGCCATGAATGTCAAGTATTTAGGAATAAGGAAGTACACACTATTATTTCATTGCATCATGTGATTAAGGAATGACCTTTGTCATAATATGGTATAGAATTCAAGGGAGTAATAAATTTAAATTATTCATTAGAACAAGTACATTCTAATAACTACTTATTATTGTACCAGGTATATATAAGTTGTGTCTACAAATGAATCTAAAATGTAAGGTGTGATTAAATTTGTAGAAGAGAACATATTGACCAAGTTTGACACCCTAGTTTATTTAGTCTATGATAACCATCCAAATTTTTAGTCTACAAAATTTAATGAGTGGGCTTAAAATAATTAATATACCATCAATTTTTATTCAAATTATTTTCTACAATAAAATGAAGTAGATGAATATAATAATGAGAACTTGATGGAATATATATATGAATACAATATTTCCATGAGGGGAAAAAACATTCTTTCACATAGTCAAATAAACAATTACTACCTATAGGCAAGATTTCCAGAAAAGAAGATGAAGGTGTCAAAAACCCTACATGGTGCTAAGTGAGAAGATGGAATGGAATTATATACAATTGTTTTATAGTAATTATTCAATATCACTATCACATTCTATCCTATTTCAAAATTAAATAACCTTGATAGATTAGTAGGATTACTTAGGCCTAAACAAGGTAGTCACAATCAAGATCAAAAGAAGAGGAATCAAAGCGTGGAACCCTATAGGGGGATGAAGTGAAGAATTTTCATAGGTATCCTAAATTATTTTATATATGTTATTAGTGTTTTCCATTCAAAAATTTTATTCTTTTGGAGTTACAAGAACCTCAACAGGTAATTAGACCTTGTAAGCCTAAACTATAGTGTATAGGCCTATTTATAGAATTTGGGGATGAATTACATACTCAAGAGTTTTTGAGGTATAAGAATATTTTATGAGGAATTTAAAATACATATAAATGTTTATAATATGATATTAGTCTCATATAATAATAAAAGGTAGCCAAACCTAGCCTTCAGGACTATATAGTCTTAACCACTCACAAACCCTAGGTTTGACTATATATGAGGCTTTAGAGATAGGGTTGAAGGAAGATCAATATAAGATTTTTTTTATACCTTGAATTAATTTTATAAAAGTTTAAATTCCTAATAGTTATATGAATAATAAATGAAACCACTTAAATCCCTAACCTAGTTGGTCAAATACTCAAACTGGGCATGACAGTAGTGGTTGGTAATGAGATTTAGTGGTAGGCCTAAGGGAGAAAGAGGAATATATGGTATTTTAGGTTGGTGAAGGAAATTGAAGAGAGTGGAAACAAAAATGGAAATGTTTTATGGTGATAGTGGAGACATGAGTTCACTTACAAAAAATCATGGGACTCAATATAGGCCTATTAGGCCTAAAGCCATTCTTGACTAACTCAAGACCTTACCTCCATTTTGGTGACAAAATCAGACCTCTAAATAAAATTTAAGATCATTATAGTGTCTGAGGTGATTTTATAGGTCTTGTGGAGAGTGTTTTAGGTAAATTAAATCAATAAAATGTCAAATTTGGTCTTAAGACCACTCTCAAGCTCCATAGTCCTAAGCAATCACTCAAGATACTAATCCAAACACTCATATATTTCATAGAAAAGTGAATAAAATACATTTATATTAGTAGGATATTTAAATCCCCATGACCTAAAAATATAAGGAGTAAAGAGTTAGATTAAATATCCTATCTCTATGAATCCTCACTAAGACTACAACTAGACTCAGAAAGCTTGCAAAACAATGAAGGTATATCGCTTACACTCAGTAATCATCATACAAGATGCATGGGAATAATATTAGTTTAAAGGTTTTATGGGGTTATGTGGGATCAAAATACATGTCCATAGTTTGGGATTAGAGTTTTGTACTTTATGAACCATCATTAAGATGGTAGACCTCCAAAACCCTACTCAAACCCTAACATAGCTCTGATGGGAGAAATCATGAGATATTTCCATCCAATGAATTTAAATGGCCTTAAGAACACCTATATCACCTATTAAACTTAGAGGTAATCTCATCCATGTAATTAGATTATATGGCCTACTATATAGACTTGTCAAAAATGGTACTTTTTAGAGGTTTTGAATATAAAATAAGGTGTAGAGTTGTTTGGAGAGTTATAAATCATAGAATAGAGTATTTTGAGACTTTTTTAACATTTTAAAATCACCCATAATTCAAAATTATACCTAATAATGTTCATATAGGTATGTACCAAATGTTTAGTCTATAAATGCTAAGAAGAAGTGGCCTAATCACCTAGATAAGCTAAAGTTGCAATGCTGCACTATTATAAAGGCCTATGTCATGGTATATAAAATTTATTAGACTAGAAACAAACATATTCACATGTTATTAAATTATTATGTAGGTTTTTATGTCCACCAAGCACCTAACACTAAGCCACTAGGCCTAATTACCTAAGTATGGCCTACTTGGTCAATAAGAAGAGATGGAAGTTGGAATAAAAGGATATTAAAGGAGTAAATGTAGGGTTATTACACCATGTAATTAATGTAAAAGGGTTATTAAACACACTTCATGTCCATAATGGGAGACATGGTAGTCTTCCAAGTCATATTTTTATGCTCACAAGGAAGTGGACTACTTAATAACCCATGAAGGCTAAATTGGACCACATTTACACCTTGTAAATACTAAGTAAGGGATAAATGACCATATTTTGCATATCCATGACTTTAATGGGGTTAAACAAATCTACACCAACCTTCATCACTCCACTTCAATTCCTAAAGTTCCCCATTAAAGACCACCAATGTATGAAGGGAGTATGAGGACTATTATGACTAATTGTAACTGATGATGGAGTCAATGATGTTCATTCATGACCTATTATTCATCTTTACATCCCAAATTATATCCTCCCACTTTATCATTATTCTGTATATTGATGCTCTTATGCCATTGTAACCATCCCTCACGTGGGTATGAAGAAACTCTACCTAGATTTATATCTTATAGACCTCTTAGACTAATGTAATGATCAATTAAACTTATTATTTACTAATTTAGTGTGTCTATATTAGTTTTATTAATATAAATGGTATTTCCTCTCCCTTTTTAGGTCATTATCTCACCTAGATGATAGTAGGTTATTTTATGCAGGTCATATGATGTGTTAAAGGTTGGTGATTGTACTTGAAGTGTAACTTGGTTAGAAGTGTCTCTAGACATGCCTCTCATCCATCACCTCCAAGTTGTATCTATCCACCATGACCTTCATGTGAATAATTATTTCATATAATCCTTTGAGAGACTGTTTTAGTTTAGGTTTGGTTCATTAGTGTTGTTAGAGATCAAGTAGAGTGTAAAACTATATTGGTACATCACCATCTTTAGATTAGGTTTCCTTTTATGAATCCCTGTGATCCTTTTTCACCCCAAAAATCATGAGGTCTTAGTGATTTTAACTAAATGGATGCACCAAATAATCTATCCCCATAATTAATAAGTTTGACCTAGCCATAGGTCACACATAGCCTTGGGTTAATCCCATGTTATACAAAACTTAGAAGTAGGCCTGAATAACCTCCTCCTAAGGGTATGGATTGAAGTCTTAACACTCAAGACACAACTAATATTCATGAAAATTCTATGTCTTTCAAATCCATGAATCCCCAAGAGTATGCCATGTGGAAAACTCCCATTAACTTAGAACCTGTAAGATCAAGGCAGGTATAATATATTCAAATTTATTGAGTATCTAAGTAACTGATATCATGATAAGTGCCATAATTTCATTTAATTAGAGATATTCAAGGGACATATAAAGTCAATATATGAATAGACTCAGAGCCCCAAGATCATGCCATGTGTGACATCTTGTTCTCTTAAATTTTACAGAAGGAAAATACAAATTTGACATTAAAAATCTTCATAGATTCCCCAAATCATGCCAAGTGATAAAATATCATTGACATGGGGCTAGAAGGATATATAAATTAGGGTTTTAAATCATAAGTCCCCTTAGGTAAACATGATCATGCCAAGTGGAAAATTCTCATGAGAACATAGCGTAAGTACAAATGTAAAATTTGATATCTAGATAGAAGCCAATGAAGAGGACACATGGAAAATAAACTCACAAAAACTTATTTGTAATTTTAAATCAAAATGAGAAATAAAGAAAAAAATATTATTTATATTCATGTCAAATAAATGTGTATTCATGATTCAAATTTTTATAATATATGAAAAATTTGAACAAACATCAAATAACTTTTCCATTAATCTATAAATTGCATATTGTGAATTTGAGATCTCAAGTAAATAAAATCCCTAGTTTTCCTTAGTGGATTTTCAAGAATTTTTAGTCAATCTATCATAGATCCTACATGGTTCCATAGTACAAAAAATGTCTCCTCCAAAATTGGCTCATAACTAAAACCCCTTTTCATACTCCATTATCAATAGCACTAATTATATGGACATTTTTTTTATAAGAGTACATTTAATTTCATGTTTCCTCACTATTCATCTATCTAGGATGCAATGGATGTCATAGGGCCATATTCATCATAGGATCATTCACCTCACAATGAATGATAATATATCATTTAGTTATTTCCAATTAATAACTTGGGACTACATAATGCAGTGGCAAATTTTGAGGTAATGTATTGTATAAACTTACTTTATGATTTATTTTTAATGGCACTTACACTGGAGATTTTTGATATATTAGAACTTGTAGAAGTGTAGTTGATTATATTTATAGAGAGGTATTTGAAAGGTATCCTAGGATTCTAATGACCGAGGTCACTTATAACTAAGTTTCAACCAATGTTTGGATGGAACAAAATATAGTAGAGTGAAAACTAAATTAAGGGTTAAAAAAATCCTAGAAATTAAGCACTAAAGGGAGTATTTTCTCAAATTCCATAACCAAGTTTAGATCAAGAATTTTTATAGCAATGGAACTTATGAATATATTATATGGTTTCCCAAATACCACTTACATATAGGTAGAGTGTGTGACCTTGATGTATATTCTCTATTAGATAGAACATAGAGAGTGAGAAAGATCCAGATTGTATTCATAATATACATTCCATATCTAAAATATATAATAAATCCTATTTGATAGGCAGATAAATGAACCACTTGAGAAACATGTTAAAAGCTTAGGAAAAAAAATTAACATCTATTAGCATGGAAATATCTAATATCATTAAACAAACAAACCCTTTAACCCAAGTGGTTAAGGTAACTAACCATAAACTTATTACCTTTGTCAATAACCCAAGGTAGATACATAATTATTCTAACACCCTCCATTAATGACAAAACCAAAAACAAGACCAAGTTTATTTATGAATTTTATGAACTTGTTTGCACTAGGTGGTTTAGTCATTATATTATCTAGTTGCTCTATAGTGGGGCAGTAGAAGAGATTGATGTCCTCATTTGTAACTAGCTATCAGATGTAATGATGGTGAGCCTCAATGTGTTTGGTCCTGGCATGGACTATAGGATTCTTCACTATCTTTAGAACACTCTAGTTGCCACACTATGCTCCTTACCAAGAACCTAAAAACTCTATGGCTGAACCATGTAGACTTCCTCCTCCAAATCTCCATTCAAAAAAGCACTCTTGACATCCATTTCTATCCAAACTAAGCAGTAATAGAAATAATCAAATGAAAATTTACCATCTTTGTAGTAGGAGAAAAAGAATCCTCATAATCAACCCCATATTCTTGTGCATAACCCTTTACAATATGTATAGCTTTGTGTTTTTCTAAGGAACCATCTGCTTTTCATTTTACCTTATAAATCCATTTACAACCAATGTATTTCTTTCCTAATGGTAGCTCCATGATCTCCAAAGTCTTATTTTTTATCAAGGAATTATATTCCAATTGCATGGATGATTCCCACTCATGTTTCCCTTTGGCCTCTAAAAAATAATTAGGCTCAAATACATGTGAAATAATAGTTCTTAGAGAAAAATTTTCATGCTCACCTCTATTACCAAACTTCTTTCTTGATCTCAATCTTCTTTCTTCCACACCTTGTGGCAAGTCTCCCCTTTTTAGTGCTTCCATTATGGTAGAATATGAATTTGGATTCTTTGGTTTTTATATTGCAACCTCATAATGACCTACATCAATTCCCTCCCTAGAATGTGATTTCACTAATGAACTATAATCCTAATCAAATTTCACACCATAACTTATAATAGAATCATTAAAATAAAATAATGACTCAATATCTAAAATTGTACTGGTTGATATGAAGTATGGCATCTATTCATTTACTATGACATCTCTATTTACCAAAAATTTATTAATAGAAACATCAAGTAATCTGTAGGCATTTGACTAATTATTCTACCCAAAAAACATGTATTCTTTTATTTTTGCATCCAAGTTACTTCTATTTTGACTAGGAATAAATATAAAATCTACACAACCAAAAATTTAGAAATCACTTACATCTGGAGTTAAACTTGACAAATCCTCCTCTAGATTCATATTCTCCAATGATTTCATAAGACTTATATTAAAGATTTACACCACTATATTCACTACTTCTACATAATATTTATATAGGACATTTCTACTTTTGGACCATACAATGAGCCATGTCCATCACTATCCTATTTTGCCTTTCTACAACTCCATTTTGTTGTAGAGTGTAAGGGGTAGTATACTATCTATGTATTCCTTCAGTGGCATAAAACTAATTGAAATATTTTGAGATGAACTCAACCCTATTATCCATTCTAATATATTTCACTGACCTTCCACCTATTTTTCAACCATAGCTTTCCAAGTAAAGAAGTTAGAAAAACAATCATATTTGTTCATTAAAAAGTATACCCACTCTTTCCTAGAGAAATCATCGACCAATAACAAAAAAAGTGGATCTAAAAGGGGTAGGTATTTACATTGGACCATGAAAATCTACATGTACCAAATCAAATATTCCCTTATCTCTTAAATCTTTACCAACATCAAATGAATGTCTAACTTGCTTCCCCAACTGACATCAAGTACATACATGATGACTATCTTGAATAGAATAAATCCCCTTAACCATCTTAGCCTTGCTCAGTATAGTCAAATACTATAAATTCAAATGACCATGCCTTTCATGTCATAGTGAAATTATGCTATCAGCCATTGCAAGTCTACTTTCTTTTGCCTTCTATGGATCTGCAAGCTTATATAAGCCTTTCTCACTAATCCTAATAACAATAATCTTGTTATCTCTGGTAGTGACTAAACATTTTTGTGCTTAAAAATTTACAAAAAATCAAATTTAGAAGTGATCTCACTAATTAAAAGTAAATTTTTTGTTCATATCAGGCACATACCTAACATTATTAAATGTATACCATACTACACCATTAAAATTGATCTAAACATTACCATATCCTTTCACAAAATGAGTCCTACCATCTCCCAAAGATACAGATTCAGTATTATTATCATTTTCAACAAAATCCACATACTAGTCCTTATGTCATGTATAATGATGATATGCCTCTGAATCAAAGTACCAAGATTGATCCATCATATAATTACCACTAGAATCCATGAAAGCAAAATCAGAAGATGATTCCTCTCCTTCACCATCAGCTACATTCACATGATGAGATTTTTTCTAGGGTTATCCATATCTTGTTGTCTTTTATTACAATATTTCCTAAGGTAACCAAGTTGCTTATAGTAAAAACATTAACATAGATATCTTATTAGAACCATGCTTGTGAATTTTCTATTGGAGAACTATTAGTTTTACCAAATTTCTTAACCTTTCCCTTGATGAAGAATTCACTCTTTGTAAAAGCCGATGTAGACAACACCATCTGATCCTGTTGTCTCTCCTTCTAAAATAGCAATGCAGACAACTTTTCAATGTCCACAGTATACATATCAAAAATCATATGTAAAGACTCCACAAATGACTCAAATGAAGGTGGAAGATTCTCCATAACCAAAGTAATCAAATCTTTCTCATCAACAAGATTTTTCATAGCCTTTAATTGATCACTGATGTCCTTGATCTACAAAAAAATCATAAATAGAACCACCTTCATATACCTAGTAGAAAATAACAAATTTTTCAATACAATATCCTACTAGATTTAGAAGCCTGGTATTTATAAGTAAGACTACTCCACAAAACTGATGCAATGGTTGCATTTCTAACCTCTAAGATTAGATTATCTACTAATGATAGTTTTAACAACATAAGAGCCTCATCATGATGGTTATCATAGTCATCATAACCAATGGAAAACATTTGATATTTATCAAGCACTATTTGATCAAGGTTCTAATATTCACATATCATTAAAACCTTGTGACTCTACAAACTAAAGTTCTTTTCATTCAATTTTTGAGAATATGGTAGTAACATGTGATAAATACTAGCCATTTGACCTAGTTTTTCGTGAAAACAATTAAATCAAAAAAAAAATAATGACTTTTATAAAAATTCTTTCTATAAACTAATTCTATATTGACACTAAACAATTTTGCTGATTTTTAGCAACAAACTCAATACCATTTGCAAGATCTCATATTTTATACCACTGAAACAATTAAATCAGGAACTTGCAATTCCAATTTAAAAAAGTCTTTCTCCATCTACATCCAGATAAAAAACCTATAAAATGATGAAATTTTTCACTTCCCATATGATTCCATGATTATTAATCAGTGGTAGGTCCCAAATAACCCCTAGTGGCTAATGTTTTGATTTATTTCAATTAAAAAATAAAAAATAATTAAAATAATAAAACTTTAGGTTAAAAATCTCATGAAAATATTTAGCCAATCAGGAAATTGGCCTACCTATGAAACTTTAGGCATAGATTCTAAGCTTGTTTCTCAGCCAAATCACAAACCATCTACACCACTATTCAAGTTACAAATTAACTCATATTTTAGACTCTTATTTCATTTAAAATGATCAAGATTTGAATTTTTCCACCTCTCCCTAAATTATACGATGTCCAATTTGTATGACCTACCTAGAAAAAATAAACAAAGGCTTTAAATTACCTAAAACTAATTTTTTTTACCTTCTTTTGATCTTATTTGTATTTTGATCCTCCCAAATGGTTTTTGGTCTTCAGATTGAGCATACATAATTTTCTCTCTACTTCAGCTCTACACTGGGTGCATGAATTTCCTCCCTAGCAAGACACTAACCTCTATGGCTTCCACAGACCTCCACTCAGTCTCTAAAAACCATGGGCTTTGATACCATATTAGATAAAACATAGAGAGTGATAAAAAATAGATTATATTCAAAGAATATATTCCATATCTGAATAATACAAGAAGGCCTATCAAATAAGCAAAGAAATGAGCCACCCAAGAAACATGTGAAAAGGGTGGGTAAAATAGCTAACATCAAATAGCATGAAAATAGCTAATCCTATTAAACAAACTAACCTCTTAACCCAAGTGGTTAAGGAAACTGACCATAGACATATTACCTTAGTCAATAACCCAAGGCAAATACATAATTTTGTTAACATTCTCTTGACCTTATACAAGATTTCAACATTAGTAGAGGTTATCAATGTTATATTGAAGGGACAAATGTTTCAACTTGAGTAAAGGCTATCTGATATAAATTTTTATATGCTATCCTATTTATTGGATGTAGTCATAGGGATATTCCAAAAATTCATAGGGAACCATGGCAACCATCTACCGAATACCTAGATAACATAATTTGTGATGATTATACTTTATTACATTTTTCTAAATTTAGGAATGAAATTAGAAGAATTTGTGAAGATATTTATCTTCAGGTCTATCAAGCCATCTATGAAAACTATATGCTTAAGTTATATAAAAACTTTAGAAGGAGATTCTCTAAAATGGGAGATTTTTGGTACTACCTAGATTACACTATCATTAAAATTGAACGAACCATAACACCTCCCTATATCTACCTGCCATATCATAGATAAGAGGGTTGAATGAGAAATTTTCCATAAATTATACAACAATGTGGATTAATATATTGGTTCCAATCACCAAGCCTATTATCATAAAACTCTGCTAAAGCATTGGCCAGTTTTAATTTGTAATAAGGGCACATCTTAATTTAGTGGGAAAGGTTAGGATTAATTATGAACTAAATGTATCACAATGAAAGTATTCAAACACTAGGGAAAAAGTCATGAGTTATCTTAAACACCTTAGAGAGAATAAGGGGGTTATCATCAAGTATGGGCACAAAGTATATGAGTGTTATGTTATATTCCTCAAGGCTTTACATGATTCTAAATTTTGGATCTATATGAACAATCACAATATGCCAATGATAATTGTTCAAGCAATCTAATATGACCCTAAAATCACTAGGGAGTGAGAAAATGAATTAGTGGAAGAGGTTGAAAGAGATTAGAGTCATCAATGGCCTTGACCATAGTCTCAAATCACCCATGAGTAATATCAACCTCCCTCTCTTACACAAGAATAAATTGATCCATTGGAGGGAGATCCTAACAGCTGAAGGGAGATGAATAGTTAGATCAGGAAGGACATTCTTAAATGTCTCCCTAGTCCTTATTTGGTTCATATTAATCTAATTTTTACTACTTTAATTATAATAACCATAATTGTGAGGATCTTGCCTCTTTTATATGAACAAATAGGGACATTTTATTGGGCACCTTTAGCCCCTCTTGATATAGTTACAGAAGTAACTCTTCTTGATTTTATATAGAGTTATTTTGTATACCTTCCATCTACCCCTCTTTCCCCTCAAGTACCTCCATTAAGTCTACCTTCACTAACTACAATAAGTGTTGGGACAACCTCCCAAACATTTACTATTATACTAGTTTCCCCTCCATCCACTCTTGTTTAAACCACTATTATTTCACCGCCTATCCCTTCACCACCTATAGTTGTAATTCCTACTATTATGGCTCCCTTATTGGTTTATATTTCCCCTTCATCTCCTATTCCCCCCATAACCACTCACCAAGGTAAATCTAAAATTATTCCAACCTTTTTCAAGATGGTAATTGGAAGAAAGATAATCATCAGGGTTATTTATCTCAGGAGCACCTCTCGCTGAGGAACCAAAGGAATAACATAATGATATAGTTTCACTAGTGTATTACCCAATAGACAAGGAAGAGGAAAATTTATAAACTATGAAGGAAGTATATTAATAATTGGATGAAACATTTACTACTATACTAGTTTCCCTTCCATCCACTCTTGTTTAAACCACCATTATTTCACCACCTATCCCTTCACCACCTACAACTGTAATTCCTACTATTATGGATCCCTTATTGGTTTATATTTCCCCTTCATCTCCTATTTCCCCCATAACCACTCACCAAGGTAAATCCAAAATTCTTCTAGCCTCTTTCAAGATGGCAATTGGAAGAAAGATAATCATCATGTTTATTTATCTCAGGAGGACCTCTTGATGAGGAACTAAAGGAATAACATAATGATATAGTTTCACTAGTGTATTACCCCATAGACAAGGAAGAGGAAAATGTATAAACTATGAAGGAAGTGTATTAGGAATTGCATGAAACAAAATTAAAAGATGAATCAAAGGAAGAGATAGAACTAGAAAGGGTAAAATCAATTATCTTGGGAAGTTTTAAAAAATAAGAAACTCTAGCTAATACATAAAACTAATAGATTTTTACTAGAGAAGAAAGGCATGCCATCAATAAGGTAGTTTATTCTCTTTATCCCTCCCTTACAATTATGGATACCAATATTGTCAATATATCTTTCATAAGATATATTATGTCTAATTCCCCACCAGATTCTTTTCAAAAATGTTTAATAAAACCCAAGCCTTTATACATTTATAGAGAGACCAAACCCCAAATTAAGAGGAAACTAGTCCTATTTATTCTTTCACTCTTTCCATTGCAACCCAAATAACAACTCCCAAAAGGAGAGCACATTTTAAAAATTTAGTATATGTTTCCATTTTTAATAATCAATAACCACATGTTCCTCCAAAAACCTCATCTCAATTATAGGTATCTCTACCATAATCTACACTAATAAAATCCTATATGATTATCATATCAAATACCCCTAGGATAGATAAAGTGTGTGGTAGAAACTACACCTTAAAAAGAAGTTTTGGGATGATAAAAGGTCATTCATTCACCTCCCCAATTACCCATCCACATAAATGATTCAATATTACCACCATAAATCACTCCACCTTCCACCTTTGTAGAGACTAACTGACTTGAAGAGCAAGGATAACTAATTGTACCTTAATAGGTTAAATATTTACAAGAGTGAAAAAGATATAAGTAAGGCATGGCCCTCACAAAGTTTCCCATAGACTCCAAGGAGAAAATATACTCCCCTAGGACAAAAAGAATAATAAGAATCCTAGTGACCCCACTAAATATTTAGAGGATTTTTGTTATTTCATGGACTTGACTAGGGAGGCTGTGAAAGAAATGTATAGAATTCAAGATCAAGCTAAACAAATTATTCAAGCTCCTTGAGAAACTATGAATAACATTCAAAATTCAACCACCAATCTATAAAATATGTTTAAATTATAACTTTTAGGGGTGAGTCCCATCCCAAATGGGGGAAGGTGATAAAGTTTTATAACTAATTGAAATAACTAGAAAAGAGGCTCAACTTCTTGGTTGAATGCATATAATCATTTGAACTTGATGACTACCTAGGACGCATCATGGTCTTTAAATTATGTGATTCCAAAGAGTGATGGTGAATTCAATTGGCATATGAAAATGAAAGCTTTGGTAAAATAAATTATAGGCCATGAAAAAGAGGTCATATAAATATTAAAATATATGAGGGTCATATGTTTAATAACCTCCATAGCGAAATTTGTAAATAGGCCCAATTTTTAATCACTTCTCAAAGCAACTATAGAAAGATTTATGAATGAAGTTGAAGGGACGACCTATAAAACTAGTGAAGATATTCTAAAATTGATTAATGTTTTGAAGTATAAGGTAACTAAGATAGAGCCACTCATATCTGAATTCAAATCCTCTGAAGCTAAGCACATAAGGTTTATGGGTGAAGTTGAAAAGATATTTAAACCTTCTATGCTTAATTTTGACATTATTAATAAATATTTTGAATCTCTTTATGCATTATTTAAAAACTAAAAGGTTACTAAGTAGGTTTTCAAGGCAACATCTAATACTCAGCCAACACCAGCATTGACAATATAGCCTTGAGTGTCATTTCATCTAATAGTTTTTGAATCTCTTTATGCATTATTTAAAAAATAAAGGCTACTGAGTAGGTTTTCAAGGCAACATCTAATACTTAGCCAACACCAACATTGAAAATATATCCTTGAGTGCCATTTCATCTAGTGGTATTTGCTCCTTTGCCTATTAGTGATTTATTAGCAATAATTGTCTCAGTATAAATACAAGTGTTATCTCATATCTCAGTTTTCATGGCAGCGCAAAGTTCTAAGTTCCCTAGATATGTAGTAATGTATACTTCAATAGAACCCATTTTAATTCCTCATGCAACTACAATGGTTACCATAACTACTTGAATTCCAATATCTAGTATGCAACCATTTTCCTCTTCCATTACTATCATATCAATACCACACACACACACACACACACACACACACACACACACACACACACACACACACACACATGCATGCATGCACGCATGCATGCACACACACGCACACACACACACACATGCACACACACACACACACGCATGCGCACGTGCGCGCACGCACACACACACACACACACACACACACACACACACACACACACACACACACACACACACACACACACACACACACACACACACACACACACACACACACACACACACACGTGTTTGTGTGTGTGTGTGTGTGTGTGTGTGTGGGTGCATGTGTGTGTGTATTATCATGTTTTATATTGATTTAAGACTCATAGTATCAAATATATTTTTGTATATATGTATTATATTTAATCATTTTTGGATGAAAGGTTTTATTTATAAGCATATCTTGCATACATGCACATTATGCATGATTTTTGACATCAAATCTATTATTAGAAAATGTGAATGTATAATTTTATTAAGATATGAGGAAACCCATCTCCAATATTATATATATTTATATCCTCTTGATTCCAAATGGACGATAATTTTTTTCTATCAAGATAAATAAGAAATTCTACATATTGTTTGGCAAATTTATCTGGATGTGTAATATTTTGTTCCCTAAAATCTATGATTCATTAAAGAAGTTCCACCATTCTAGAATATTAGTCTTTAGGTCAGTTTTATTTTATGTAGTTATTCATATTGTGTAGTAAATAATTTAAATGCATTACTTTTAATAATCATAATATACCTTTGTATATGTGTAATTTTAGTCTTATGAATGCAAAAACATTTGATTATGATTATTGAAGTTAATTTTATATAGTTCCCTTTGAATCCTAACTATGTTTTTATATATTGTGTGCTAATAGTAACTTTAATTAAGCATTCATTCTTTGATTACTTGCCCAAACCATAGTTCAAGATATAATATTGAAGGGTTTCATCTAAATTTGATTCACAAATCTTCTTTTCTATTCTACCCTTCCTTTTTTGAGTTTCTTTTTATCCTACCCACTTTAGGCTAGATTCACTCATCCACCCATCTTAAGAAGGCCTAGACTAACATCACATATGAACCATCTAAGTTAAATAACTTTTTCACTCACCACTATTCAACCACTAGGTTGTTTACAAAACCCAATACCATACAAATCATGACTTAGAGTGGATATTTTCACTGATCCTAAAACATTATAAGCTAACTCATAAGATTTATTAGTGTGCATTAAACCCACATCAATAATAGTCTTGAGGAAGATTATGATTTGGATTTCATCACCATACCCATGACCAAGCTCCATGTTTTGGTGGTTTATAAATATTAAGGATATTTATCATTAAGCTAAGCAAAACACTCTGATACGTAGGTGTCAAATAGAATATTTCATAGAATTTATCACCAATGAACTTAAATGTATATAAGGCACTCTCTTGGTGAGTTTGTATATCCTATAATAAGATCTATTAGCCATAACAAGCATCCAAGGTAGGGGAAACAACATCCTCATAAATCACTCACCATGCAAAAATAGTGAAAGATGGTTGGGATGTTGATCTATTCACCTCTCATCCTAATTCATTTAGTGGGATGGGTATGGATTTTCACTCTTTTATTAGTCATTAATATAGGATTTGTGGATTTCATACTCTTGTTTGTGTTTTTTTAGGCTATTACTATTTTCAAACCTTAAAACCTACACAAAAAAGAATTACCTAATCAAAATTTAACCCTAAGTCAAACATAATTCCTTGTACAATATTCAAAGATCACCTTGCCTCATATCATCTTAGTAAAAAACTTATCGCTCATCATCATATTTAAGCTTACTTTAATCATCATCACTTGTCTTATTCAAACCTTATTACTTGTCTTAATCATGTCTAAGCTTGCCTATACATCAAGTTGTTTATTCAAACCCACCCAATACTTAGTCATCCCTCTTAACATAGTCTAAACCCATATCAATCCTAATCACCCTTATGAAATTAGACAAACACATATTTTCATTATAAACCTTATCTACCTTGACCAACCTTGTCTAAGTCATTACCTTAAGCCAGTCTTTATTGAAATTTACTAGTATAAATACCATACCTTGGTCAAATATCATAACATGTCACTCTATTGGTTTGAATTTAGTATTATTTGTGATCCTATCACTCTACTAATTTAAACCCATCACCCATCATTATCACATCATTTATATAGTTTTATCCTAACACCCAACATAATAAATATAAAATGTGTTTGAACAAATTCAACTTAGCTTCATAATAAAAAAACTAGGTCAACCCAAAACCTAGATGTCATGTCATCATCCCAAACAAGTCATAAGTCTACCTGTTGACCAATGTTTGCTCACATGCCAAAATCGGTCAACTTCTCCCTATTGTTTAATGTCAATCAATTTCAAGTTGCAGGGTCTATTTTCGAGTTCAACATGATTAATTTCAAGACATGGTTCTTCAGTGTGGTTCATGGCTTGGTTCAATACAAAGTTCAATCTTAGTTCAACATGGCAAATTCAATGCATATTGGTTCATCGACTTTTGTCTCTTCCAGGAAATCGGCGCGCTCAATTAAACCCTTGAACCGTTGAACCTTTTTGGTTCAATGCTTGGTTCAAGGGTATGTCCTTGGTCGAGGGGGGCAGTCTTCAAAGTTCATTTCCCTAGTGGAGGGTTAGTGCAAGAAAGGATCTGGGTAAGTTAAATAATTTATCTACGTTCATTCAAAATGTTTAAGTCTCAAATTCAAGGCATCAAAGCACAAGGTTTAAGAAAAAATTGGATCCAGTTCAAAGTCCATTTGATTTTAAAATTGGCTAAGTCCCATAAAAATTCAAAGATTTTAAAGTAAAGCCCATGGCTTATTAACCAAGGCAAAGGGTCGGGCACACAAAAAATACAAAGGTAGGCATTTCATTTAAATCCCACGATTTAACGTAAAGTAGAAAAGGAATTTTTGTGAACTTTTTGTCCGTGGGAAAAGTCTGTGGACAAAAGTTCATGGGTTATACAGCAAACAGTCAGGCAGAATTTTTGTAGACAAATTGCCCATGGGAAATTCCCACAAACAATTTGTCCACATAAATTCCAATAGAGAGCCAAGCCCGCACAAAGTCTATGGGGCTTTCAAAAACCTGACAAAACATTAAAAAACCCAGGGAACAGTTAAAGAGCAAACCGCGACCAACAAAGGCATTATACACGATTGCCAATGGACCCAAAGAAACACAAGACCAGTCAAAGGGCCGAAAGGAAGGTGCCAAGAAGTAACAAAGGGACCCAAAAGTAGCAAAGACATAGGTAGGCATGGAGACATAAATAATAGGTTGCGAGGAAGAAAAGGAAGTGGCCAGCAGCCAACAAAGCATGAGGACGTCCTATGTGGATGTCAAGAAAACAAAAGAGATAGCTGATTGTTTCAAAAAAACATAAAAAATGTTAACCAAGAAGTGCTAACCAATTGAAGTGACCAGCTAATATGTTCACCCCTGGGGGCTAAATAGACTAGATGAGACAAAATGGGAAAAAGTCAAGCGGAAGGCATGGTTCCAACAAGAAGAATGATGCCAACAACTGTGTTTTCCCTCTTACCAAGGAAGACGCGATGGGCCACTTGCAAGAAAAATACCAAATGAGTCTCTTCTTATTTTTTCTTTATAAGTCTGTGACTTGTTCATTTTGTAAGAATATTTTTCACAATTTTGGTCAGGCACAGCCCTGCTAAAATTTCTACCTGGATCGAATAAAGATAGTTTTACCTCTTTCTTGGATGGATTTTTCTGTGTATGTTCTAAGTTTTTGAATTGTGTCCAATCATTGTCTTTTGATGCTCTCACAGGTTCAGCACCAACAGACCAGTCATCTACAAAGTGCCATTGTCTACTATTGACAGGAGAAGAGCTCCATTTGGGGTGCAGAAATAGAGGAGGTCACTTATAGTATGTATTTCCCAGCATCTTAGTGAGTCCCTATTTCTTGTATTTTCCATTAAAACCTCCTTATCATTTCCAACAACTTGGTCTTTCTACCAAGTCTGAGTGTATGTATGTTGTTTTGTTTAGTCCTGAGTGTGGAGGTGGGAAGGTTGATCCTTGTTTTTGGTGTATCACCTCTTTAGAGTAGGCTGTTTATTTTCCTATATTTTCTTCTCCCTTTTCATCCCCCAAAATTTATATAGCTGTATATAGTTGTATATACCTATGTTTTTGCACTTGCTGAGACAAACCATGATACATCAAAGGGAGCTAGCCCTTAACTAGAGACTCTCCTCTCTTGCTTCACCATCCCATAGGTGAGAGAGGAGTTTCCATGTTGTGAGGAGAGGATAGGAACTTGTTTCCCTATCACTGGGTGCAACTCTCCTACATCGACACTACCTCAATCATATTCCAAACATCTAAATTAATGTCCCCTATTTGTATCATCCATTTTTATCCCTTACTCTAGTTATACATCAACCAATTCCTTTAGTCCAACCCCTAATTCAAAATATCAAATAAATTATAACCTCATCATTACTTCATCAAATAACATCACCTATAGTCTATATTTGTCTGTAACCATACTTATCATATTTCATCCCATCAATTCTATAAACATCCCAGATCACCAACCAAATAAAACACACACTTTCCTTGGTCTATGTTGGTAATAAGCCCTTTACATGTCATAGTCACCATCAAAATTTTGTTTTCATATAAAACCTCCTAACCATGTTTGAATCTTACACTCTATCAATTCAAATCATCCACTCAATCTAGTTCATCTAGGTTATCTAATACAACTTGATCAAATCATTTAATCTAGTTTAAATCAAATCAAGTTAATATTTTCCAAGGTCAATTATGACCTAGTCATGTCTCTTTTTTGTATTCAAACCTAACCCCCCATCTTAGTATAATCCAAGAGTTTATTTTAGCTCATTTTAAAAATTCTAATCAAGTCTAAATGTTAAACATTTTACTAGATCAAATCCAAACCAAAATTTATCAATATCATTCACTTGACACCTATCACATCTCATCAAATGTCTCATATCACAAATTCTAACTTGAAATCAAACTAAATAAAGTAAAATCTAAACATGATTCACTTAATCCAAGCATACCACTTTCATCCCTCAATATTTCCATTTAATACCTCACACCTATCATTTGGGTCTGATGAATCACATCATCCATCCTTTATCCCATCTTGATACATATCCTCCCAAATAGATTTGGACGTTGCCCTATTTGAGAAACACATCTTTTCCAACAAGGATACTTTTTTTTATGGCTCCTATAAATGGGGGCTTGAATTCTTGTAGATTTTGACCCCATGAACCTAAATTTACTCATAGGAAATATTCATCTAATCCATCCCCATCAATGTCATCATAATCATGGCCTCTATTATATCTAGTTAGAGTCAAACCTTCCATAAACCAGTCAAAGTCATAATCATGATTTTCCTAATCATACTATCAAAGGAAACTCTATTATTGTAGATTTTGACCTAATATTCCATGTCCAAATAAAGAAGATAAATAATATACTTCTCTCAATGTGTCCTTTGAATCTATCTTTCTTCAGTTAGCTACTACAAACATAATCATTTACCCACACATAAGGCTTCTTGATTTGACCAAAATTAAGTCCTCATAGTATAGAGAAGGATAATAATGTCAATATAATAGAACCCAAGGGTATGTTATTAATAGATGCCATAATTTCAAAAATTACATCTAAGACCTAATAAACCATAATGACATAAAAATTGAGAACGAATCAAATGAATCCACCTATGAGAGTGAGAAAAAATGGATAGGTCAAGATTCATTTCTTGATCATGAGAAAACGCTTACATTTCCAAACTAAGGTCATGATAATGAACACGTATTCATGATCATGATCAAACCTTTTAAATTCCAAACTAATGATAAGATAATGAACCCATCTTTGAAAAATAAAAAAACCATAATTTACCAACAATCCACCTTATATCTATTATGTTAGATCCCTCATTTTTGGAAATCCCTTCATCCCAAATCTTCCATCACTAATTAAAAAGTGAATAAGGTACTTATGGATAATGTTATCCAATATGCCTTACTTACATCCACAATCAAGGAATCATATACCAACATCAATACCATCTACATTAGCATCATAATCAACATTAAAATTATGGTCAAACCTATCATCAACATTCAAATCCATGTTAGATTCCATATCAAAATCATCATCCCTTATAGATGTCAAAGATCATGTCGATGGCAACCTTTCTTAGGATGTATATATTTTTACAATCAATTCAAATATCAACCAACAAAAAGGCATGAATCTTGAAATGTGTTAGGAAGATGAAGTCATAAAAATATCTATGGTACTTTAAAATGACTTCTTAGTTGATAATTATGATAATGGATTTGATACCACCTTAGATTCTTGTCTTATGAATTTATGCAACATCTTTATTGATCCTTTCACAAATCTTGAGGAGGTTTTCTTTGACACTAAAATTGGTTCTCTTAATAACCTATATGAATATCATGTTTCACATTATCTAATTATCAGTACTAATAATCCATTCCCTTTAGCTCCATCCATAATTGATCCTTTCTTTCCCATAGATGACAACTTCATCACACTCCTCAACAAGAATTGATAGAAGCATACATCATTAGAATCTCCAAAAAATAAATCATATACCAAATATCAAAGAATCTAATATGATTAAGTAATCAAGTATAATACTATTTAATCAAATTTGATCTAGCAATAAATCAAAATAAAAATAAGTCAAAAATATAACCAAGTCAAAAATAATCTTTCCCTAGTAAAAACCTCTTTGAAGCACTAGGGTATTGTCAAATTCAAAAATAATTTTCATATGTAAAAACCTTCTTTAAGTAATCATGGGGTAGTTAAATTAAAATCAATCAAGAAAATAAAAAGGATCCCATGACATAAATTGTCGATCAAATCCACATCAAAAGTAATATGGCCAATAATATTCTAAATATTTGGGTTAAATAGCATAAAATTAAGAAAAAATTATATCCCTTAATATCTCTTATCATGTGTCACAACACACAAATGTCTCATCTAGTGTCCCTAATGGTGTGTATGACTATCAGTCCTAATTTCTAATACCCTAATAGTTAAACTTCCCATCATGATCATATAATCCATCCAAGTCCTATATGCCATAATAAAATCTAATTTTTAATCCAATCCTTAACATAAATCATTATATTAGGTATAATTATCTATTTTAAGGTATAAAAAGATACCTAATTAAGATGTTCAAATGATTTTAAATCAAGAGTCAAAAAAGATCACCATGGCATCAGTTAATCCAACATCGATAGTCTAGCCCTAATAGCACATCTATTCAAAATTATTATCAGCTAAAGATAAATAAATAATCAACACAATTCATCTTGTATGCCTCTAATAAATCTATATGGCATAAAAAAAATCATTTTTCCAATGGTGAAAACTAGTTTTGAGGTGCCTTGGGCAAGTACCATGATGAAAACTAGTTTTCAATCATCATGTGTAAATAATTTTTTATCTATATATACCTTGGCACTCGGGGGTGAAATCCACTTCATCCATACATTAATATCCTAAAATACATTTTCAACCCCATCTATGTCACATTCCTCAACTTCCAATCATATTTATCCATATTCCTACTATCCTTACCCATCCTCAAGCATCATGTGTCATGTTATTTTCCATCTTAATATTTTCATCCTTTTCTTCCCACCTTGACCTTAGTAATGGAGTGGATGAATTATTAAAACATTTTATAAAAACATCTTGGCATATCCTCCAAGAGTAATTTGGAAATGAGACATATGATCCCCATGCAATGCAGTCCTTAGATATCCCTAGTCTATTCCTCATCTTTTCTCATCCCCTTTAAAGAAAACTTAAATTCTTTCATCATTTAATCTACCATCATTCCCCATCATAGTTTTTAGGTTTGGTTTTCCTTTTGATATTAACCCCCATTTTTATAGATACATAATCCAAAAAGACCTAAAAATCAAAATAACCCAAAAAGCCCAAAAAATTGTAAAACCTAAAAAATATAAAAACATCCCAATTATATTATCTTGTGTACTAAAAGGTCCATATCCTAGTCCAAAATCCATATTCTAATCCAAATTTGCATAATAACCATCACTTTTCCATTTAAATCTCATTTTAACCTCTTAAGACTTAGTCCAACACATTTCATATCACTCATACCAATCCTATAAGCTTGCTCAATGGTCAAATCATAGTAACCCCTTTTGCATAAGTCAAACTCACTATCAAGTCAAATTAGCAATCCCTTCATTATCGACCCATTCAAAATTGATAAAATCTCATCTAATATCTTATTTAAACTATTCTTATCATAATAAATCTTGATTAGGATGAAACACAACCTAATCAAAGTTATTCAAATGACATATTTGTTGGTTTAAACTTAGCACCCATAAAAAATAATCAAGTCCAAGTCAAAACTAGTTAGACAAAGGGTTTATTTTACCCTAACCCTATCTTAATCATACTATTTCCTATACCAGAGTTAATATTTTTCAGGAACACCTTGTCTAAATATCATTGCCCATCACATTTCAATTCAAAACTTTAATCCAATAAAACTTATTAGTCCCTTATCCAACACATCATTTGTAACTATAATATCCCATCATACATGAATTTAACCTCTTATCTCATATAATTTCCTAGGGAAAAATAATGTCACATCGAATCATAACCTAACCACTCATCCCATCAATTTTTTTCAAGACAATAGACAAGACATCGGTCACCTAACAATAACACATATATATACTTGTGTGTTTCACTTGTATGATCTTTGATGATGTTTGAATTATGTCTTTTATCATGTATATATTTTTGTTTAGTCATTTTTGTTTTTATATTTATCTACATCTATCTAATTTAGTTTATTTGAATAGGAATTTAATATCTTTATGCATATTTCTTGTCTTGTCATTTTGTAAAATGGCATATGCTAAGGATTTCATCTTAGTTCCTTATACCAATAAATAATTATGCCATGTTATACTTTTATACTCTATTTTGACCTTTATGTCTTTTCAGTCAATCTGATCTACACTCTATAAAAACATCATCATGATAACATACATCATGGTGTATCCTACCTAGTGCTACATTAAAATGGACTACAATAACTATGGCTCAATACTAATCATCACAAGTCCCAAATTATCATAACCCATCACCTATCAAAAATAATATCATCTACCTCAAAAAAATCACCTATCAAAATCATTTATTATCTTTATTAATCCTGATTAGTCTCATAGGGGCATCTTTTGGACATCAATTCACTTCATCTATCCTTATTCTAATCAAAATTCCAATCATTACTAATCTAACATTTATGATAACATATATCATCCTTAATAATTCTAATCATTATCCTTAGGGAATCATCATCATCAACATCATAAAATCTACCCTATCATCACATACTCCATTTTTGAAAAACTACATTATTCTGACATCCATATGAACTTTATAGGTAGTGCTTAATCACATGGTGTATATAAGGTTAGCTCAAACATAATCACATCAACAACATCTAACATCTACTATCCAATAATTTATCCAAGTCATCCATCACATGTTTAATCATCAAACCTAACATCTAAGTCAAATTTCATATCTAATATATTTACCCATAATATTCAATCCTCTAGTATAGCTTATCATCTCTCATCACAACTTCCCTCTTAATGAGAAATAAATTGGTAGGGGGTATTCTAAGACTATGTAAGAAGTGTTTGGTCACTTGAATTTCTTAAAGATAGATTGAACACCATAATAATTTCTTCCCTTTCATCCCATGGTTACTTGAATCCTCTAGTTTCCATCTCAACAAAAAAATTTATCTCCTCTAGCCATATGCTTTGAGTCACAACCCATAACATATTCATTTAATCCCATGAAATTGTCAATCATCCCATTTTTTTTATAGCTCTCCTTGACATACATCCTTGCTTGGGATACATCTAAATCTTATATCCAATCATCCAATCCAATCCTACATCTATCTAAACATGTGTACTTTCCTAAGATGTGCCTAAATCTTGTGAACCATCATCCATTTTACCTACAACTCTCTTTATCATACAACATTACCTACGATACATCTAAATCTTGTGGAACATCATCAAATCCAAGCCCTTAGCTCTCCCTAAATGTGTTTTTACCTAAAATACATCTATATCTTGAAGCCCATCATCCATTTATCATGAATATCTCCCATCATGTGTCTTTATTTGGTAAATATTACATCCCATCATCCATTTCACCTTTAAATATCATTTTCATGTGTCCTTGCTTGGGATACCTCTAAATATTATGTCCCATCAACCAATCCATTCTTGTAGATCTCCTAACATGTGTGCTCTAGGATATGTCTAAAGTTAGCATAATTTTATCACCATCTCATCATGGTTATTTCCCATTTAAGACATGTCTAGGTTTATGACAACATCAATTTATCTCCCTCGCATACATATTTTCTAGGGGCATCATCAATTTTTAGCTCATTACTCAATGTCTACCTTCTCCATCAGTTTTATTCATCTTGTTTATTCATCCCATCCCCTCCTTTTCATGTCCATTCATGCATCCCACCCTTGTTTCTTTTTGAGTGGTCATTCATATCATTCCTCTCTACATGACCCCTTAAGGGGGAATCATCCATACTATTTTAATAACATCCACGCTTGTCTTATTCTTTTAAAATCAATTACTTCTTCCATTCACAATTCCATTTAAAAGAGGGGGAAAGTTATACATCCAAATCTACTCATTACTCCATCATCATATATTCCAATACTAATTTCAATAATTCACACTATATCAATATTCATCCTAGTCCTAATCTATAATCCCCTTCATCTTACACTCATATACTAACCTTACACTATCCAACATCCTAATTAATTCTTCTACTATAATCCCACATATCAATAATCTCCTCTTATTTATTATTTTATAATTTTTAATTCATCCCCCACATACCTCCAACTAACTCCACTTTATCCTAAAAATAAATTTTCTAATTCTATCACTAATCACTACATAATCACCATTATATAGTCCTATCCATCATCCTAAATTATCTACATTCTCTAGATTATTATACAATCTGCCCTCTCTAAAAATTTATAAGGAATTTTATATTCCTTTAAAATTCCTCATTACCTTATATATAATCATATACATCCCCATACAAATTTAGGAGGAATAAAATAATAGATATTTATTGATAAATCTTTCATGCTATCATCTTGTCCAAACAAATTAACTAATCCATGTCCATATGATGTTTAAGTCATTGATCCAACTCAAGATCCTAGTTTTAATCATACAAGAAGCATTATATTTTCTTAGTTGGGTCACATCATCTACATTTTGGAGGTAAATTAGATTGCATATTGAAGGTATAATTTCATAATTTCATATTTTTTCTTTCTTATTTATCTACATTTCCCAATCATTTGTTTTGTTGTGAATTGGAGTATTTATTAGTGATTTTGGTTAAAATCCATTGTTGTTTTATTTTCTTGATTATTATTCTAATTCATTTCATTACATCAATATTGATACCTTCTTCTTCATTCCCTGAACTACTTTCTCTATGATTTTGTTTGTGTATTTGACAACTATTTCAGGATATTTTTTAATCTCTACTACTAGAGTAATCTAGGGTCCTATCCACACTCTTATTTTTTATTTTATTTTTTTATTCAAATATAAAAATTATTTTAATATTTCAAGGAGAAGAGGGGATCCATATTGAGTGAATTTTCTAGTGCTTATTCTCTTTAATTTACCCATGGCCTTCTCAAACTTTAGTTTGACCTATATTTTGTGTTGGATCATCATTTTTATCCACTAAACCTTTAAAAAATACATTTTTGAATCCAATCCTATTGATAATTCCCTAATTTTTATTATTTAAGCATTTGGGTATTATGAGAGATGCATTCAAAGCTTGGCATATGGATGGAATGGGTGTGATCATAAGGGAAATTTTAGTCAATGGTGATGAATTGGTAGAGGTAGTTGAATATTTTAAGTGTAGGAAGTTGGTATGAGAATGGGAGATGATATTATACACATGTACCTCCAATAGTTATGATATGAAAAGAAAAATGGGTCTTATGGGACTCTATTTAATGGAGGGCATAATAGGAACTATAAGAGTAATAGAGATGATCAAAAATAATCTTTGGATAAATGGAACTATGGGAACATGAAGAAAAGTGATGGGATCCTTGATTGTATTACTATAATTTCTAGATAAGTTTGACTAAATGGTCAAGGGAAAAAAATTGAGACTAGTGGAAGAGTAGTATACATGGTGGCAATAGAAAATTAAAAGGTCACTTGGATACTAATGGGAATAATAGGTATTGTTTTAGTTTAATTAGATAAAATATTATCCTCATGTGTCTATGAAATTTATTTATATATATCCCCTAGAATTTTAATTCTTTGACCAAATTGGGACACTACTGATTATCCACTATAGACTTTTATGATCCCTAGCAGAAAATATATATTAATAAAAATAGGGGTCCTAATTTTACTAACTCTAATAGAAATATGGGTATTAAAATTTGAATCTATACTTAAATTAGTGAAAATAAGGATTGTATTAACTAAACTAACCAATGTTTCAAAATTATAGGAAGTAGTAAGGGGATTTATTCCCTAAGTAGTTGGAGCCACTAAAGAAGTTACTTTAACTAAATATTATGATGCTAAATGTAGACCTTGTAGCACCTTTATTTTGAGATGTAAATATGTTAAGTATGACTCTTACTTCACTATGGGTATTTAAAAATTAGGTATCACCTCAATATATTTTGATCTTTGAGGTTGTGGCATTTTTAAAATACTATAAATCTTGTATCTTGTAATTTTCATCTCATTTCTACAATGTTTTGTTGAAATAGTAAGTTTTGTCTAGACATAGATTATACTGATACACCATAATAAATTTACATTAGAGAAAATATAAATGGTTGGTCACATCCCTTTAAGGTCATAATGTCTCAATGTGTGATCATTAAAATTGAATGAACTGAGATGAACAAATAATTTTTGAATGGAGGGATATTTCCTATACACCACTTTCCATGTATTTAATGGCATGGGTAGCCATGACTTTTGATTTTTATTTTTGTAAATCACCCTATTCTAGTGATAAATTGATAAGAAATATCTTTTGCAACAATATTTTCTAGCACATAGTATGGAATATTAAAGGGTGTAACTAAAATTTATTAATTTAAATAATTGTGAATAAATATCAATACCAATAAGCATCAATCTCTTTGATTGATACTATCATCTAATCTGACCATGCTAGAATGAGATGTCAATTACTGTTGAATAGGAGGGTAGAAATAATTAAAAATATCTTATGTAAATAATTGAAATCATAGATTGTAATAAAATTTAATTGGGGAAATGGAATGATTTGTCCACCTTGGTAAATTTACATGGTTGAATCCCATAGTAGCATAGTTTACATCCATAAGATAGGATAATTTATGAAAACTACATCCATCCTTCTCAAAGTTTTTATTTCATATTATATGAGATAATTTAACCTAGGTATATTTTTTCCCTCTAATGTATGATCATGGAAAATAATGAAACCTATATTTTATTCAAATAGATTTATAAAATTCTCCATATAATCTATTTATAATAAGCATGCCTAGCCTAACTCTATTTATAAAGGTTTTAATTGTATAGGTGATAATGTCCACCTTATTAACCCAATGGTTTGTATCCTTGGCATGGTATTATAGATACTAAAATGTGATTTTATATGACATAATAGTCTTGTACACTTTAAAAATATGAATCATGGATCAACTATTTAGTTTAATACCTTCCCTCTATCAAAATGCTCACATTCACCATCTCACTATGCCTAACTTCTAATATTATAGTCTTCCCCTAATATTATGATGATGATAAAGACCACATGTATCCTATAGTATACATAAAACCTAATTTCCATCGTGCATAGACAATTATAAATCCTCATCAACTTTTTACCCTATAGGACACTAGTATTTATATTAGGACATTAGCAATGACACTAGTGTCAAAAATCAGATGCTAGTGTCTCTACCTTTAAAATGGTCAAAATTTAAAATCTCTCAATATGTATAGGTAGCCTATTTATATTATTTAATGATACCATGATATTATTTAAAAATGTGTGATATAAATACAAATTAAGTATCATTCATTATCAATCTAGCAGACACCTCTCAAGCTCATACTACACTACTAAAAATCACTTACATAACTAAGATATAATACTCTATTATTACCTATATCTAAATAATTCATAATATTAGTATTATTATAGGTATTAAGAATTAAAATATAATCCTATTAGTATTATTTTCCAAGTTAAAAGATAGGTCACTAAATGAACTCTCATATAACACATTACACACTTTTTCACACACAAACCCATAGATGGGGGAGAACTACATTGTTATGAGTCCCTCTTTAGTATATATGTATATTTAGGTATCACTCATTAATATATGGGTATTTTAGGTCATCTCAACCTCACTTTAGCCCATAAACCCATATTTTTCAAGGTAACATGCCAAAATTAGAGGACCTAAGGTTTCGAGCAAAAGACTAATTTTTAACATATGCACGTGATCTAAATTGATAAATTAAAAGGGGAAAAACCTTAAAAACTTAAACTAACTATTATATAAAATTATATGTATGTTTAGTTAGACAAAAGAATCAAAATCAAGACATAAGCATTGATTCTAGTGTCTGAAGTTCAATGCTAGTTTCCCAACTGATAGAAAGCTAATCTATATAATTTGATAAACTAAGGTGAATCATTATAATTTATTATTATACACATGTGACTTTTATATTTACATGTCCATTTTTGAATAATCTAAGTTTTGTTTCCCTTCTACATTTCTACTTTTAGAATATTGCTAGGCTTTGTACTTAACATATTCTATAATTTAGTAGATTTATCATAATATTATAAATATGAATTATTTAATTGGCATTATTTAATATAAATTATTAAATAATTGATTAATATATTCTATTATCCCTTAAATCCAAAAAGGGTTAAATATTATTGGGAGAATAAAATGGATAAGTAAAGTTGCGTAGGATATTCTTTGGATATTTATGCATTATGTATGAAATTATCGACTATCTGTATTTTGTCCTATCCTCCATGACTTGTAAAAGGGTAGAAGATAAACAGTCCCCTCTTTTTGGCACCAATGTATGAGAAGAATGTGAATATTCAAAAATTATAAATGACTATAAATATGTATGCTTGTATAAAGAACATGATGAACCTTTTGTTGAGATTAATATAGACTTTATAGTTATGGTTACCTATTGTATTTATTATGTTATTCCTTGTATACATTAATATGTTTAATGTTTGGTTTAATCCTATTTAAATTAATATTAATTATATATAAACCTTAAGAAAACTTTGGTTAATCTTAATCCTCATCTTTTGCATGATAATTCCTCTTTGACATGCTTCTATTAAATATGAATTCTCTACCTATCCTACACTTCCTAACAAAAAATAGATATCCTCATCCTTAGCATGTTTTTTTTATATTAGGAACCTCTTATAGCAATGGTATGATGAGGATGGAAACAATCCTTCTAAAATAAACTATGCTAAAAATGGTTACCAAGGTAGCAAGACATTGAAACATGGTTAGAATAAAAAGTATGGAACTTCATAGAAGAAGAATAAAAAAGGATTGGTCTTACCACAAGTCAAATTATTTAGAATCATATCTATGAATAAATATATGAAATTTTTTGGTGTGAACTATATGAATTACTAGCCAACTATTTGATAAGACTAGAATACTATTACTTCATTCCTAGAATGAAAGAAACAATCACTTGGAATAAAGAGAAAATAGACCAACTATTAAAACTAGAAACTGATTAGATGAGAGAGATAGACTATTGGGTCACCACCATCATATAAAATATATCACTGAGTTATAAGTATAAGGATATATATAATTTGAAGCTATGTAGTACCATTTTGTTTGAGGAATTAGAGGATTTTTTTGCAATGACTACCTCTCTTGTTAAAGATGTTGGTTGTGGATAAGGCCATGGTGCCTACTCTAGACAATATGGAGTAGTCTCTTCATGCATATATGGATGTGTGATAATGATGGTGAATGATGGGTAAATGATATTGCAAATATTAAACATAAATCTAAATTGGAAACATGAGAGAGGAAGAGTCAAAAGAAAATTTTGGTTTTAGAATGAGAACTATGATAAAAAAAAAATAGATGGAATCACTAGAAGAATACCCAAATAATTATGATTAGAAGTAAGAATATTAGTAGATTAGATGATGAATGAATGTGAAGATGTGATGAGTGAAAGTATGAATGAAGGATAAATAAAGAGGATGATGAATTCTAGCAGATAGAATTAGAGGATGAAGAATGAGATGAATATGAGATGTGTGAAGAGGAAGATGATAGTAGTTTAGGAGTAGAATAGATACAAGATATAAGTAGTGTATAGATACAATAAAGTTTATTATTAAAATAAAAATAATTAATCAAATAAATAGATCAAATTCTTAGGTTAATCATAGGTTCAAGCATAGTATAAGAATTTATTAGAAATAACTATTCATCAGAAGTGTACACATCCCCATAGCCTAATATTTTATATTCTAGTAGAAGTTTTCATCTAGGCAAGTAGGAGGATAATAGTTTGGAAAGACCATTTTTAGAGAATGTGAACCATTGGGTTTCATAAGTTCATTCAAGATTAATTAGGAAGGATTTGAATCCCATATGATTAATTACAACTGAACAACAACATGAAAGAAGCATAGAAAGCAAAGTGCATATGATAACTATTCTGGTGCATATAGTAATACACAAGAAGGATCACTTAATATGTAGATTCCTCTGATAATAGTTATATAGAAGACTCCATCCACACTAGTCAATATGATGACTCATCTAAGAGGATTCCTAAATGTATCCATCTATAATGGGTCTATGGATCCTGAAGAGTACCTACTAACTTTCAAAATGAAATGGCAAGATAAGGGTATCACTGATGAAACTTTTCAAAAGTGTGAATTAATAGAGGCCTTAGTTGGGAGAGTACTAAACTTCATATACAAAATATATGTTCAATAATCAAGTCTAAAAGACATTTAGGATTATCTCATCATATAATTTAAGATTAAGAAATACACTGGTGAAACTATATAGGACCTTAAGGAGATAAGGTAAAATTCTAGAGAATCAATTTATGACTATGACCAAAGATTATTTGATGTGATGAATAAGGTAGAATTTTCCTTAATAGATAAAGATAAAGTAGCATGGTTCATTTAAGGATTATGATCTAATATCTAGTTTTCTACTATGAAAACTCAATATGATACATAAGTAGATGCCAAATCTACTCCACTACATGTAGAATAGATTGAATATTATGGAGAAGCTCTTGCTACTAATTCAAAAATTGAAAACACACTACATGATTTCATGAAAAGAATGGATCCGTACCACAAGGCAGATAAGCCTAAATTAAATCTATGGTATATAGAATGTATAAATTAAGGACACCATCAAAATGATTATCCAAAAGTCAAGATAGAATTCTATAAACTTTGTCGAGTAGTAGGGTATGCCACAATACAATGCCACCTTTTGCAACAATATATAAAGAATCCATATAATTTGTATTGCCATTTTTTAAAGTCACCTAACCATGATGAGAATAATTTTAGGGCTTCATAAGAGCTTAAGAAGGGCATCTTCAAAAATTTATTCAACATTCATAGTGTAGAAAATATCTTCAATGAAGAAAACAACCCCAGACCTAGAGGTTGATAAAGGTTGTGCAACTCAAATAAATCCATAATGGATTCCAAGTTCACCATAGTATCAGCCTCATGGTTTGGCTAGATGGACCCCTCCCTCATCGAGTTAGACACCTCTATCTCATTTATACTAGTATGAATCACCCTAAAACTCACCTATAATGTTGAAATAATAAATGATTTGGACCACACCAATTGTGTAACCAAAATTTGGAATTGGAGATAATAGTTAGCATCACCAATAATGGAACATCACATAGTAATAAAGAGGATATCAAGGTGGATATCAATATAACAATGGAGGAGGTCATGGTGGTTACATAAGAAAATACCAAGGTAGTATAGGAAATAACTACCACTGGTCTACCCTAAAATGATACCTATGTGGAGAATACAATCATGTCTAATAAAATAACCTAATTAACCCACAAAGATAGTCATATTATGAATATTATAGAATCTTGGACCAGCATGACATAGAATATTTCCTTATTATAGAGAAGTAGAGAAAGGATAAATCCATAGAAAATGTGTATATGGTAAGTGTAGAAACTAAATAGAATGCATTTTTAAATTTTATTATGTGACAATAGTATGTAGAATAAGGGATACCTCCACTTGAAATTCCTCGAGATTAGGTCATCATAAAATTTAAATAGGATAAATATCCAAACCTGACCATAATGAAGAGCCTATTGTAAGAAGCTACGTAGATGTTAAAAAATATTCAACATCAGGATAATGTTGATGGTGATGTTATAGCAATATATGTGAAAATGTATGAGCAGATCATGTGCATTATGTACCAAGATGGAGTTGTCACTATGATTATTGATCTCTTAAAACTTTTGAATACTCTATGAAATGAAGATATATCTCAGAACATCATGTATCTACTACATAATCTTCTAGAGTGTGTACAACATAGACCAAAAAAGATAGAAAAATTTACTTGGTATGTCAAGATGAAGAATCCCTAGAATGTTGATGCACATATTTATATTGAGGTTACTAGTTATGAGATCCCAAATGCTATATTTGATTTAGGTAGCATAGTTAATATGATTCATCAGTCTACATGGGAAGCTATTAGATGACCAACTCTGAGCTATAGCTTAATAACCTTAAGCCTAGATGATTATGGGAAGGTTAATCCCATTGATAGACTATAAGATGTTGAGATCAGAGTTGTATACTTATCTCTATGAGGTGACTTTGAATTCATTGACATTAAGACCACAAAAACACACAACTGTACATTGATAGGTAAAAATTAGGCATATGATGGTCGAATGACTATCAATATAATGCACAATTAGCTTAAGGCACATCAAGGTGATAATTTTTTTTTCATTCCTCTCAATAGAATGCAAAATATTTACATAATTCCAGTTAAAATAGACTCTCCATATGTTCTACAAGAAATTATTTTGATAAAGGTGAATTCTAAGTAAAATCCAAAATATTTGCACACAATTAAATGCAACTTCCTATATGATCATACCAAACCTCAAGTACAATCATTTCACACTTATCAATTCAAGGCATCAAAATAATGGAAACTTAAACCAATAGTTATGTAGCTAGTGGTAAATTAGTTTATCATTGAAGAATGTGCCTTTATGTTTGCAAAATATCTTACTTAGTCCAAAGTTGATTTCCTTTATCAAGTTGATGATCACATACAAGACTACATAGAGATTATAAGGGAAGGAACTTGCCATGGGAAAAAACTTCATCTATCAGTGGTGACTTAGATATACACCTCCTCAACTGGGCCTGAGGTGACCATGAGCTTTGACCAATGTGAATGGTCTTTGCACACAAGTAATAAATTCCTATATACTATGCAATAGAGGACCTCAATGATTCGATTTTGTGCTTTCAAGTCCATATTCTAACCATTAATGAATGGTTTAGTTCTTAAAATTATTCTCTAAATGGATTTATTATGACAAGGTAGGAAACTTATCGAGATAACCAGATGGAATGGGATGATGCTTATGAGTTCATGATTAGCAAATTTTAGTTACCATAGTTTATCCACACCAATTAGCCATTCTCTCAAGAAGTTGAGTGTTACAAAATTCATATACAAAAATTTGTTGAATTTTGGAATGAGAAACATGTGGCACCAAATTATTGGGTTCACATATTCCACTATACACTTTCTTGACTACTAGTAGCCTAATACATGCCCCAAGAATGCATAAGGGATACCTAACATCAGGCACAAGTGTAGAGTGATTTTATATAGACATTTGTGTTTGAATATGAAAATTCTCTGGTCCATAATGCACTATAAAAACTCAATTATTTTTTATGCCATGGGTGTACATAAGACTTGAGCACTACAATAAAATCTATTACATATAATAACATAAACTCTAATCTTAACTCAGTACTACATAGGTATAAAGCTACTAAGAATGAAGAATAATATCTAATGTAGCCATGTCATTGGATCAAGATGAGGTATAAGACATTGAAGATTCTAATTCTGATGGTGATTTAGATATGAATGATTTATTCAAGCTAGAGTGACCTATTGAACCACTCAAGGATATTAGCATAACACTAATGAAAGAAGACAAGTTGAACATTATCGTAATTCTTGAACAAGAAGGTCAAAGGAGGATACAAGAATCTATTGAATAATAAAAACATAATATCTATCATCAACCTATCAATAAGCATGTCTCTAACATTGGAATATAAGAGGTTCCAAAATTGCCAAGTATAGGTGACTATTAGATGAAAATTGAAATTTCAAAATCTCCACAACTTCTAAGGGGTTACTAAGATGTTTTTCCAATAAAATTCTCAAAAGTTCAAGGATTCAACCCATCACTAGGTGAGATGCACATTAAACTAAAGGAGTGTGCACAATTGATCAAGAATCAAGCATGTAAGCTCAATCCAAATATGAAGCTAAAAGTAAAGGCTAAATTGGAGAGAATGCAGGATGTAAGGATAATCTATCCAGTATAAAAATATGATTGGGTAAGCCCCATGGTAGTTCAACCTAAGAAAATAGGATAAATCCATGTTTGTGAGGACTACCACATTTTGAATGATGCCTATGTAAATGATCCATTTCTAATACCATTTATAGATGAAGTTTTGGAGTATATCATAGGACACCAAGTATATTCCTTCATAAATGGGTTCAGTAGATATCATCAATTCCCAATCAAAAAATAAGATCGATCCAAAATAAATTTTTTAATAAAATGGGGTTATTTTACATACAAGGTCATGTCTTTTAGACTTAATCCTTACTACTAATAGTCAATTTATCTCATTCTATAATATGAATGGGTGCTGAGTAGCACCATGTAACTTAGGATCTCATTATTTTTCATATTGTGTGTGTGTTTCTTTTTTATTTATTTATTTTTATATGATCTCAATAAAAACATTTGTAAATTGTAAAGACCAAGCATCATGTGTGCCAAATGTGCATAATAGGATCCACATGTGCTACTAGAAAAGTAAAAAAAAGAAGTAACTAAAAAATATCAAGTCTAAGAAGATGCCAAAACATCTCATTAGAAATATATCCATCAGATAATGATCATCCACTAGAAGTAAATGCATGAGCCGAATTTTGATTGAAATGATCTTCAATAAATTGGTGGTTTATCAACATTAGCTACTCATACCCCTCACATGGACATCAAAGATCATAACACCATAACTTCACCTATGCACCAATGATTAACTACTTTAATGGCTATATCTAATATAGATTTAAGACATCTAACATTACATTTAATATGAGTAGATAGCTAAGCATAGCCTAGATATGGAAGGCAAGAGGTGTCAAATATATAAAATCCAAGTTTAAATAACAAGTCGGTATTTCATCCTTGAGCATATTCTTCACAATTTACAACTATCAAGAGTTGAGTCATTTTATTTGCATAGAGCATACATAACATTCTAATTTCACCACATTACACAGTCATGGATAATTTTCATATAATTATGGATCTTATAGATGCATAAAAATAAGCCATGGGCCTCAACATATCATTATGGAAATAATTACAATGACCAAGAGCTATTTGATTACCTTTGCCAAGCTAAGTAGATGATCTTTTGCCTTGATCCTAGTGATACTATACAACCACTCACCCTCGTAGCTCCCCACTAGTTATAGAAAATAAAGGTCAATGGAATATTAATATTTCCCACATTTGATGACTTAGGAGAGATCATTTAAGTATTTATTGGGTGATGTAATTAGGCTCAATCTATTTAGGTCTAGATGAGACTATGGTAATCAACATACAAGTCATGGCCTAAGCTTTGGGCATGCCTATATAAGGAGACTATTTACTTCCCTACAAGACAAAAAATCCTCCTATATTATAAGAAGTTAGGTATCTATATACATGGGCAAACTAAGGTATTATTATTGCTGAAATCCTAGATGGACTAGTGTGCATTCTCATTCAGTGCATCACTAGAATATTTTAGTAAATGACCAAGTCTACCAAGAAAATACATAAAGGAGTTATGGACATTACCCACTAGATGATCCATATAAATAATTAATTTAATTATCTTGAATACTTTGTGTAGGAGTTACTCAAAAATATTTATAAGTGTCGTACATCTCCCAAGTAGATAATTTAATACCAGTTCCTCATTTTCCTGCTTTGTTTCACATAGTGGAAGTCACTAGAGGGTGAAGTACATCTAGAAATAGACTACTAGATGATATATAAATTCCATAATATTTATAAGATGAAAGATCATGGAGTTATTAAACATGAGGTCAAGTTCAAATTTTGGTGGGAGGAGTTCCTAGACCTCATCTCCACACATCTATGAGTGTCACTTGATGTCATACAGTACCTAGGTCAGCATGACACAATCACTTTGATACGTAAAAGAGTCTTTATCACAATCCATGATCTTTTATACTCATATTTTAAGCCACTCATCTTCTTCATCACAATGGATATGACATAGGCCAAAGTGGCTTAATAAAAAGAGTACAGAGCTAGTCGTATGACCACCTTACATTCTATGCCATTTGGTATAGATATTCTTACTATGAAATAACTAGAGATAGCATCTAACTTATACAAGTAAAAGGGGAAGCACAAAGTAGATACTCATTCAGTATCCCCTCCCTTTAAATGAACAACATCCATCATTGCAACTTGGATGGATGATCTAAAGGTACCATAGATAGCCAACTCCTACGATCTCATTCAGATAGGCATTGACAAATAAGAAATCTACTAGGTCATGATAGTTGACATGGATGGAGACTACTATGAGAAGGAATAAGAAAAATAATTATTATTCTATAAGTTAATATGTATAGTGGAAGTTTGTAAATAAGTCCCCTCAAATCTCTAGGTGGATATTCCATCTTTCCTAGCTTCCATCATTATCAACATAGTCCAAGAAGAAGTAGAGTAGCTCTAACATAGAATGGACTTCATCCATCCTTTAACTAATCCAAAATTTGCACCTCACATCATATTTTTCACCCCTATCTAAGAGCCCACATAAATAAATTATGCATAGGCCTAGAACATGGTGGGAGGCAAGAGTCTCTCCTACCTTGGAGGATCACACATTTGGTCAACTAGCTTCTATGTAGGAAGTGCAATCTACTCTTAAATTTTCTGCACCACCATCATAATGTAGACGAGTCATAATCAGTAGGAGAAAGACGTAGGTTCTAAGTTTGGAGGTATGACTAGATGATTTGCCAACATCACTGTAGGTTCAATATGTTGAAGATCTTGTACTAGAGTATCTAACTACAAAGGAATAATAGGCCACTAGGGAAGAATTCGCTTTCATAGCTAAACATAGGCTCAAGAAGGAGGAAAAGAAGATAAAGAAATAAGAAACATAGTAACTACATGCAATGCATCAAGACAAAGAAGATGAAGCCACATAAAAGGATAAAGAGGTAGAGGTGGACATCCACAGGGCCAAACAAGCCCAAAAAGTAGTTGATATAGAAAATTATGTGTAGGAGGAGAGATAAAAGAAGGAAAAGGAAGTATAAGAAGAAAGGAGGAAACAAGATGCAATACTCTAGGCATAATGATAGGCAGAAGAAGTTACTAAAAATAAGAAAGAAGAAGATGATGAAGCCCTATAGAAATAATAGGCACAAGCATAATCCCAAGCATAGGCCCAAGCTAAAAAATAATAATAGAAGAAGAAGAGAGAAGAAAAAGAACAAAGGAAGAAGGAAAAACAAAGAGAAGGAAGAAACAGGATGAAGAAGCATAATAAAATAAAAATATAGAAGAGGAAGAGAAGAGAATGAAAGAAGAAGAGGATGATAAAAAGGAGGAAAAAGCCAAAAATAAGAAACATGAGGAAAAGGAGGAGGCCAAATGGGAAAAGTTTGAAGATTATACATAATAAATTAAGCTATTAGAAGAGGCCACAACATAGTATAAATTACCACCCACAACACAGGTAGGAACCCAGTTGCCACAACCACTACTAAGAGCATTTTGGATTTAGGATGTTCCCTTAGTAGCTGCTTAGTGTACTACCTTCTCTATCCCACTAGCCACTATACCATGCTCAGATCCTATAACATCTGCTACCACATTGGCCACTCTTATATTCAAATAAGAGGATTTTTTGGATGTGTTTTGATTACCCTTGAAGAAACAATTGGAGGGTGCCATAGCTTTTTAGGATTCCATCACACAAAAGGATACCTCCCTAAAATAAGAATGCAATAAGACAAAGGCATAGAATGTGGAGCTCAAGGGTCATCTTCATGAAGTGGTGAAGATGATAGAATTTTTTTTCCCAAACTTGGCCTCTTGAGTCATCAAGGACCAAGTGATGTCCAACTATAACAAGATTAAGACCTTGGTCTCAAAGCTTATAAAATATTGGTGTGTAGCTCAGTAGCTTTGTATAGTCAACACTTTGGGATAAAATATAAATAGTGATACCATATATTTTATTACTCTATTTAGGAGTATCAAATCATGATTGATATTACATCCCTCTAATCCCATTAGGTCACATGCAATCTTCTATACTAGTAGTAACTTGACAATTCTCTTACTAGTTCTATCATAGACTTCATTTTAGCCACAGTATCTAGGATAATCATGCATAGTCAAATTACATTGGTAGATGAAAATAAACCTACTCTTGATTAATAATTCAATGCTAGGGAAAATTTACGTGATCAAATCCTTAACTGGCATCTAGACCTAAAACACAACATATTTGTGGGTCTTTAGGCAGAATGCCATGTAGAAAAGTTAGAGTAGTTGAACACTAAAATTCAAATAAAGGTTAGTAATACAAAGTCTAACATGAGTACTATTAAATATTTGGGCCTAAAGGAAATCATTATATTTTATGTACTAATGCCTACATTGATTCACATGGTCTAGGAAGTGATGCTCAATTGACACACATTTAAAACTAATTTTATAGTGAGGTGGACCTAATTATAAACATTCTTATTTACAAGCTACCATCTAAGCTCCATCAATAAATTGTATAATACATGACTACTAAGTCCAAATCCAAAGATATTACTAGCCAGTCTTCTTCATCAGCAATACCACCCCCTTCCATTTGAGTACTACATAATGAACAAATTTTGTAAAATTTTGAACACAATTTTTTTGTATTATAAGATTAGAAAGATAAATGGGGCCAAGATTATTGAAAACCCATAAACGGTCGACACCTGGTTATGCTAGCCTATTGAAAACCCAAAAGGGTATTAGGTTGGTATGCTATTTAGTTGAAAACTAAAAAGGGTGGCTAAGTAGTGTGTAAGAGGTGAAAACTAGAAATGATGCCTTGAGATATTACTATGACTCTTACTAGTCTACCCAATTTTTTATCTTCTACTTCAGTACATAGTCAGATTAACCTATGACATTGTCTTAGGATGAGACAACATTTTAAGTTCTAAAAAGTGTTGGGAGAATAAAATGGATAAGTAAAGCTATGTAGGATATTCTTTGGATATTCATGCATTATGTATGAAATTATTAGTTATCAATATTTTTTCCTATCCTTCATGACTTGTACAAGGGTAGAAGATGAAAAATCCCCTATTTTTGGTGCCAATGTATGAGAAGAATGTGAATAGTCAGAAACTATAAATGACTATAAATATTTATGCTTGTATGAAGAAGCTGATGAAGCTTTTGTTGAGATCAATATAGACTTTATGGTTATGGTTACCTGTTGTATTTATTATGTTATTCCTTGTATGTTTTAATATGTTTAATTTTTGGTTTAATCATATTTAAATTAATTTTAATGCTCTATAAACCTTAAGAAAACTCTATTTATTATTAATTCTTATCTTTCACATGATAATTTCTCTTTGACATGCTTCTATTAAATATGAATTCTATGCCTATCTTGTGATTTCTAATAAAAATTATCTATCCTCATCCTTATCATGTTCTATTGTATCAGGAACCTTTGCTAATAAATATTTTGGTGAACAAGACCTCTGAGTCTTCTTTGGTAACCCTAGTTTACTCTAGGGTTTTCAACCTTATAGGGTTTCATATTTAATTTTAATTTCCTTATCATGTTGGATTATTTTATATAATTTGTATGTATCTCTTTTCATGTTCTTATCTTAGTCTTTAGAACATTTTAAATAGATATAAAGGAACTTCTTCCTCATCCTAACCCTAATGAGGGTGATAGCTACTTTCCATCTAACTAGGTTCATTATATCACTACTCCAATGGGTAAGGTAACCCATCCTATAGTACTAAATGAAGGTAACAAACATATCCTTCCTTAACCCCCTCCACCTCCCACATCTTTTCTAGATAGTGTGTGTGAATATTAAATTTAAAGTACCCAAGTTTTGTGCATGTGAAGCCCTCAAGGATCAAATGATCATTATGATCAAGGTAATATAAGAGTTATAAAATAAAAATAAATATTTTAGTTTAAATATCACATCAATGGAAAATCATGGCACATATGCAAAGAATCCATAATTTTATAGTGTTACTAATGCATTTGTATCTTCATCTAGCAATGTAATGACTAACAAGACTTCATATCTAAATTGGAAGCTATAGTAGAATACATCTACAAAAAGTGATTCAAAAATTATAAACTAGTGTAATAAGAGTTAAAGTTATATTCTAAGGGAAATACTTAGGAAAATTTTGGTCAAAATACCTCCTCAATTTCCTCTAAGGAGGTAAAAATACTACTATGTATATCATAGAATACATGGGCATCATATAGATAATTGTTTGGTTTTGAAGAAGAAAATACAAAATACAATGGATAATGGTGATATTATAATAGATATATTGATCAAGCAACCCACTCATGTTATACATGCATATTATACAATTTGAGTAAAAAATTAACCAATATGGGTACATAAGGATAATTCAGAGAAAATATAGTTGAAAGTAAAAGAAATAGATTAATAAAATATTCAAAAAGCACAATTATAGAAAAAAAATTCAAAAAATATAACTAGGTAAAGTAATATTACAAGAGCCATGAGATAAAAAAGATCAATTACAAAATGAATAGTTTTACAATAAAAGGTTATAAAACCTATTGTATACAATGAGAAATGCATCAGATCTATAAATCAATCCTAGCTCAGAGAAGATAGATCCTACTTTCACTTCCAATTGGGGATACATTAGATAATAAATTTCAAGACCAATATGGATCATTTATACCTAATCAAGGGATATCTTATCACAATAATGTCACTTGGGAGGCTTCCAAAGTCTCCAGTCAAGAAAAACTACGTAATAACCCTAACTAGGTCCTATGTTTTTATATTCACTATACTAATAATAAGTAAAGTAAAAATCTAATCTAGTGCTCACCAAATCTTGTGGTAAAAAGTGGGGGTAATAAAAACTAAAATTAAACATGCATAGAATACATATTCTCACATCAATGTATACAAAATCCTAATGCATGGAAGATAAGTGAAAATGCATATCTATCTACTCTTACAAAGGAGGAACAAAGTTAGGAATACTTGCCTTTGAAGACAAAACCATCAAGATTCAATCTCTCCCTTAGCCAAGGTGGTTCAAAAGAGGTTGTTTTGGTATGTAAGGATGACAAGTATAAATTATCTCTAGGCTAGACAACCTATCAATGCATCTAAAAGACTTCTCCATAAGACAAGATCCATATCTCCAAATAAATTATGAAACCCTAAGCTTGCTCCTCAAGTATAATGGTGGATAAGCATATACACAATATATATTACCTATTTTTATCTTATCTTAGAAAATTCAAAATGATTGTGTTTATATAGGTAGATATAACCCTAAACCCTTATGAAATTTTTGACTGATAAGGTTTGATCTAGTCGATCTAGTATCATTATTGATAAAAACTCACTAGGCTATGGACTAGGTCAGCTAGGGGCTGACCTAGACGCTAAATAAGTTTTATCAATAAGAGTACAAGGTCGACATAGTTGACATAGTCATGTAAACTATCAAAAAGAGGTTTAGGTTAGAAAAATGGAAAATGAAGGTGGTAAAATACTATAGGAGTGTGCAAAAGAGGAGGAAAAGCTTAGGGGAATGGTTTTTAGGAGACAAGTATGTAGATAGTAAGTGGGAAAAGGGACAATAATCTTATGAAAAATAAATGGTCAAACCACCCCTTTTTCGATGTGCCCCTTAAGGCATGCACTTAGAGCGAATAAGACCCGATGGGTTACTATAAGATAAAAATATCAATAATTGATAAAAATTTGAAAATATTATGTGTATACATATACCCCACTAAAATCTCATCACATGTGACATATGTGCAACAAGGGATGGTAATTCAAGAAAAATAACATGACAACACATAATGTTGATGCTAAATAAAGTGTAAGAAGGAAAATAAGATAAATGAAAGGACATAATTGAAAAATTCATACCTTTACTTACCTCAGTGTTGTAGATAAAGAATGAGATGTGAGAGATGTGAAGGCATCTAATGTGAGGAACATTAGGTAAACCTATAATGATTAGCAAAAAAGATTAAAAAAAAATGAAATTTATGAAACATATGCATATAATACTTAGAAAGATTCTATATGACATCAATATTCTATAAATTTTTATGTTTTGTAAAATGAGTGAGTAGAAACAAAGATATGGTCAAAACAAGAAATCTGATGGTAATTATTTAAAGGATAAATAATTTTGAATAGTAAATATAAATAGGGTGAAAATAATTCAATTTATATTCTTTTAAATTCTAATAAAAATAGAGCTTTGAGAAACCTAGTGAGAGACTAGAGAGCCAAGATGGTGAGGAGATGATAGCTAAGATGGGGAAGATGCATAGTGGCTACAACAAGTATAGCATAGGTAAACAACTAATAATTTCAAAAAATTTAATGTTTTTATTTGAAATTGAGTGTTTTATAGAAAAATTATCAATTAGGTAAAATCTAGAGACCATAATGAACCCTAGGAAATTTTTAGGGATACTAGGGGTCAAACATGGTATTGGGTAGGAAGGGGTCAGAGAAATAAATGCCTAAGGCATTTATGACAATTGGTAAAAAAAGTCATCATAGTGAAAGAACAAGGTTGACCAAGTTGACTTAGTTGGTAGAAGATAAAAATTAAGTGGGCTAACTTAGTAGTGCATGGCGAACTTAATTGGTTGAGTAAATGGGTTGATATAGTACTATATGGCCAACTTAATATGTTTTTTAAGTGGTTGATATAGTAGTATTGAAGGTAAAAGAGGGTTGACTTAGTTTGTTAAGTCTAAATTGGCTGACTTAGTACTATATGGGTGACATAGTTGTTTTATAAGGGGTAAATATAGTACTAGAATGAAAAACATGGAAGATATAGTATGGTTAACAACAGGGTGGCTGAATTAGTATTGAAAAGGCTGATTTAGTTTTAAAATAGGTCAATTTAGTAATAAATGAATTAATTAAGGAAAATTAGTTAATTCTAATGAAATTTAAAAGAATATATGTTGATTATGAGTGATATGGAGGTCTAATACACCCTTTATTATTTTATTTTTATAGAGACACTAGATATTTTAGTGATTGGTGGATGCATCATGGCTACTTGACTATTAGAGTTCTTGATATATGTAGATAGAGTTAGATTGGTTGCATTAGGCTTGGGAGGAATCATGGAGTTATAGTGGATCCCACTGAGTGTTGATCTTATGGTCATGTTATTGAGAGTATGGGAGTATTTAACCAACACATTTATATGTGTGGTAGATGGGGATACCATAGAGGTTGGTATCACATTCGAGGATATCCATGTATTGCTTAGACTATCGATAAGGGGACACCAATGATCATACAGACACAAGATGACTGGGAAGAGAGATGAGAATTAGCCTGATGGGCAACATGCTCAAATAGGATTTACCTAGGATTGAGGGTGAGCTTGTTTGATGTTTATATTACATAAATTATAGATATCTAGAAGGATGTGATAGGACTTTTGATAGCATGAGTGATGTGTCATAAGTTTAATGGTAAGGTACCACTATATGTGATATCCTTGTGCTAGTCTATATTATATAAAGGGGTACTCTATGACTTGGGTTTTATCATCTAGGTTTTTCTCATGCATGATATGTATGGGATGTTGTCAAGAGGTTAGAAGACCATGGAAACATTGGTGTTACTGAGTACCTAGATATATGAGAGGTTACAAATGTATCATACACCTAGGTTACCCCATGTGGTTGATGATCTATTACCTAAAGTTTTGAAATGGAGACTAGATCAGGTGGTATGGGTTATGCCCCATGTGTTAGTGTTATATATGTTCACATGAGAATATATCATATGGTAACCCTATGCACACATTACAACTATTTAGACAAGTTGACTGATTATGGCACTAGGGTTAGCATGAGTGTAGATCATAAGCTACTACACCTAGTGGGTAGAGCCATATATAGTGGCATGTTAACTAGGATATTTAAAATTCCCTCACCCAATGGATCCTATAGTGTTTCTTACATTTTAGGCTCAGCATGCGAGAGTTGAGGGGGAGAGGAGGAGTGTTAGTCAAGAGACTAGAGATCAAACCATGGCATGTAAGACCATGGATTAGTCGAGCATGAAAACCATAAGTTAGAGAGGGCATGGAGTGATGAAGATACCACACTAACACCATAGTAGGATGAATATAAACCACCTCTTTTACACCATTAATAGAGATTCTAGTGGTGAGATAGAGCACAAAGGGGTGGTTATCTAGGATGACTCATAAGTTAGCCCATGGTAGAGATGGTCTATAGAGGAACCAATGAGGAGAGGATTGAGATGTGTATAGCTGGTGACTTTGGGGTTTGATTTGATTGGGAGGAATCCCATAGAAGAGGTACTTAGGGAATGAGCTGATGGAGAGACCATGCTTGGTGTAAAATCAAATAGAGAGATGGTGATTGGTGATATTGAGATAGGAAATAAATGTTGTAATTATTAGTATTTGATATAGAATACTAGTTATATATGATTATAGATAGATAGATTTTTAGATGTATATGTGATCTAATATCTATCTAGTTTGAATTTTTAATATCTTATAGACAAGGATGAGGTTAGATGAGTATACCTAGTGATGGGAGCACACCATGATATTCTGGATGAGGTGTTGGTACCATACAACCCCACCACATTGGATGATCCTATGGTACCATCTACCCTAGCTTAGATAGGCTAGTTTAGACTAGTGGGGGAGGATGAAAGGTAGCTAAAGGAATGTAAAAATGGGATAAAACCACCATCAAGGGTAGGAATAGGAGAGCCATAGTCATGGTAGGCCTTAGCTCAAGAGATATCCATGCATATGGCTACCACTATCCATTTGGGATAGGTACATCCCTAGGTGGCCAACCTATAGGAATATTTAGAAGGCTTGAGATCTTAGAAAGCCTATTTATAGTGGACTATTTAGAGGGGACAATCTTTAACATCTTGGTTAACATGACTAGGCCTATATATATATATATATATGACATCATAACAACTCTCCAACAAATATCAACATCCAAAAATAAAAACAATACACACACACACACAGATATATATATATATATATATATATATCTGTGTGTGTGTGTGTGTGTATTGTTTTTATTTTTGGATGTTGATATTTGTTGGAGAGTTGTTATGATGTCATGGTTTTTTCATGGAGGTGTTCTAGTGATTGGATGAAGTGTTTTGATAGCCTAAGTAACAATGACAAAGTGTGTAATGTGCTTATCTTAGTGTGCTTAAAGGAGGCTTGTGTGTTCTTTAGTTTTGGCATGATTAGAGATTTTTAGGGATGATTATGTTGATTAAATAATATGCATGAGGTAATTAATTTGTTATTTATGCTTTGAGAGCTTGTGTGCATAATTAGATTTCAGCTAGTATTCTGTTGTTTTTATCTAGATAATTTGGGTCTAGTGGTAGAAAATTTGAATAGGTAGTTTGCTGACATCACCATTACCACATGTGGATGATTCAAGGGATATATGTCATATGGTTGTGATCATATTAGTACCTAGTTATTATGTGCTAGATCTCAAGTCATGCATCAAAGCATAGTTAAAGATATGAGGGTTCAAAGTTGGTTTCTTAGTTAGAATTCATTGTTTTCCCATACTTAGCCAAATTTACATAAGGTAAGAAAGAGTCAAGTAGGAATTTTGATGATGGAAAATCTTTCACATGTGGATGTTTCAGGATAAGGTGATCATATGGGTTTGATTATTTTTTTACCTAGTTTATTTTTGTAAAATTTCAGATCATGCGCTAAAGCACATCAAAAGTTATGTAGGAGAAAAGTTGGTCTCCCAAATAAATTCTAAGAATAGTTGGCTCTATGATAAAATATTTTGAGAAGGAATTTGAATGGATTTATATCTCACACACACAAAGGTTTTAGGATAAATTTGATACATGGTTGGATTCCTCTTTGAAAGTAGAACATATGGTTCAATTTTTAGGCATGAGATTTATCAAGGCAAAAGTTATGACTATGCAAAGTTGGCCTTTTAGGCATATTTAAATGGTTCCCATAGTCATTTCTACACAAGTTAAAGTTAAATCAAGATCAATGGAACACATTTTCTCCAAGATGTCAAGAAGTAGTGAGATGAGGATAGGTGTATGATGTTTAATGATTGAGCAAAGGTATAGGATAAGGACCTAATGATGAATGGGTTTTCATATAGAGTGATCAAATAATGAGCATTGATTGTTAAAGATGTAATTGATCCATAGAGATTGATAGAGCATGTTGAGTCAACATTTCAAGATTGCATGAGATAAGGTCAAATTTATTGAGATTTAATGTTTAGAATTGGTGGTCTATGTGTTAAATATCAAACAAAATTAATGGTGCATAGTTGATCTGAGCTAAGAGGACATTAGATGTGAGCATTGTGTTTGAAGTTTAACTGTGGCCGTTGTTATTCAAATATTTGAATTTAACACAGGGAAAAACTTGAGGTCTATATTTTTCCATATATTTTTATAAAATCAATTTTTTTGGTTCTATAAAAATAAAAGATGAAGATTAATTCATGGTGCATCTAATGAACCTAATTTGAATATATAAAAGTGTGTACATTCATATTTATTGATGTTCAAAGTTGACTATGTGTTCATGCTTGTTTTGCAAGTGACCTGAGAAGAATGTTTGAGCTTATGTAGATGTTGTTTCTATTTATAATGATGAATTAGCTATTGGGGAGTGTTGTAGACTCCATGAAGATAATCTATGATAATTTTGATGGTGTGATCAATTTATCTTGAGTATTAATAATGCTTAATAAGTTGACTATGTGTTCGTTAATGATATTCATGTATATAAGGTCAGTGTTTTAGTTTTTTGAGCAAATAAATAGGTGAGAAAAGGTAAATATAATAATTTGATGATGTCAAAGGGTACATAAAGAGTGGAACCATGATTTTTTAAGTGGTCTTATGTTTTTAGTTTGTTTGATGTTGTGATAAATGGGTGAATAGGTCTCCATGAGACCTATAAGAGCTATAAGGGCCTTATTAAAAGGTTTAGTTTCTTAAGGGTGACCCATAGATGCATTAGAGACATATGAAGATTATATTGAGCTATATCCTTATATTATAGATGTCTTAAGGATTAATACATGCTTAATGGCTGACCATGATGGTGATGATCATTATTTCTCTATAAATAGTGAAACCAAATGTGTTGGTTTCTAGTTAGATTTATAAGACTTGAATGAAGGAGTGTGAATATGGAGCCAATTGAAGGGAAGAACCTTTGAACGAGAAGGTAAAATTTAGTGAGGACTAGTAAAGAGTGAACAGGATCAGACATGTTTTTCTAAGTAAGGTGTTGAACATGATCACATAGGTCATTAGACCTAATAAGCCTAAAAGAGGAAAAATGGGTGAGTATGTTTAAGAGGTTATTTGAGAGAGTCTTGTGTGTGAATTGTGGAGCAAAGGGGTAGAGTGCCATGTGGATTCACTGATGAAAATATTAGTTTGAGGACTATTAATATGACCTATTGGTCATAATTCTATTGTTAGAATAGTGCTCTTGTTATTTGAGTGTGAGCAAAGGTAAGGTGAAGACTATGTGAGCTTGGTGGTTGATCTAAGAGGTAGATCAGTGTGTGGATTATGTGTATGGCCATCTGGTCATATTGTTGAAGTTTTGATAGATTTTTTTGATATGAAGGATGTATTGAGTGTGCAAATTTGAAGGGTGGGGTTAGTTGGGATATGTAATGTGTCTTAATTTATCTTTGTGTATTGGTTCAAGTATATAATCTGATTTGGCCAGTAGAGAGTGTTGAGTGAAGGTGAATTGTGATAATAAGAGTTCCATAGTCAAGTGTTGAAGATATCGATTAAAATGTGGATTTGTTCTAGATGTTGTTATGGTTTCTCAACATTTAAGGGGGGTTAAAGCCTCCTTTAAAGGTGAAATTTGCTTAAGGTGTAGTTGTTATGGCTACTTAGCTAGATAGGTGTAGAAGCTCCTTGTGGGATTTTAGTATCACTAAAATTAGGAATTTTATTTCTTTGATCATTTATATATGGTATAAATTGGTTATTTTTATTATAGGATAATAATCCAATTTCATGTTCTAGTGGGTTTTATTCAACAAGAGGGTTTCCCACATATGTCATGTGTTATGTGCTTGATCTTGCATTGTCTTTCTTATTCATTGCTATGAATGATGTGTATGCCTCATGAATGTATGTATTGACTAATTAAGAGTTTTCAAGGATTAGAACTAAATTTAAAATATCTAGTCTCAGTAATTCACCCCCCCTCAGTGATTGTACCTCTAAAAATTGTCATTAGAGTAGGTCCTTTAGAGGAAGCCTAACAACTAGAAGGTGATCCTAAGTAGATACAAAGCTAGCTAAGAAAGAAAATTAATAGTGGAAGAATATGATCAAGGTACTTAAATAATAGATATTTAATTTGAAGAAATATGCCAAAGAAGATGAGAATATTATCAATGATCTTAAGGTTTAGCTAGTATATGCCAAGACAAGTTTTTGTTCAAAAGAAAAGGACATCATGTGTAATGAAGAAGTTTTCGATGACAATGAAGAAGACATTGATATGGAAGTTGAGCTCATGGGTACACTTAGTGAATTAAAGGATCAAAATAAGAAGAATCATAAGATGAGAAATATGATCAAAGGACTTGAAGCATAAGTCAGATCTCTTGAGGGAAGTTTGATAGAGAAAATATGTAGAATAAAGGATGGCATGGTTAAAGAAGCCAAGAATGATAAGGAGACAATCCAAGTTCTCAAAGGTCAGTTAATGGCTATAATTTCAAGTATAAGAGATAAAGAGGATGAGATTATTCAATTGTAAACCAAGCTAGGTTCATTGATGGATGATCATAAGCAATTTGTTATCAAGATAATCAAGCTTAAAGAAGATCAAAATAAGTCAGATCAGGTCAAGAGCAATGAAAGAAGGTCTGTTAGAATACCAAATGCTTCAAAGTATGATATTTTATTTCATGTAATAACTATGGTCATAGAGCTAAGTACTATAGAAGGAAGTCAATAAAGTATGGATATTAATGGAGCTATGATAGAAAGATTATTTGGCCAAAGATTGATCCTAGTTCAAATATGTCAAAAGGTATGAAATACATTACTTGTTTTAGTTGTCATAAGGTTGGACATTCTATAACATTATGTCCAAGTGGAGGTAATAGGTCCTAAAGGTATCTCAAAGGACATGAAGCTTCCATTGTGCATAAGAAAGGTCACCCTTGGTTATGGAGACTAAAGATTATCAATGCTAATCACACTAGTCCAAAGGTTGATAAGAAAGTTTCTCTAGAAGGCTATGTTTCAAATCAATCTAAACTCAAAATTCAAGTTGGTAAGTTGATAGTAGGAGATGAGAAGAGTCAAACTATGGTATAGAGACCTGATGTAGTAAACACTAAGAAGATTAATCCTATTATGTCTAAAAGTCTTGATGGACTCATTGCCAATGTAGACAAGGGATAAAAAGTGAAGAAAAGTAATGAGTTTTTGTTGTTAGAATTTGTTGACAAGTTTGAAGTAGAGAATATGTCAATTATCTAGATAGAAAAGGAAAAACAAAAGTTAGTTCAAGTAAATCTCAAGGAGAAAGCCAAGGTGCTGATTGAGGCTAGTTCTAAGCCTAAGAAGAAGAAGAAGAACTATCAATATTAGATGACTGAGGAAAAGGAATATGAGGAGTTGTGGGTAATTCATAGCTTCACATTGTTCTAGGACATTATGGGTTAGGGTGTCTCTTTCTAGGCTTCAAGGAGATGCTTGTAAGTCAGAGGAAGCTTGGTGGCTATCAGATATTATTTGATGAGATGGGATAAAAATAAGGTATGTTTGTGTATTATTTTTATATATCTTTTATTGGAGAAAAGAAGCATGTTAAGAATATTAGTGATCCTATATTGAGAAGGATTTATCTTGTTAATCATGGTTTGGGTGAGTTTCAAATATCTATCTACATATTAGTTTGTGGTAGATGTCAGGTGAGCCTATAATTTGAAGGTCTTTGCTCTAGGATTATGTTTTAGATCTTGTTAATCCTGTTAAAGGCTTCTTAAATAGTTGTGTATGCCATGGAATTTCATAGTTTTCTGAATATGAGGTATCTCTATATGAGTATTGACTGTGGTTTTACATTATTTGAAGATTTGTTAAAGATGTCATGTTCCTGATGAAGCATGAAGATTAGGGGGATCTTTGTAATTAGTCAAGTCCTAGGATCAAAGGATTGAGTAGTTGATTCTAAGAAATAAGGTGTGGAAAAATAATTTTATATGCTTAAGATGATAATGTCAATTAGATAATGTCTTTAGTTAAGGGGGAGTAATAAGTTCATGACTTTGCTCTAGAGGTTTATGAAGGAGTTGTAGTACAAGATCAGGATGGATGGTTTCAGGTGACTTAATGAGATTAATGGAATTTCAAGAAGATTTTGGTTCTCATAAAGGTATGTACACTTCTTTGTGATGTGCTCTAGATGATTTTGTGGCTTGAAGGTATATTTGTGCTAATTAAAGTTTTTTTTACTACTCTCAATTTCCTTAGTTTTTGGCTTGAGGGTAAGCAGGCCTAAAATGGGTTATAGGAAGTCTATGTTCCTAATGGTGTGAAATATCAAATCTTGGTCCATAAGTGTGTGATGGGTGTCTCCAATTTTTCAAGAAATTTAAGAGATGTGTGTTGACCAAAAGGAGGTTTATTGACTTAGTTTGTTTTGAGTTTCTAGGGTTTTGGATATGCTAGAAAAGTGGTTTGCCTTGTTAATTAAGGTTTTAGGATTATTAATATGTTTAATTTGAAAATGGGTGGTCAAATAAAGATTCACATAGAATTGAAGGTTTGTGTTTCTCAAGTTATTCAATTTTTTTATCAATATGGAGAGCTAATTAGCTAGTAGGATTGTGAAGGAAGTATATTGGATAAGATGAACCTAGTGATGAAAATTGGTGTGATTGAGGAGGAATATTAGAGTGCTATATATAAGGATTTTTAGGTCTTGACTATGTGTCTACTAAAAATTATGGGCTCTGCAAGTTCCAAGTTGGGCTATAAGGAGGCTAGATAGGCCTAGTTTGAAGAAGAGTGCTTTTTGATCAGTTTATCCAAAAATAGAAAGGTATGTGTATTTCAAGGTGATTTCTCAAGATATTTTAGTGAATTTTCCCTATTTGGTGAGTTGCATGAATTTATATTGGTGGTCCTTATGGTATCTTGAAAGAGAAGTCTATTAAGCATATGTATTGATTCTTCATAGTGTGTGGAGATCTAAAGATGCTCAAAAGGTGAAATTGCTTAGAATTATTAGGGGGATTCCATCTTAAATTTTTATTGATGTGTTCCATCATATTTTTATGGTTTTGTGTGTTCTTTATTCTTTATTTTTAGTGCTTGGTTAAAGAGAGTTTTGGCATGGAGTAAGAGGAAGTTGTCAAGACAAGAAAAGGTAGGCTCAAGGTAAGGGGGAGTTTTTATCATATTTATAATATGGTCCTTTATTATTTATGGTCTTTTAAGGTCCTCAAGATTAGTTTTTCTCACTTTGTCATTTTATTAAAGGGGGAGAAAGTTCTTGTTGTGAGAGTGTTTGAAGAGAGAGAAGGTGAGCTATATATTGATTTATATGATGGTTGTTGACATCAATGACAAATGGGGAGATTATTAGAGAGTTTTTAGTGATGTAATGGAGGTATCTTGGTGAGTGGATGAAGTGATTTGATAGCCTAAGTAATAATTACAAAGAGTGTAATGTGCTTATCCTAATGTGCTTAAAGGAGGCTTGGGTGTTCTTCAATTTTGGCATGATTAGAGATGTTCAGTGATGAGTATGGTGATTGAATAATGTGAAATAGGTATCTAAGATTTTATCTATGCTTTGAGATATTGTGTGCATAATTTTAATTCATCTGGTCCATATTTTTCATCTAGATAGTTTGGGTCTAGAGGTAGAAAATCTGAGTAGCCAATTTGATGATGTCACCATTGCCATCTGTGGATGAGTTAAGGGGAGTTGGTCATATGGTTGTGATCACATTAGTTCCTAGTTATTATCCACTAGATCTCATATCATGCATATAAGTGTGGTCAAAGATATGAGGGTTAAAAGTTGTATTCTTAGTTAGAATTCATTATTTTCCCATACTTAGCTAAATTTGCATAAGGCAAAAAAGAGTCAAGTAGGTATTTTGATGATGGCATATATCACACATGTGGATGTTTCAGGAGAAGGTGATCATATGGGTTTGATAATTTTTATACCTAGTTTATTTTAAATAAATTTTAGATCATTAACTAAAGCACATCAAAAGTTATGTAGGATAAAATTTGGTCTCCCAGATAAATTTTAAGCATAGTTGCCTCTGTGACAGAAGATTTTTAGAAGGCATTTTAATGGTATTATATCTCACACATGTGAAGGTTTAAGGAGAATTTTGATACATTATTTTATTCTTATTTAAAAGGAGAATATATGGTGAAATTTTTGGGAAATTATATTGATCAAGGCAAAATTTATGACTATGCAAAGTTTCCCTTCTATAAGTATTTCAATGGTTCCCATAGTCATTTCTGCACATGTTAAAGTTCAAACAAGATTGATGGAGCATGTTTTCTCTAAGATGACAAAAATAAGTGAGATGAGTATAGGTGCGTGATGTTTAATGACTGAGTAAAGGTATAAGATAAGGATCTAATAGTGAGCAAGTGTTTATACAGATTTATTAAAATGGTAAGCATTAATTTCTAAAGACCTGACTCATCCATAAAGATTAACGGAGCACATTGAGTCAACATTTCAAGATTTCATGAGATGAAGTCAAAGTGACTTAGGTTTAACATTTGGAACTGGTGTTCTATGTTTTAAATATTGAACAAGATCAATGGTTTGTAATTTATATAATTTGAGAGGATATGAGATGTGAGAATTATGTTCAAAGGTTAACTATGACCATTGTCATTCAAATATTTGAATTTAACATAGGGAAAAACTAGAGATATATATTTTATCCATATATTTTGATAGAAATCAAATTTACTAGTGTTATAAAAATAAAAGATGAAAAGGACTCCATGGTGCATCTAATGAACCTAATTTGAAGATCTAAAAGTGTGTACAATAATAGTTATTGATGTTCAAAGTTGACTATGTGTCTGTGCTTGTTATGCAAGTGATCCAAGAAGGATGTTTGAGCTCATGTAGATGATTTTTTGATGTCTCATGATGAATTGGGTATTAGGAAGTGTTTTAGACTCTATTACGATGCTCTATGTATATTTTGGTGGTGTGATCAATTTATCTTGAGTATGAATAATGCTTAAGAAGTTGAGTGTGTGTTTATTCATGATGTTCCTATACACCAAGTTAGTGTTTGAGTTGTTTGAGCATACACAAAGGTGAGAAAATATTATTATGATCATTTAAGGATGTCAAAAGGGACATAAGGATTAGATCCATGCTTTTGGAAGTGGTCCTATGTTCTTAGTTTGTTTGATGATGTGATAAATGGGTGAATATGTCTCCATGAGACCTATACGAGTTATAAGGGCCTTCATATAAGGTGCATTTGCTTAAGGGTGTCCCAGAGAAGCTTTGGTTGACCTATGAAGATTGTATTAAGCTATGTCTTCATATGATAGATGTATTAAGGGCTAAGACATGCCTAATGGATGACCAAGATGGTGATGATCATGATTGCTCTATAAATAGTGTAACCAAATGTGTTGGTTTATAGACTTGTAAGACTTGAATGAAAGAGTGCAAATGTGGAGCCAAGTAAAGAAAAGAACCTTTGAAAGAGAAGGTATAGGTTAGTAAGGACTAGTAGACATAATTGTCTGAGTAAGGTGCTAAAGATGATCACATAGGTCATTGGACCTAATAAGCCTAAAAGAGGCAGAATGGGTGAGTATGCTCAAGAGGTTGTTTGAGAGAGGCTTGTGTGTGTGAATTATGGAGCAAAGGAGGGGTAGAGTGCCCTGTGGATGACTTAATGAGTAGATCAGTTTGAGGATTATTTTTATGACCTATTGGTCATAATTTTATTGGTAGAGTAGTTCTCTTATTGTTTGAGTGTGAGTAAAGGCAAGGGGAAGATTGTGTGGGCTTGGTGGTTGATTTGAGAGGTAGATCAGTGTGTAGACTATGTGTATGACCATCTAGTCATGTTTTTGAAGATGTGACACATTTGTTTCTATGAAGGATGCATTGAGTGTGTATATTTGAAGAGTGGGGTTAGTTGGGATATGTAATGTGTCCTAATTGATCTTTGTGTATTGGTTCAAGTATGTAATGTGCTTTAGCCAATAAGTAGTGTTGAGTGAAGGTGAAGTGTGATAATCAGAGTTCTATCATCAGGTGTTGAAAACATTAATGTAAATTTTGATTTGTTCTAGGTGTTTTTGTGGTTTAACAACATCTAAGGGGGGTTATAACCTTCTTTCAAGGTGAAACTTTCTAAAGGTCTAGTTGTTATGGTTGCTTAACTAGACAGGTGTAGAAGCTCCTTGTGAGATTTTAGCCTCACTAAAATCAAGAATGATAGTTCCTTGATCACTTTTAGATAGTCTAAATCAGTTCTTTTTATTATAGGATAGTAGTCCAATTATAAGTTTTAGTGGATTTTATTCCCCAAGAGGGTTTCCCACGTATGTCATGTGTTATGTGTTTGATCTTGCATTGTCTTTCTTATTCATTACTATGAATGATGTGTATGCCTCATGAATGCATGCATTAATTGATTAAGATTTTAGAATGATTGGAACTAAAGTTAAAATATATAGGGTCATTGATTCACCCCTAGCGATTATACCTCTAATAATATTATGTGTTATATTTTTGTTTTGATTGTGGATGCATGGATATATTTATTTCTATCACATGTATTTTTATTTTATTTTATATGTTATAGGAAATATATGTGTGGTGTTTTATTTTCTATCATTATGTAGTACACATGCATGGTTTAAAAAAATAGGCAAAAAGATTTGGAAAAGTATAATTAATGCACTACACACTATATCATGATGAGAAATGTGTGATAACAAAAGATGACTAAGTATAATAAACCAAAAAAAAATGTGGTAAACAAGAAGGTAAATTTTATTTAAACCATGAAAAAGATTGGCACCAAATTAGAACAAGTAAAATCACACTAATCACATTAGAAAGTATGAAAATAATGTAATAAAAATGGAAAGCATGCGAAAGACTAATGGTATAAAAAAAATTAGTTAAGTCAATCAAATATACTAAATCATGTTAGCAAGTATAAAATATAAACAAAATTGGTAAAATGGTCTTAGATTAATCACACTTACTAAAGTTGGGAAGTATGAAAAACTTAAGAAAAATGGTTGGACTATTATATGTAATTATAAAATAAGAAGATAAAAGTGAAATATTAATGAAGTAAGCATAAAACATACTAAATAAAGATGAGAATCATGTCAATGATGTGTAAATCATAACAAATCACATCTTATCTTATTTTTGACACATGTAGTTTCATTGTGACTTGGATATTAGAAAATTTTGTGAAGAAGGCTAGGCCCTATCCATGGTCTTACACTAAAAATCAAAAAGGGAACACCAATGAGGTGGAAAAAATGTGAAAATATGGTAAAATGGGATGTTTGGAATGGTAAATGTGAAAAAAAATGGTAATTTGTGAGGAAGGCTAGGTCCTATCCATAGTCTTACAATGCAACTCGCAAATGAGATCCCTAAGGGGAGTGATCAATAACAAAATTGTATTTCTTAAGGGAAAATATGAGGAATGTAAGGAGTGAAAAAGGGAATGTAAGAAGCATAATGTAGGCATATTATGATAATACCTTAGGAGATATGATGTATACTAAGAACCTGAAAAGACACGAAGAGACTAGTGACCATCAATATACAGAGGATACCTATCTTTTATAAGCACAAAGTTATGTATGCAAATAAGTGTGGTACTATAAATCAAATCCATGTTTTTAATTTATTTGGGTAGTTAAATTTTTATTATGGATGTACTTGGTGAGTTTGGAAGATTAATGTCAGCCTCCTCTTTCTTGGGTTCCCCTTTTTATTTTTTGTCTAAGTCTCGACTCCTTCTGCTAATGCCACATGGTTCCCCTACACTCATTCTTAGAAAAAGAATTATAAACTTACCCAAGAATAATTTTAGCTCACCATATGGCATCATAGTGCTCCTAAAGAGTGAAGGGTTCTTTTTTCAATGCTTTAAGGTGCACCATTGGTTGATGAAGTAATAGGCAGGTCTCACTATGTAAAAATGACTAAAATAAATCAAGCCTTCCATGTGGCATCATGGTACTTATCTAAGGAAATTTTTTTCTATTAGAGCTTTGAGTCATGTCATTGGCCAAGTGAAGTGAGCCATGTTTCCAACAAGAATTATAGAGGTAGTTCAGAGGGATACACTTATCACCACAAAACTTCTTCTAAGCATCATGGGAATCATGAGGCATCAAATTTATGCCATATCTTAGATTTGAAGACCATCTACACTCATGTGCTAAATTTTTCCCTTTTGGTTACAATGGAATCATCTTGAGTGTGGTATCTAGGTGTCATTTCCTTGTGAGGCCATTGTGCTTATATACTTTGGGCTTATTTATTTTGGAAGGTGATGGGAGTTAGGTAATATAAGTTATTTTAATGATTAATATTAGAAAGTATCCATTATAATAGTTTTAATTATAAATAGAAATAATAGTATTTATTATCTTCATTTCAAGACCTTAGCAGGTACCCCTTATAGGAAGGATTGAATAGTTTATACTATGCCTTTGGGCCCTTTGTATTTTATTTTCTACCCAAAAATGAAGAGGATGTGATGTTATATGTCAAATTGTACACAATCAATAGTTTTTTGTTATTTCTATTCTCTACTTCTATAGCATTGGATTTTATTTATATTATAGGCTTTAAATCATGTATATGTTCTTTTAAATCATCTGTAATGTTTTAGAGGTTCATGATGAGGCTACCAATTTCTTACTTTTATAGCTTCATCCATGCTTAGTCTATGTCTTTTTATATGTAAATCCCATAACTATCTATCACTAATGCAAATAAATGAATGAAGTTATGATTTTGTATGTTCATTAATATATATATGTGTTATGTTATGAATAATTGATGATTTTCCTTGATTGAATTATATTGGTGTGACTTTATCTAACATGCATTTTAATGGTCATGTAAAGCTACTAAATCTTGCTAAGCCATAGCTACTATAGGCTATACATAGCAATTTTAGGCTTCACCTATAGGTTACTCATAGCCACTATAGATTTTTTGTAGCAACTGTAGGCTTAACCTATAGGTTGTTTATAGCCACTATATAATACCCATAGTAACTATAAGCTTCACCTATAGGTTTCCCACATCCACTATAGAATGTTCATAGCAACTAAAGGTTTCACCTACAGGTTGCCTATAGCTACTGTAGAGTGCTTGTAGTCACTATGAAAAGTAGAGTCATTATTAAGGAGATCTTGTAGACACATCTAGCTATCTTGGGAAACCAAATGAATGATTAAGAAGAATCATAGTTGTTGTATGAATTCCCTACATGCAAGGAAACATTGGATGTTCTACCAAAGATGGTAAAGACAAGGATGATGAGAAAATAAAAAAGGAAATAAAATAGAAAAATAATATGCCTTGTCTCTAACCCAATCAAACCTAAAACAAGTAACTCTGGTTACTAACTACTTGAAGGTTGACTGAGGTAGTTTTTAAGTATTTGTATTTTTTCCTAGTTTGGTTTTTTTGGTTAAGAGTCAATAAACTACCTTTTGTATTTAAAGATAGAACCTAGATTATATTAGGAGTTAGATAATTTTGAGGAAATAATAGAAGTTTTTGAACTATAGCCTTTGTATTCAGAATTGAGTAATGAAAAATTTGAATTTTTAAGAAGTTTGTGAATTCTCTCAGAGAGGGATTAGAGCTCAGTTTTAAATGAGGAAAGGCCCCCTCAAAATGAGATGTTGTGAAGATCCCAATCCTCTTTAATTATTAGTGTGTTGTGTAAGTTTATTTTACTAGTAAGTTTGATTATATAAGTTTGATGCATATATGATACATAAGCGTGGAATAATTCTATAATTTTGTCACAGTAGTTTCATAATATATATATATATATATATATATATATCTTTGGTAAATTCAACATAAATTCATTGTACTAGTAACTAGAAAAGCAAGTTGATTTTTGAATCAATAATGCATATATAGTTCTGACACTCTTAAAAAGATTATACACATAGGGTTGACAATTAATGTTTAATCATACTGGTGAATCTATTAATCACTAAGTAATTAGTCTGCACAACATTTTAGCATTGTTGTTAGGGAGGGTGTCAATTTTTGTTTTTAAAATCAATCATTATATTTTTTTTTGGTTAATACATTGTTCTAACCAGTCGGGTAAGTTGAGTGAGGACACTATGGTGTCTTATTCTAGATGTCTAAGTTCCTAGGAATATAGTTCCAATAGGGAAAGTTGAGTGAGGGCACTATGGTGTCTTATGCCAAATGTCTATGTTTTTGGAAGTAAACAATGCATAAGTTACTTAATTCTTGTTTAAATAATTTATTCTTGTGAAAGTGATTTATTTTTGGCAAAGTGTGCTCTTAAATTTTTCTGCTTTCTAGAATAAATTTTCTTTATTTCATTTTATACTTTCTATAATAAAATATTCTTTCTTTCTAGAATAAATTTTCTTGCTTTTAGTAGTTATTTTTTATTGATTTCTAAAAGTATAATTTCAATTCATGTTGTTTTGATTTCAGCATTCTTTTATTTCTACATTTTTTTAAAAATTTAGTTTGAAACAATCCCCTTGAAACACATGAAAACAAAAAAAATTAACTCTATGTAGGAAGGGATAGGATAGCTAAAAAAGTGGCATATCGTATATGTAGAGAGAGAAACATTCTCAAAGGAGATTCTTATGAAACAAGCTACAAGTTATTGTTGGATAAGAGCCAAAAATACCTGTAGTAACTAAGAATCCTATTGAAGAATATATCATAAGCTGGAAGGATCTTAAAGAAGAGAACACTACAAACTAAAGGAGGCAGCTTGTTAAAAAAACACTATTTGCTTAGAAAAAGGAAATAGAAGTAGAAGACCCATTAGCTGGGCTGGTAAGAAGAAATGAATGAGATGAACTACATGAACCAAACACTCTAGAGAGTAACATATTTACAATGTTTTAGTAAGGATTTCTTGATCAAGTGAAAGGAAGCTCAAGAGAATCTTTAGACCCTTCATCTAGTAAAAATATAGAGGATCAGAAAATAAATGTTTATTATCATACTAACTAAGGGATTGACATATATTTGAGGATGAGATCCTGAGTACCTTTAGTATCCCTATCACAAGAAGAGTCATCATGAGTAGAGAAGGAAACTTTGTGGAAGACAATGGGACTCTAGACACAGTTACTTTTGAATTTCTTATTATAGATGTAACAAGCGTAATATAAATGAAAAACATCCCACCCTCAACCTTGCCCAATTTTAGAGGTACATTATCAAAATACCTAGACACATTCTTGTTCAAATTTGATATCCTTTATAGAAGCTATGACGATAGGTAGGATGCACAAAAATTAAAAAAATTTCCATCTACTCTCAAAGACTCATCAATCTGCTAGTTTATGGGACTAGGTAGTAATTCAATCTACACTTGAGAGGACATGAAAAAGAAATTTTTGTCCAAGTATCAAGAATATGGAAGAGGAATAAGTTTTATAAGAAATGACATCTTTAGAATGACTCAAGAGGGGGATGAATCCTTGGAAGATTATGTTGAATGGTTCATGTTTAGTGTACAAAAATTCAAGCAAAGTGCACTTGGAGAAGAACCTTTAAAACTCATCTTCCTAAAAGGAGTTAGAGAATATTATCTAAAAGCTTTGGACCTAATGAGTGGAAGATATATTTCTCACCTATCATTCTTAGATATCAAAGAAATGAGCAATAATTATTCTAGATCTACCATAAATAAAGTTAGAATAAATAGACTTCCATTAGAAGCTATAGTAACCTATTATAGGACATAAAATATAATATCATTAGCCATTTGGAAACCCAATTGGAAAACCTGCATTCAAGACAAAAGCAATCAGCTTTGGATCAAGCCTTGATCATTTACTATCCATACTGTAAGAAGAAAAGGGTTAATTATAGATGTCATGAGATTTAGGTTAAAGTAGCTCACATCATAGCTGAGGAACTAGAAACAATAGAGCTACACATTGTAGGAGGAGATAGTGACCAATTTTTCTCTGTTACATAAAGAAATATATGATTTCAATGACCACCTTATCAAGGTATGGGACAAAATCCACCTTTTTCAAATTCTACCTCTTTTAATTCATAATTTGCAAATGTTACTCCTAATTAGACTAGTCCTTAGATAAAAATTTCACCTCCTAATTCTAGCTAGTAGCAACCTCAAGCAAGCTACCCCACCACCTCTTGGTAGCCTCCAAAAAATGTATCCCCATCTTGGATACAAGCTTCGAAACCACCCCAAGGCCTACCCTTCACAAACCAATGGCAACAACCCTGGAGACCTAACCAACCATGGGGTATCTCTCTAGGTAGATGTCCTCCAAAATATCAATAATAACCTCCTCTCTTATGTCTAATACACAAGCTACACCCAAGCCTTACTAGATACCTACCCAACTTGTATAGAATCCTTTAAATAAGCTAGTGTAATCCAAATATAATATTGAGCTTATTTAGTATCTGGTATACATAATGAACATCAATAAAGTTCACTTCTATCTAGGGAAGGTTCTACCACCCCCAGCACCACCCATAATAAGGGAATCAAATGATGAAACCCTATAACATGTTAGCCCACTTCCATCACCTCAAGAACTCTTTAAACTAGAAAATAAAGTTGTTGATGAAACAACCCCCCATTTCTAGAACATCTCAGCATTAAATTCCATACAATTGAACTTGAGTTTGATTTCATGAGATAGCTTAAGAAAATTTGTGTTAAAATCCCTCTATTCCAATCCATCAAAGATGTACTCATATATTCCAAAGCTATTAGAGACCTCTATCTATAGAAACTAGGAAGGTATTAAAAAGATACCAATACTATGCATGTGATTAGACAACTAGTAGACATCATGCTGGGGAACACCCTACGAAAGAAGTATTCAGATCTTGGATGTCTGGTAATAATAGTCCAAATCCATGAATAACAGCTATCCAACACATTGATCAACCTAGGAGCTATAATAAATGTAATAAAAATTGAAAACTATGCATAAACTATAGTTAAATAATAAGCATCTCATATCTACACTATTGTAAATGGTTGACAGGTCTATAGTTAGACCAGAGGGAATCATTGAAGATCTTGTCATCACCATAGATTCTTAGGAGTATCCTATTTATTTCATTATGCTATAGCCTAAGTCTGATTTGGGTGGATACCCCATTATATTAGGATGAATTTGGCTTACCATTGTTTATGCTTTCATCATCTGTATAATATTTAACATGGTGATATCCAATGGATACCACACTAAGTAATTGGTTTTTTATCTTCCAACACAACCATTTTTTACACTAGAGTCTACATTATGAGCTGAAGAAGATGAGGTAGATCAGCCTTCCCTTATTTCTATATTTATCATAGAACCTATATGCACATTGGCTAATCAGGAGGAAGATACCATTCTCTCCAATGTTCTTCAACATAATTACCAAACTCTCTCTATAGATCTCAACCACTTACAATGTGTTGAGTGCCCCTTTTTTTAGCTTCTAGGAATTGGATAAGTCTGATGCATCTGTTCATAAAACATTCCACCATATACTAACCTCATATTTGCAAACCAAATCAAATCAATTAAAAATATGGAAATAATGAAAGCATTCTCACCAAATTGAAATTTCACCAAGGAAAACACTGCTTATTAATAGCAAGTTGAAGTTAAATAAGTAAAAGTGCCTAGTCAACATGTTGCATGCCAACCAACATGATTTTACATGGGATTATGAGGATATGTAAGGAATCAACCCAAAAATATGCACACATAATATTTACATCAAATAAGAGTGATAACCAATCAAACAACCACAATGTAGGATGAATCTAGCTCTTTGAAAAATAGTCAAAAGGGAATTACAAAAAAATTTGACTACTAGATATATATATAATATCTCTGATAGTAAATGGGTGTCATTTTTTCCAATTATACCAAATAAAAATGGGAGAATGGTGTGTATGCACTGATTATAAAGAACTCAACACAACTAGGAAGGATCACTTTTCTCTACCCTTCATTGACCAAGTGTTGGACACACTAGTAGGGAAGAAATATTTTGCCTTTTTGGATGGATTCAGTGGTTTAGAACTAGATTAGAATTACTCATGAGGACTAGGAAAAGACCACATTTACTTATCCCTAGGGTAATTAAGATTATTTTATATTT